>JAHXMQ010012338.1:6170836-6182525 GCA_020466415.1 Ammodramus savannarum pratensis | reverse complement strand
AGCAACAATGTCTGGAATAAAAGCCACTGAAGGTTTTAAATAAACAAAGGCACCCTTTGCAGTACATCCTGTGCTATTTGATAGACAATATGAGGAAGGGTAAAAGCCAACAGGACACAAGAGAATCATTAAAATGTTGGTATTGAATAGTATCTCAGAACAGAACCATGAGACAACCATCTTGTGCAGTAAAAACATTCAAGCAAAGGACTTTTAAGTGTTAAAAAAATCCAATAATTCTATCTGCTTCCTTTCCTAAATGTGTTTAGCTAAATAATAGGCCAGTTAATAAATCATATTATATCTAAAGTAACAGTGTAATCTCTGAGCTGCATGGTGTATCCCTTTGTGAATAGCCAGGAAAAAGTTCCAAGCACGGCGAGACAGAAAGCAACTTAATCTAAATCCATTGCTGATATGACACTGCCAATTACAGTCCAGAAAGGCCAATGTTTTGTGAGTCAGAATTCACACAGCCCAGTGTTCTGATGTCCCTGAGTGGAAGGAAAGGTGGGAATGCATAAATACATTCAGCACCATCAAATTATTGCCCAATTAAAAAAATGGTAGAACCATGTACACTACTTGCTTGTGCTCTATGGTGAGTATTCCTAAACCAGAAATATCCTCAAAGCACAGCATGGGGCTAAATAAAATTGTTTTTCATAAACAAACAACAAAGTGCATCAAAATAAATTTCCAGATGTGATTTATGTTAAACACCACCCCACCAAAAAAAATTTTAAGAATTAAGTTCTTCAACTACTGAATGTCCTTAACTTGATCCATGAAGAAATACTGCTACACAATCCTGAACTTCCAATAAACAATCTATCTTCTTTCTTAAATATCTTATATTCTTAAACAGCACAGTGTGACTTATTAATGAATTTTTCATAAAGCCCAGGAAGTACTATTTGCAAACAATGATAGAAACAGTTCTTAGTCTTCTGTAGATTGTTCATGGAGAAGCAAAAGGTGTGTCAGACACAATTAATATAAAAATAAATCTAATGTATTTTAAACAAATAAATTGAAAATTACTGTTTATTTTTTAAATGAAAAAATACATTATGCTGGAAATCAAATACAAGTTGTCTGCAAAGTAGAAATGTCTTTATATAATTCTTTTTTTTTTTCTTTACCATAAGTCTAGAATGATTTCAAATCATGGGATCTTTTTCTTCCTGGTCATTGAGCTAGTTATGGGAAATTCATCATTGTTTTCAGGATTTTTTTTTTTTTATTATTATTTTAATGAGATTGTGCTACTGTGATTTTAGGTTTAAAAATATAAAAATAAAGTGCTATGTTTATAAAATTCACTGAAAAAACTCTTGCAGGTAACTAGCAGGTATAATGAAAAACTGTGGGGGAAATTTTTTTTTTTAAGTTTAAAGCACCAGTCTCTATATACAGTTAAAGAGAAGGGACAGAACATCAACCTGGCAAGGGAGAGCACATACACAACTAGGCTTTAGGCAGAAAAAACCATTCCCTATATATAAAAGTTCCAACCCAGAAAATCTCGTGTTACTAACAGCAGAAAGCTGGGGAAAAAGGAACTTTGCTCTTGTGGTTTGAACCTGCAGGCAGCTGAGAATCCAGTGCTCACTTCCCACAGTGTGAGTGGGAGAGAATCAGGAAAATAAGGTAACTAGGATGGAAAAGGAAGGGAAAATAATAATAACGGCAAAGGAATATCCAAACCAAGTGGTGCACAATGCAATTGCTCCCATTGTGGGATCGATGCTCAGCCCTTGCTCACACAGTGAGCTGCCACCCCCTGCCAGCTCCTCCAGATTTATTGCTTGGCATGATGCCATCTGGTATGGGCATATCCCTTTGTACAGTGTGCCTCTACTTCCTCCCACCTTTTTTCTGTTTCATGGTAAAATCAGCTTCTAGAAGGATTTGGACTATTACTTTCCTTTTTTTCAAAAAATGTCTGGTGTGTTGCCCCATACAGTGATCTGAATCAGGTGTTCTTGATGTTCATCCTGTTCCACTGCAGTCTGGATCAGTCCATGGGAGGGGCCAGGGCTGTTTCCAAGCCTGGGACAGTCATTTGAAGATATTTGCCCTTTCAGGTCCTTGAAGCACCCTCTCCTGGTGCACTCTCTGGGTCAGTCACTGTAGGATGTTCCAGCCATTCACCTATGCTCAGGATGATTTTAATCTCCAGCAGGGTCTACTGTTCCTGTCATTCCAGAAATACAGTTGGGTTCTACCCCTGCACATCTTGATCTCCTTAGCATTGGCTAGAGCCTTGTGTTCCTGTGGGTCTGATGTGCCTCTGGATCCACACATTGGATCCAGCAAACACAGTTGTCCCCTTTCTCTATTGACTGAACCACCCCTCTAGTACTGGTCATAACATTTGTTACTCACATCCTATAAATGCAAATAAGAAGTCTCTTTATTAAGATTATAAAATATAAAATCAGCTCTTCTGCTCTGGGAAACTGCCCACAGAGAACTGTCCACATGGATCTGAAGCAGCATTTTTCCTGGAAGAGCCTCCTTTTGTGATTATTTTTGTTTGCAACTCACACACAGGTGTGGATTGAGTTAGGTTTTCCACCCTGCTTCCTCATCTTCTCTTTGTGTTCACACAAGTAAAACCACAAGCTCAGTAGGCCTGGGCCAAGTCTCAGCCATTGTAGAAATTTATGTGTCTGGAATTGATAGGGTGACAGCATATTTTTAAAAAATTGTCTTTTTTTCCAGATTCTGCATTTGTTCAGGGGTGACATTTCAAAACACTGGAGGTGCTCACTGTTGTAAGTACTTGTCCATATTGTACCACACACCCTGACACTTACAATTATCCAGCCTTGGGGCAGATCTCTGAGTCTTTATTTCTTAACCTTAAGCAAGACCTGATATATGTTCAAGAGATATTGCAATAGGAATATTCCCAGGATATTCAAAATTCTCAGGAGAGAATTTATTTTAACTAGCTTGAAAGAGAAGGGGAAGAAGAAGAAGAAGCAGCAAAAAAGTGTCCCTCCTTGTCTGTCCAATAAATTGGTTTCTGAAGCAGAGGGATGGCATCAATGCTGAGTACAAACACCAGATTAGTCTCATGGCTAGTCATTTTATCACGCCCATAAGCCAGTGTTACACTGTACAGCAAAATGATAACCCTGATCTAAGCCCCTGGAGGGGAGAAAAAGTAAAGTCTTACATAACATGATTCTAAGAACAAGCACAACTCTGAGAGCAAATAAATCAACATCATGACCACAGACTATGAAACTAATGTTTACAACAAGTTTGTTCTAACATGGTCTGGTTAGATCTGTCATTATCTCTGCCCTTTGTGCTGCATGTTGGGTGCCAGAAAGGGCTGTCATGTTTAAACACTACACAGCCATTTGTTCACTCTCCCCAGTGGGATGGAGCAGAGAAAAGGAAAAACACAATCTCATGGAACACAGCTCCTTGTGCACCCCCTGCCCACCCACTTGCAGGGGGGTATAAAACAAAAAAATTAAGTTCTTCAACCACCAAAAAGCCTTAACTTGAACCATGAAGAGATACTGTTACACAATCCATCAAATTCTTAAGCATCCTAATCTTAAATCAAAGCCACTGTACTGCTACATACCCTAGGAAGAAAACAGATCAACACTGTTGTGAAGATTTAATACTCTTTTATTTTTATCCCTTTTAATTAACAATTTTATTTCAATAAGTCCATTTCTTTAGCTTCTGCTTGGATAAAGATAGGTTTCCAGAGTAAAAATATTTGGGGGGGTGTTGTTTTTAAGAGGGGGTGTTGTTTTTAAGGGAAAAATGTCAATGGATCCACATTTGTCAGGCAGGCTCAACTTGGGGTCCTGTCACCCCTTAACCTGAAGTATATAGAGCTGTAGCTTTTTAAGAAGTGTATACCAATAGCTCCTATTAATTTCAAGTGCATTGATTTTGTGAATTTTGTCACAAAAAAAGCCTCCAGGCAAATCTAGAAAAGTAATTCATTGCACATCCAGAAAATGAAGTGTATTACTTACAAAAACAACAGTACTAATGAAAAAATGGGAATAAAAAAGTTGTACTGTTACAGTTTAGTCTGTCTTATATTTCAAAGGCAAAACATCATCAGTATTAGTAAAAAAATAAAAAGAAAGAAATCATGACCTTTTAACTTGAGAGGCTTCACTATTACAAGTTAAGCTGTGAATTGGTCAGTTATCAGATGGTTTGTTATCAGATGCCTGGTAACAAAGCAAAACACCAAACATCCAATTTGTGAGCCCAGATGGGACAATTATGCAAAAATGCTTTGAAAATTGTATGATTAAAGGTCAAGCTGATATATTAAAAGAATCCATATGGGCTTTATCTCAAGCAGAAAACAAGGAATGATTCTTATAAGTCTACAAACAAGCAAGCTGAGGTGACTCATGTATCAATTCAAAGTTTATTCACAAATTAAGCATGAAAAATGACCTTGGCTTTATGTATCATTTAAAAGTGGATTTTCCCTCCTATCAAGCAGTCTCTGGTCAACCATATCATATAATACAACATTTAATTTTTTCCAAAGTTCTAGTATGCATCCAATGTAAGACTATATGAGCTGATGTAAAGTTGGACTTTTTTAACAAAATTCTATTACAAAATGCCCAGTGATGTGGAGCTATAACTTCCATAACAAGAGTACATACCATAAATTAGCCTGCTATTGACTATATTTTTGCTTCCACATAAACTTATTTCATTTGCAGAATTGAGGTTAGTTCTCAGCCTATATCCAGCTTCAAATAAAAAGCTGTAAACATATCTTTACTAAAAAGAAAAAGAAAAAAAAAAAAAAAAACAAAAAAAAAAAACAAAAAAAAAAAACTTCTCCTTGACCCTCCATCAGAATTCGTAATGTACTCCAGGAATTAAACTGTGAAATGGGGTCAAATTGATTGATAAAAATGAGTAGATAGGGAAAAAAATTAGTAAATATAATGAAAGAATTAAAACACTGTGTGCCAAAATTGATGATTATATCAGAGAATACTAATGAAATCAGCTGAAGTGTAAAGAAGCACCATAGAAAAATCATACAGAGCAGATGGAGTTTGTAAGCAAACACTTGGTTTCTGAGAATACTTGTAAAGAATGTGATAGTGGGGTGCTGCAATATGCCACTGAGGTTATTGAAGGCTGTAGAGGCTTATATGAAACAATGGACATTTTTAGAAGAAGGAATGAAAAAAATACCATTACCAGCAAAGGTAAAATGCTTCATTACCTGGAGCCTTTACCCATCACAGGGGAATTCAGAGAGTCCCAAGAACTGAACTGCACTGTTGAGTGACCAAGAATTTCAAAATTAATGGCCAAGCAAGGTGTGCAGAGCAGGGAGGCTGCAGTTCCATTGCAGGGTTTCTAGTCTAAGACCCAGCACTCCTGCACAGAGTGCAGAACAGTAGCAGTGCCCTGTGCCCAGCTGTGAGCCCAGGGAAAAGAATATTCACTTCCAACACTCTGGCCCCTGTGCCAGCAATCTCCAGGGCTGCTTGGGTGGCTTTTACTCCTGCAAAATGACCAACTCACCATGGCTTCCATGGCTTTAAAGACTCAATTAGCTGCTTGGGTTTTTCCTTCCCCAAACACTGAGCATCTTCTTTGACTAGGATACTGTCACAGACATCTTTTGTGAAAATCCTTTTCTTTAGGATTTTTTCCCTTCTGAGAAGCTGAGGCCTCAGAAACAAAATGTGAACAGTGGTTATCTGCTGCTGTGGAATGCAACAGGTGGAATTTTGATTGGGCCATCTTGAATGTCTACAATTTATGGCAAACCACAGACCAGATAGCTTGGACTCTCTGTCCGAGCCACAGATCTTTGTTATTCATTCTTTTTCTATTCTTAGCTGGCTGGAGAGGAAACCTTTCCTTCTATTTCTTTTTAGTATAGTTGTAATGTAATATATATATATATATATATCATAAAATAATAAATCAAGCCTTCTGAACATGGAGTCAACATTCTCATCTCTTCCCTCATCCAAGAACCCCTGTGAGCATGGTCACAGGATACAATCACCTCTGTTGATAATGGCACACCAGCCAATCTCTGTTGGTTATGTCACATCAGCCAATCTCTGTTGGTTATGTCACATCAGCCAATCTCCTGGAACAACACACACAAGGAAGTTGTGAGCAAAGAAGTATGTGTAAGCAATCCACTGTCTGTTTTGTGAAAAGAATGAGGTCCCCCAATGTCCCAGGGAGACTCCAAAAGCACAAGTTAGTATCAGCACTGCTGTGCTGAAATTTTCAATAGATTTTTATAAATTTTAGGAGTATAAACGATTTCAAAATATATAAGGGATTTTTTTTCCATTTTCTTTTGAAACAGCCTCAGGGTGGATCAATGTTCCTTGCTGACAACCAAAAGGTTTTTCCACTCAAGAAAGTCATGATTAATAGAAAAATTAACCAAACCCCTTAAATACAGGAATCTGCTTGTGGAAGAGATTTGCAAGCCTCTTATTTCATACCCTAAGAGTAAGAATATTACTTTCCAAATGTAGTTTTATCCAAATGAGAGAGTTTGAATTGGAGCAGTTGTCCTCTCTGGTCACAGGAAGATCCTTTTACACCCATCAGGTCTGACAGCCTGCAGTCTGCTCTTAACTTCAGCCCCACAGCTCTCTACACCATTTGAAACTTTTTGTCTAGAAATTCTCTATTATATCCCAGGGAAAAAATTATCTCCCTTTCCTTGAATAGGGTCTATCCAGCCAAGTCACCTGAAAAATAAGAGAACTGTGAATGACAGTGGATAAAATAAATGCTGCACTTCTCTATATAAAATGGTTTTGAAAAACTATGTTTCTTATAAATACAATATCAATGCAATATTCAAGGACAAGAGCTCAAGCTAAACTGAAAAAGTAGTAAACTTTTAGCATTATTTCTACTTCTTTGGATTTTCATTGTGGTTTAGTGTATCAATTAAAATATGTAAACTCGTGTAGTGGGCATGTTACAAGTTTTAAATTTATTTTTATCATTAGGAAATTTGTTTAAGGCCTATTTTGGAACTAGGGCATCTGCACAGTTGATGAATAGTTTAACAATCAATTTTAAAAAATAAACTTTCAGTTTAATTGAGCCAATATTTTTATTTACACAGCTATTTTTATCTACTTACAAAGGTTATGTAAAGCAGAACAAAGCAGGGAAGTAACATATTCCATAAGGTTTCTGATCCTCACACCAAAATGCCAAATAGTAGAGCAATTATAACAAAAATATGTGATCTGTTAAAAAGTTTTAAATAATTTATTGCCTAGAGGAGATCCCAGCAGTCATTGTTAATGGTGGGGTGTTAATCTTACTGAATTGTGAAAGTACGAGTTTTGTTTAATAAGCAAAACAGTAACTGAGGAACAAAATTGTTTGTAATCATCTTGATTTTGTTGAGTAAACTGAACAACATTTTTAGATGCACCCTGTGATCTGAGGACAAGGTGGAGAGAACATTGACACTGCAATGAAACCACTGCATGGAAAGGAAACACAGGAGAATGAAAACTCCTCAAAATCAGAATGTGAAGCATGGTGGATTCAAATTTTGCTATGTCCACTGGTGGCAGCAGCAAAGTTAATTAATTCATCTGAGTGAATCTATTTTAGCCCTATTTTATACTGTAACATTGGTTAATTGTACTTTACATTTGTATGAAGGTGATTTACCTTGTCTGCCTCCCAAATGACCAGCCAGCCACTCACATCCCTCTCATAAAGTGCATGAGTGGGGAAAATAAGATGGAAAATTACATGAGATGAGAAAAAGACAGGGACATCACTCACTAATTGTCATAATGGAAAAACTAAATTAAACTCGGGGAAAGTTATTTTAGTTTATTGTCTACTAAAACAGTTTTAAATGGTGAGAAATCACAAAAGCTAAAACACCTTTCCCAACCCTTCCTTTTTCTTGTCATGTAAACCTAAAACAAGCTGTAATGAAAAATACAAGAACTTGGGGGGAAGTGACATAACCCTAATTCCAAAAAAACTTGTAAAATTGTAAAGCTGGGTCCTGAGTCCTTTTCCTGTTACTTCACTAAAGCTGCTGCCAAAGTAGCTGAAGCACTCGTGAACCTGTCACATCTCCCACTCTAATGATGAAATTAAAAACATTGGAATTTTGTCTTGTTCCTTTCTTGTGGACCTTTCTGCATCTCAGGGACTTGTGTCATCATGGTCAATCTGGCTCAGAATACACAGGACAATCACAGCTTTTCAAGGTAAATGTAGTTCCCCTGCAAGTGGAACTGATTGAGCATTGCAGAATAAAATTTACTAATCCATTGAAACCATAAAGTTTAATCTTTAGCATCTATAAACTCAACAAAGCCAAACACAAACCAGGCTTTTTAAAATTTTCCCTTCACATCTTGTGTCCAGACCTGTGTTTAATGTGTCAGTCAGGGGCTTCTACACTGATTTGACTGAGGGAGCGTCAATCAAATTTTAATATCAGATATCCTATCCTTACTTTATTCCCTCCATGTCTAAAGCTTCATTTTGTTTTCAGAAGCCAAAACTATCTTAAGAAAATGGTAGATGCTCTTATTATATGTTTACTCTCAGAAGTTTTCTTAATTTATGTGTTTGCTCCTAGGAAATTTCTCTTGTTTATGTATTATTTGTTGAGAAGCAGTTCAAGCTTGCAGGTTTCTGCAGATTCATATTTACCCCTAGTACCAGGAAAGTCCAGGAATTAGTCTTGCTGATTCACCAGAGAAAATCTGAAAGTGCTGAAAGAATATATGGGCAAATCTTCACTCTGTCTACTGAATACAGAACTGTCTTAATGTTTCTTATTCAACTTTTTATCTCCCACAAACATGAGGGACAAGCAGGAAGAATTCAGAACATGTGGATTTTCTGTATTCTTTTTTCTTTAGTAGAAAATTTGCTTAGTGCAGAAGAATTGGATGCAAGTATCCTAGAAGTCAGTCAACAGTCAGTTTTAGTCACAGCTAGAGCAGATTACAAATTCAATTAAGTGTCAGAGCATTTATTACATTTTGTGTGGCATTTTTACTTCCCCTTAATTAGAACAGCTTGAATTCTGCAGGGGGAGTTGGTGCTCCTATAGTTTGGGATATTTTTAAGCATACACTTTTTTTTCCTCCCCTTACTGAGAGTGTATTGTTTTGGGTTTACATGGCAAGATTTTGATCTTGCCATGGTAGGAGTGTTTTTAGATTTGTTCCTATCCTTCATCATTTTACTATTCTATTAATTAACAATAAATTAAAATAATTTCCCTAAGCCTCTCTGCAGGGGTGGATCCTGTGAGAAGACACCAGAAGCTGCCCCCATATCCAACAAAGCCAGTTTTAGTGGCTCCAAGAGGGACTCACTGCTGGACACAGCTGAGCCAGAAACCTGTGGTTTTGGTACTGTCTCTATGATAACATGTTTGAGAGCAGGGAAAAACCCAAAAAAAGCACAACAGAAGTTGAAAGAGTGTAGTGAAAATATATGAGAGAATAAACTCTGCAAACATTCACATCAGTGATGGTGGAAGGGGAGAAAACGCTCTGGGCACCGGAGCAGAGATTCTCTTGCAGATTTTGGAGATGATCAGGTTATCCCCCTGCAGTCCACAGAGGATTCCACACTGGAGCAGGTGAGCACATTCTGAAGACAGCTGCAGCCACGGATTTTAATTTTTCATGGAGCAGAGAAGGATTTATGGCTGGAAGGATCCTTGGGGGATCCATGCTTTAGGAGATGACTCCTGCAGGATGCAAGCTGTGGAAAGAACCCATGTCAAAGCAGATTTTTAAGAACTGCAGCTTCTTGGAAAGGTTCTGGAGAAGGTCACAAAGGACTCTTCCCTGTGGTTTAGATCTCATTCCCCTGCAGCAGGGGAAGAGTTCAAAGAGGAAGGAGCAGCAGAGACCAAGAGTTTTGAACTGACACCAACCTCTGTCCTCCTGTGGCATTCAGACGGAGAAATTAGAAGATTGGAAGGCAAACTTGAGCCTGGGAAAAAGAGAGTGGTAGGGGTGTTTTTAGATTTGTTCCTATCCTTCATCATTTTACTGTTCTATTAATTAACAATAAATTAAATTAATTTCCCCAAATTGAGTTTGTTTTTGTGGTACTGGTAACAGGTGAGTGATCTCTGAGTCCATGAGCTTTTTGTTTTATTTCCTCCTCCTTCCCTGTTGAACAGGGGGAGTAATAGAGTGACTCGGTTGGCATCTGGCATCGAGACAAGGTCAATCTACAAGAAGATGTTCTTGTTCATCCAATTCAGTCTCTGAAAACTCAAAATGTTTTAACAGATAGCTTTTTAATCTACCTCAAAATGTTTTAAGAGATAGCTTTTTAGTCTACCTCTAATGTCTCCAAAGATTGTGCAATAACTATTTCACACAAGAAGTCTTGCTCCGATTGTCCTTTCTCTCAGAGAGTTCTTGTAATAACCAAGGTAAATTTATCCTTCTAACTCAGCCCATTATTCCTTGTTTTATGACTAATATTCAGTGTGACTTGCTCTTCATTTCTCTCCTATTAATGCCCTTTAGCTATTTATGTAGAGTTTTCATGTTTCTCCCTAGGTGTCACCTCTTTAAGCTAAATAAATGTAATTCCTTTAATCTTCACTTATAAATTATGTTTTATGTAGAAATAAAAGAAGACAATAATGTGAAATTTGTGTCTGTTTCCAAACACTAGCATAGTTAAAATAATTTACTCCAGTTCTTCAGTTGACTTAAGCAAAACATCTTTCTTTCTCCAGAGTATAGGGACAACAATAGAATAAATTTTATAACAGGTCAATTCTGTGTTGCTTGAGTTGTGATGGTTTTAGGGGTAAATGAAGCAGTTTAAAACAGTAGCTGTAAAACATGATCTCCAGGCTTTATATTTCATTCTCAATTATACCTTTCAACATATGTTGAGTGTTATATTTCAGATAACTAGGGTTTCTAGGATTTGAACCAACAGACCAATAATACTGCTTTATTACATTTTATAGTTTCTGCCTGTAGAAGAGGAAAAACATGCAGAGGAACAACTATTTCTTACATTTATTTTTTTTATTATATAAATAAAAGGTCATATATTTCTGTGATACCAAAGAATTTTCATGTTCCAAATTGAGCCCAGTCTCTTGTAAACATTGATTTTTTATGAACTTTCCCATTTGTAACAGTAAACATCAAGCTTTGGACAAAACAATATGTATATATATTTACTAGTGCTCAGGCCTCTAGGAACATTTTTCTCAAGGTGCTGAGTTTTGCAGTTTTGATTTCAGGAGACCTCTGGGGCATGAGTGCACTTAGCAAGCTCCTGAAATTCATCTCTCCTCTGGTTTTCATCCCAAAAAGATCCTGTTTGCACACTAGTCCTTTCTGATCTGCAATGTGAGCTGATGTTCAGCATCTACTGAAGGCTGAGAATTTTATTGCAAGGTTCTCTCTCTAGCTCACCCAGAGAGTCCAGACTGCAGTTCAGGTTCACCTGAGACCAAGTCATGCGGTTCAGTCTGGTTTAGATTTTTTATGAACTTTCCCATTTGTAACAGTAAATATCAAGCTTTGGACAAAACAATATATATAAATTTGCTAGTACTTGAGCCTCTAGGAACAGTTTTCTCAAGGTGCTGGGTTTTGCAGTTTTGACTTTAGGAGACCTCTGG
>JAHXMQ010012338.1:6130874-6156864 GCA_020466415.1 Ammodramus savannarum pratensis | reverse complement strand
ATGGGGGCACTGGCTTGGTGCCAGGCTCAAACCATGACACCATGTATGCTCTGGTATGAATTTTTGGTTAGTGGGGTGGGTTCTTTTTGTTCTTTTATTTCACTCATATTGGTGTATGATTTGAAAAACTCCCATGGTTTTCAGTTGCAGTGACCGAGTCAGTGTTTAAATCCAACAGCTGGTACTGCATGTCAGCAGCTGAAGTAAGTAACACTCTTAGTGATGTACTTGTCTGTCCCAATAAACATGTTCATTTGACACTGTCATTGGGAGATGTCATGATTTATTACAGCTGGAGTTCCACAGGAATAGAATAAGCTCAGCTATACAACAGAATGGCTGCAGGGAAAGTGTAGTCCTCCTTCCTCCACTTACTTTTCAGTACATTATTTCAATGATAAATTTTATGATAGGTCAGAAAATTACTTGTTTCAGTTGTATTTCATAGCAACCTATAATTAGTATTCTAATTAACCAGATTTTAAAAAGAAATTATATTGAAACTGAAGTGACAGAAAGAGGGCATCTCTGTAACTTTATGAAAGTAGAAACAAATATTTTTATATTCTCTTTTTAAAACTGAAATTTGGAGATGCAGTTCAGCTGGGTTTTTTCTCAGCCCACATTTTCCAGGACTCTTGATCCTGCAGTCAGTTCGGGATGACCTTTTATATTGAGTTTGTTTTTCAGAATAAGAAGGGATTCTCCATTTGGAAAACTAAGGTCAGAGAGAGTACAGAGTAATCAGCCTAAGCAAGTCTAGTTTCATTATTCAGTGATTTGTCCCTGTCCATCTGTTCTGAGGGTTATGATTCAAGGGATCTGTAAAAAATCTTGACTGAGCTGAGGATGTAGCAGAGTGGAAAAAAGGAAGAGCAAATAGGAATTACAGAGGAGGTGCTATGAAATTGTTTAGAAATAGAATGGAAAAGATCAGTGAGGCCAGGAGAGAATGGTAACAGGGCTGGGGTGGGCGAGAGCAGTGAATTTTCAAATTGTGCTTTTTTATAAAAAAGCCCTAAACAATAAAGAAAATTATACATGACATGAAAAGGTTCAACTACTGGCTGATATACATTGCTATATAAAAACCAAATGAGAATATTTTTTGGAAAAATAAATATGTCAAGACAGAAGTAGAAGAGAACTACGAGCATTTATGAGTGCAAAAGTTTAAAAACAGAACCTGTAACTGATCCACACAAAACTAATTTAATAAATGAACATGAATAAAAGCTCCTTTTTACTTTGCAGTTCAAGAAACAATTTTAATAGTTAATTCTCTACCATTAGTGGACCAATTGGCCAAGTTTTTCAAGTTTTATAGCAATTAAAATTATTGGCCTTCCTTATTACTGTTTTTCAAATATTTTCAATACATTGACTATTTTGGAAATTAATAACTTTATTTTTTTTTTCATCTTAAGGGGTACATAAATTTATCTTTTGATAATGCTTAGAGATTCCTTGGAATGTTGTTCTATAAATGAAAATCTCTAATTAGTTTTGTGTGATCTGATGCACTGCTTGCCAGAATACAATCAAAACAACTCAACAGTCTAACTTGCTGAAAACTGGGATCTATAGTCAGCAGTTCAAGAGGATATAAGAAAATTAAAATCTCAGAAATGTACCCACAAATGAAAAAAGGAACAGAATCTAAACTGTTTGCAGTACCTGGAGCATCCTTGTCACAAAGGGAGGGTGCAAATACAAAACAGACAGTCCTCAAACCAGTGCCTGTTTGTATTTAGGACAGATAATAAAAATTGTATTATAACCCTGATCTGACTTGGAGAATCAAAATCAAGGTTTTTCCTGTTGACTTGAACTACAAAATTAAGATTATCGTGTCTGTGGACATAAGTCCTTACAGCTGAATCATAGAGAAATACAGTATGACAAACATTTCTCTTTTAATCCAAGATGTATTCCTCTTTCTGTAAATGTAAAGAATTTTACTTTTTTCTTTTTTTTTTTTTAATGCATCTTTCAATATTTGTTGTACAAATCAATTTTAAATGGCTTAATTATTCAAAACCTATGTGGTTTCCAGAGTGGTTACTTGCTTATCATTTTTTGGCTTAGGTATTTGATCAGGAAAACCAATGTTAGAAGCCTCTTTTCATATCTCCCTATAATGAGAATGTCAGAATTCAGTTACATTATTGATGTGTCAACTTTCTTTCACATGTGAAAGAGCTAAATTAAAAGAAAAGGTAATTGCTCATGATGGTGGAAATAAATTCAAAACAGAACTCTTACCAAGCTTGGGTGTTACCAGCTAAGAAATAAACATAGGAAGAAAGATGGATAAATATCGATAAAAGTAAATATCAAACTGAAGTTTTTCTTCAAATATTTTGATTGAGCTGGTCATTGAACACTGATTTCTGTTAATTGTTTTGAGTCTGTTGCTATACATAAATCAGAAGCAGAATCTAAGATAAAATAAGATTTATGCCAAATGACAGTCATTTTGTTGTGTTCCATAATTCTGTTTAAGGAGACTGCAATTACGGTCAGTTACACAAAGTTTCTAGAAGAAGGAAACAATATGACATTTTATCACAAGTCTAAGTGACACATCACAAATGTGATACACATCTGCTCTTTGACAATGATGTGCAGGGGAAAAGAAACAATGTCAGATCATTTCTGAACCTTAGATCTGGGAACAAGGAGTTAGAGGGCCACACTTCACTGCCCCTGTGGAAATGGCATAGAAATCCTCCACAGGCACTTCTAAAATGACAAGGCAAACACCCTGGAGCTTCAGGACATGGGCTAGGTGTGCAGTAGAGCTAAAGATTGGATTAAATGTCTTCTTGTACATCCACAAAAACCCACTTTCAATATCCAGCACCCATTTCAGCTGCAGGGAAGAGCTTCTGCATTCATTTCACAGAATCACGGGATATCCTGAGTTGAGAGGGACCCATGGGGATCATCAAGTCCCACTCTTGACCCTATACCTCACCCTTCCCAAAAAACACATCATGTGCTCTAGAGCTTCCTGAATTCTGTCAGGTTTGGTGCTGTGGCCCCTTCCCTGTGAGCCTGTTCCAGTGCCCAGCCACCCTCTGCCTGAAGACCCTTTTTTAATATCCAGCCAGCTGTGCAGTACAGTGCACACAGCCAGGACTGCCCCATCCCAGGTGCAGGATCTGGCATCAGCACCACCTTGTGTGAGCCCACTGGTGATGTGGCACCAGTGCTCAACCCAGGACAAGCCCTGGGGGCAAATACAGGGACACACATGAAAGGAGACACCCTTCATCTTCAACCTTTCTCTCCATGCATGACTTCATTTCCCAAGTGTCGCAGAATGAGGCCTTTGTCGGGGATCAGCCATTTGTGGGGTGCAGGGAAAACTCGGGGCTCAATATGAGTCATCAGCAAGTTCCGTTTATTGAAGAGAGCATCAGACACTTACACAGCAAGTAATAAGTTTATGAATATTCTGTAAGCCAAGCGATCCATTGGTTAAACTATACCATCAACTCTTCCTCATTCCTTTGGGCCTACATTCCCTTTTCCCACATCTCTCTGTCTACTTGTTACCATACCCAGCTAGGCCCAAGGACACGCTATCTTGCAGGTGCAGGACTTGGAATTAGCCATGGCCTTGTACTTTTCCAGTCCCTAAATTCCCAGCTAAATTCCCAACACCCAAGCATGTGCTTCGGCCCTTCTCACCTTTACACAGATGTAACCTTCCACAAATCCAAATGCCCAGCACACCCTACACTGATCCCATGTGCTTTCCTGAAATGGAGACTGGTAGCCTAAGTGCCAGAACATAAGATCTGACTGGTCATTTGCATAATTTCATAATGTCTCCTTTATATATTACTGATGAAGTTTTTTCCTACATTTCAGACTTACAGACTTATTTTGATGAGCTTTTTGTTTTCTTTCTTTCCATAACAGCTATGAGGAGGAGGAAAAAATATACATTGGTAAGAATTTCCAAATAAAAAGAACTCTTCCTCTTCAAAGACCAAATATGCACATGACAAAATGTTCTGTATGAAAAACAGCAATGCACAAAGGAGGTATACTGCCAAATAAAGTAATGACATATGCTCAAGTATTACATATAACTCAAATTAATTTTATTTTAGAACATGAGCAAAGACTTTGGCACGTGACTTACTCTTCTATTATCTTCTTTGCTCTCCACTAAGCTGCAGAGGTTTTTAATCTGCATAGATCAGTGAGATATGTCAAAGAATGGTAAACAAGTTATCTTTGTATAAATACATGAAAAATGCAATGTAAAATATGAGTGGAAGAAGGAGCTGTGATACATGAAAAAAGAAATCCAATGTGAAGTGAAATTTATCCTTCAGAAGTACATTCATGAAATGTTAAAACTAATAAGCACCAGCAGTTTCCTTGACCCTGGAAAAGTTTGTTGCTTTTGTCTTGATTATAGCCCGTTACACCTTACACCTGTACCATCAACAGAAATAATTGATCAGACATGAGAATCTTCAACCCATCTGGGATGCAAGACCTCCCTCCCTCTCTTCAAGATGTTATATTTGTGACTAATGTGGCAGATTTCAATGTTGATCTCCCACATATAATTTAAATGCTAAAGTTTGCACATTCCCAGTGTTAAAAATGTTTCAGTCGTAACATGCAAATTGCAGGATTAAATCTAACCACTCTTGGAGGAAAAAATAGATAAACATAAACCAGTACTGTTTGCTCTGATTCTTGATTCTAAACTTAGATCACTAATCAGTGTTCTGATCACTAATCAGTGATCTTAGATAACTAAATCAGTGGTCATTACTCAGTGTTCTGTCCTTTATCTCTTCAATATGAGTATTAATATGCAAAGGAGTAATATGCAAGTATTTTTAAGAGCTTGTACTGTTTTAGCAAGAACCAACTTTTCAGGATACAGGTAAGTGTGTGTGTATATATATATATATATATATATATATATATATATATGCAGATATGCAGACAGTGTATTGTTGTGACCCTGGGGACAGATTGCAGTATAACTCTCTTGTTGAGACTGACTGTTTCTTAATGTGGGACCCCATTTTGATGTGATTAATATCTGCATTCTACCAAATCACTGCTTATTCTGCTTTATTCTTTTAAAGCTTGCACTTCTGTATCCAGACCCTCTTTCTCTGGACATTGCTGAGGGAAAAGAAATAGCACGTTAGGCAATATATCTGCCGGCTTACCCATGTCAAAATTAAGATGCAAATGTTTCATCAACTCAAGAGCTATGCACGAAATCAGTGCTAACTCAATGTACACTGAAGCCTAAAACAATCCAGGATATTATGTATACATCCATTAGCTCCCTTGTGTACACAACTTTTCACTTCCCAGGCATTTCATTCTTCTGGGAGAAATGAACTGTCAGAATGAGCAGAAATCTAAAACACTCTGCTTGGGTAGCTTTGCTAACTACAGGCAGTTTGCAATGCTGCTGCAATTTGTTGGCTGTATTTTAAGGAGACAGGAATAGAACACAGGAGACAATCATGGCTGTGCCCTCTGCTTTTCCCAGAACACCTAAAGGAAGCTGAAGCATGAGCTCAGAGCTCTGTGCACTACAGAAAACCATTTAGTACCCCATTTATAACGCCTCACACAACAAAACAGCACAACCTCAGCTTGCCAGTTGAGAGCAGGAACAATCAAGGGAGAGCTATTCTCTGCCAGGACCCAAAAGGAAACTGAAATTCCTCTGTGTTGGTTAGGTAGGGTGCACTTTACAGAAGTGCAAGCAAGACAAAGAGACAAAACAAAGCATAACAAAAGTGCAATTGCATCCATCCTCAAAGAAAGGAAAATTCCCTCCTGGCTCTGCCCTCCTGGCAAATTCATTTATCTCCAGAAGCTGAGCAAAGCCCTCTAAACAAACAGCTGAAAGAGTTTAGTGGCAGTACTGCACAAAGCTAGCTGCTGTAACACATAATGCTTCAGAGAAAGGTAGAGGCATATCCACCGCCAATAAAACAATAAAAAAAGATCAGAGGTGAAATTTTACAGTGCTTTTTCTTCTAGAAAGAGTGAGGGAAAGCCAAAACTCTAGCAGTAGTTGAAATTATTTGGAACTCTTAAATGAATCTCCTTGCACAGATTTCATTTAATTAAATTAAATGAAATTAAATCTTCTGCATTCTTCCTGCTTTTGAGAAAGATGTTTGGAGTGCAACAGAAGTATAGATAGAATTAGTTCTGTATCAGTGCTAAAGATGAAAAATTACCCTAGTAAAGCCAGCCTAATTTTTTCAGAGCCAATTTTGCCATGTCATGTACCATGTATCACATTTTTTTCTTTAATAGCAATTTAATGGCTTCTCTGTGAGTTCCTTGAGTAAAATTGTTCAGTGGTTTAATAACTGTTACTGTTGGTCAGTTTTGATATTTGTTGAATTTTCCTTTTCAAAGTCTGTGGTTTGATACCTTTTTTTTTTTACTATTCCTAATAATTTTTGTGGGTTTCTGTGAGTTTCTGTATGACTTCCTTCCTTCCCCAGTATTTTCATCTCAGACTTCTTGCCGAATGTTTTTTTTAAATATTATTTAACTTTTAACATTTATATAAGCTTAGTTCCCTTTTTCCATAAAAGTCAACCACTCCAACCCCCCAAAAACCATTCTGCATTTTTCTCTGTTTCATATGTCTCTATAACTAGTACATAACAAATCTTCTGAATTAAATACAAATGTGATCACTGGTCATTTTCTAATTCATCCATCTCCCAATGCACACAAAGTTTCTTGGTCTGTTAATTGAATTTGGCTTAACTATAGAGTTAACTATAGAACCCAGTGACTACAACATTTAAAAAAAGTTGCATATATATATCTATATCTCTATATCTAATCTATATATCTATATCTATCTATCTATAATCTATATCTATATATACTAGAAAATGAGCTTAATCTCCTATTATATTCTAAGAGACTACATGTATGTCTTTTTGTCATCTTTCTCAGCTGTTCACTATATATATTGTCACTTCTTGTCATGCTGCTTCTCTTTTGCATAGTGCCATTTAAGCAGGACACAGTAAGACCTAGAAGCTTTACATTTGCAGACACTTAATACATTCCAACCATCATTTTTGGCTTGAATACTATTTTTAGATCCTCAGCCAAGTCCTTATCATGGGATTCTGTTTACATAATAGTCACATAAAAATGATTAATGTTACAGGTGCTTCAATACTTACATCTAGATAGATACTGGCCAGAGTTTTTTGTTCAATGGATCATTTTATATTACTATCATTAAATAAAAAAAAATAAATAATATTTTATTAAATAAAAAAGTAGCTTGCTGTGCAAAATGTATCATCAATTTTATTTGAAATAGGAAACAGAGAGGAACTGTCCATTCTGGACACTGGCCTGCTTCTGTTTTGGTGAATGGTTATCCTTGGGAAAATGATGATGTGCCATTATTGCATAGAGAAGAAACATAAATTCAAGACTTACTGAGAAGTTGCAAATCTCAGGAATTCCTGGTGTATCTTTAAGGGGAAATGGACTGACTTTTGATGGTAACCAAATTCTACCACACCATAAAATATGGTGTAGATAAAATATGCTACTAGGACAATTACAAAACTTTTTGCCAGTTTGCTGCTTTACTTCACAAGCTATTGTCCTGGGACATCTGTATATTCAGTCACTGACTTCTCCCAACATAGTTTTAAAGTTTGAAACTCCTTCAGAGAAACAAATGCAAAGTGACTAAGAGATGTAAGTTATTTAGAGATGTAATCCAAGCCAAATGTAACAGCATTTGCAATGGAAGGTAACTTCATATTGCAGTTTTCCCAAGGCCTCTCCTAAGTTTCAGGCTGATAACAAATTATGCAGCACAACTGAATGTAAAAATCACATCCTAGTTTGCTTCAAATTCTGACTAAGATGAAAAAAAATGAAAAAAGAAGTAATAGAAAAAGTTATGGAGCTGTGGTAAATACCTGCATCTGTCAATCCAGAAAGGGTCCAGAAATCCTTTTGCTTGTGATCTTACTTTTGTTTAGCTAAGAGGATATATAATTCTGAAAGTGTAGAAAGCAATAGCAAGAGCTAGAAAACTAGACACAGTTGTTATTGTTATTGTTGTTGTTGTTGTTATTGTTGTTGTTGTTAATAACATTATTTTTAAAAATATTTTTTCCTCCCTAGTTTTGACCTAGTTTTGACCCTAGTTTTATTGATGATAAAACATTCATTGAATAGACAAACTGAAAGTAGTTGTATTGTAATACATATCTTTAAATATTTGATTTTGTTCATTTTTTTCTATTTTAATAGTAAAACAAAGTTGTCTTTTTAAAATTTTCTTAAAATGACAGAATAAAATTTTTATTTTTTGTTGTAATTCAACATAATTATTTGGATTTAGACAATCAATGTCTACTCAAATTGGATTCAAAGCTTGAACTAAACTCCTCTTGCAGGCTGTATTATTTCTTCACTTAATAGAAAAATATCTTGATATGACACACTTCAGAAGAAAGAAAGATACTCCTAGGCCAGTTCTAAAGTGCTAGGAAGAGGCATATATAGTAGTACCACTCTATGCACATAAATAACTGGCAAGAGGAGCTGCTATAACAGTGGTAGCGAAAATGGAAAGAAAACAGAATGCAGGGAAAAGGCATTTTGGGTGTTGGGCTGATTTAAAATTACACTTAGCAGAGGTACTGACCCTTTGACTTCAGTTATGGATCTTTCCTATGATACTCTTCTCTTTAAAAGGTGAACAGAAAAACAGAAAAAGACTCTTCTCTTTAAAACCCCTTTTAATATCTCATCAGAGACAGTAATTTTAGCAAGCAGAAGTAGCAGGCATCACTCCTGCAGTTCAGAATCAGCTGTAGGAAAGCAGGCAGCAGTTCAGGGCCAGCAGACTTTGTGCCTATTAAGATTCACAGCCAACACATCTTTGCTGCACTTCCCCTGCTAGAGGCTCTCATGTGGTGGTTTCATTCCTTCAGTGTTTCTATGGAAATGCCCATTTTCCCAGCAGACTCAGGCTTTTTAGAACTTAGATTGTGCAAAATGTGCTCAAGAATACTATTTTTTTCCTTGTTTTTCTATTTCAGTTTTAAATGCAGACTTGAAATTCAGCCTCAGCTACACTAAATACCTCAAAAATTCAAAATCTGTGATAATCTCTGAACATAGCTGACCTGTGAAAGGTGAATATGTAAGTAATATGAAATTCATACACTCCTTTGGGTAAACTTGAAGATAGGAAAAAATCCATATTTCTTATTATTTCTCTCTGTTTTGGTATGGATCAAAACAGCAATTTTTCAGTCACCTTAGTAAAATAATAAAATATAAATAATTATAGCCCTTTCAATATAATTTTTTGGATACAATAGGTCATTTTACCTAATTTTTTTTTAATTGGTCAATTACACACAAAAGCAAAAAGAATTTTCTAAAAAACTGCTGCTGCTTCTGGAAAAATCTTCCAGGCACAGAGTATAATATCATGACCAAGTTCTAGCATGTTCTAATGGACTGGAGTTATACATATTTAGTCTTGTTTAGCCATGGCTGCCACCCAGCACTTTCTCTTGGCCCAAAGAGAGAAAAAGAGAAAGGGATAAAGAAAAGGAAATGAGGAAATCCTCTATGTCTTTTAAAAATACGTAATTATTATACTTTTAGCAAAATACAGATGACAAAGTACAAAATATGCCTATACTGGCAGAGATTCTTTAGAAGAAAGCAAGAAATAAGGATAAATTCTGTAGCTATATGTATCAATATTCACTGATGGGAATGCAGAGAAAAATAAAATAGATTATGCTTTAAGCTGTTTTGAAATCTTGTACAGAATCTGTTAAATTACTTGTAAGAGGTACTGAGATGAAAGACAAACAAGAATTAATGTTTAATATACACTGAAATGATATAATTCATCAGTTTCACAACAAATATTTAATTGTGTGAGTCTGTTAGGGGCAGCATTTTAAAAACTCCTGTGATCAGTTTGCAATCAAACAATTGCAATCCCCATTCCCACTGAAACTTTACTGAACTCCTTCATTCATGGATTAGTTAATTTCCATCATGGAGTAGATGCCCAGCAGCCATTCTGGAGGAAGGAAGAGTACCCTGAGTCCCAGCACATAGGAATGTCCAGCCACAAGAGAAGAAATTATTTAAAGTCCTCTTATCAGGCTGTTGTAAAGGATTTTAGTGCAAAAGCATTTAAAAGCTTGCTTCCCTGTTTAGACAATTGTGGGGAAGAAATGGCTGAAAATAAGATGCACAAATTGCCACTCCAGCAGTGGCAGCAATAGCAACATGAATGGAGTTTATATCTGCAATCAGGATCTGTGTGTCAGTTTAAGAATGTCAGTTGTATTCAGTAAAGCAGCTGAGAGCTGCCTTGCATGAAAATGTGTATGTGAATTTAAGTTAGCATGTTAATCTAGTATAACTGTCTTATTCCCTTTCCTAAAAGCCTTTGAGCAGTAAATATTTTCTCTTGGTATCAATAAATTACTTCTTGTTAGTGATATAAAGACAAAATTAGAAATAAGCATTTAGTATCATTCCCCAAAAGCTATTTGAGCTAGATGTATTCTATTTTCTTCAGGAATGTGCAGTCTACAGATGTATATGAAATATATTCAGAATATGTTCACAACATTTACTTCCATTGTATCCTCTTTAGATTAAATCTAAAGTAAATTAAAACTATATAGGACTTTAATATGCTAATCATTCAATCCAAAATTTTCCCCTTTCAAAAGCATTCTAATTAATGGATTAAGGTTGTGTGAAGTGAAATTTTTCAGAAAAAAAAAAGTTTTTCCTAGTAGTTGGGCTGACACATGGCAGAAGGACCTTCTTGTGGGAGAACAGTTGCTAAGGAAAATAAGAATTCCTACAGCAATTGTACAAAGGTGAGGACAAAGCATTGTGGGATTTCTTTCTTCTTTTTATTTGGCTCTTTCCTGCCTTCTAGCACAAAGGAGATTCAGAAGTTCTGTCTATAATATATTATTTAACATATTTCCTTACTTTTCTATAGCTCTTCAAAAGCACCAAGAGTGTCTGGTCCATGTTGAAATTCTGGGAATGTCATATCATGAGGAAAAGTTGCGCTGGGACTTTGTTCTAGAGATTTTTGCCTAATTGGTCCCTGAGGTGGCCAGGCATACAAAATAGCTGCTAACATAGGGCGATACCAGGAGAATACTTAAAAACCACTAAGGATTATTATCATCTTCCCTTTCCTTCTCAGCAGAGACTGTGACATTTTTAAAGAATCGTGGGGCTCCTGAGAGGCTGAGGTGAGAGTGCAAGAGCACCTTCTTTCTCAAGAGCACCTCACCCTCTTTCTTCTCACCTGTATAATTTAATAATTGCCTTAATCAAGTCCTGTTTGAGTGATTTAACCTTGTGGTTAAGGTTAACCTTGTTGCAAAGGTTCAAGAAGCGTTGTGGGGAGGCCATCCATACCCTGGTCAGCACAAGTGGCTGTAGAGCCACAGCTCCTCCAGAGTCACCCTTGGAATCATCAGGCCAAGGAATTATCTGTGTCCTACAGAAACCTTCCTTCTGCAGCAGCAGCATGCAGATGTGTCAGTAAGACAGATCAAGGGATACTGAGAAATGATCCTTCACCCAGAAAGTTCTGCTGGCCACTGTTTTAGCTTTGGGGGTTTCTTGAACCTGCTGTGCTTCTTCTGCTTCGAAAGATTGACTGCTTGTCCAGTCTTCTATCAAACCTGTGAGAGCTGCCAGGATCTCCACTGCCTCAGCAGGGGTTTACACAGGTGTGTTTCTGTGTGAAACGCTATCTTATCCTCCTGTTTTCAGCCTTGTTCCCCCTACTTTCATCCTTTCACTAGTGGGCTCCAAGTGCCTCTGTTGGAAGACATGACTGTTGCAGATATCTTCTATGAAAAATCCTTTCCTTAGGATTTTTCCTCCTGAGAAGCTGGGAGGCCTCAGGGACAAAATGTAAACATTGATTATCTGCTGCTGGGGAATGCAACAGGTGCATCTGGGATTGGCCCATGTTGGATGTTTCTAATTAATGGCCAATCACAGTGAGCTGGCTTGGACAGAGAGCTGAGCCACAAACCTTTGTTATCATTCCTTCCTATTCTATTCTTAGCCAGCCTTCTGATGAAATCCTTTCTTCTATTCTTTTAGTATAGTTTTAATATAATATATATCATAAAATAATATATCAAGCCTTCTGAAACATGGAGTCAGATCCTCATCTCTTCCCTCATCCTGAGGCCCCTGTGAACACCGTCACACATGACAACTAAGCCAAGCTACTGAATCTTATAGATCTCTCACACCATACTAAGCTTAGTTTTCTGATTAAGCATTCCTGAAAAAAAAATTTTTTACCCAATTTAATAATCCACTTTAAGCCAGGGGAGTCAGTGCTTCAAACAAAAATAAACCATGGACCTATGTGGCAGTTTAATGTTGTTTTCAGAGGTGTTTTTATTGTGTCTTAGTAGCTTCCAATAGTCAATTTAGCTTTGTCAGCTAATGAGTTTTGAAATCAAGTTTTCCTGGAACTATCACAGCCCTAAGATGCTGTTACATCTTCCATGAATTATGTAGTTTAGGAATTATTACTTATGCACCTTTCCTTTTTGTGTATATCTATGATAATTTTATTAGTCATTTTAGTTGCATTTAGGATTAAAATTTCCTTTTGAAGTTTACTTCTTTCTGTCATCGTCATCTTTATCAGTCACTTGATATGATTAGAAACCTTCTTATTAACCCTTCTGCATGTTTTGTTTAATTGTAATAAATGAGTATATATTATCAGTTTCTCATGTTGTTTAAAGGAATTATTTAGTTACATTTAAACATTTCTCTTCTCCTCTAATTCTTGGTTTCTTTAAAGCTTTTATTGTTTATTAGGGAAAGCCTCTTGAAAAGTAAATCTACTAGGTTTTTTAACCTTGTAAAGAAATTAAAGAGGCTTTTTCCAACAACCCAACAGGTACTGACTTAATTTTATCCAAGATTTTCTTTTTTCATTTTCATAGACATTTGGATAATTTACTTCAAGTTGCCTGGATTGTACCTGGAACTTTTGTTCCTTTTTTTTTTTTTTTTTTGTGCAACCTTTGTCACTTAACATAGAGTGGTGATAAATACAATGTTAAAGATCCTTCAAACAAAACTTAATTTTCTAACCTAATGTATACTTACTGCAGCTTCAGGCAGACCTGCTGAGCCTCCCACAGGCTGTTCCAGCATAGATCTCTGGATTTTTCTCCTCCATGAACACAAATTTTAAAAAAAATTACTACATTTCTTCAGCAGTCTTTCCTCTTTGAAGGCTCATTTTGCAATGGTCATCAGCTGACTATCTGTACATGTTGCAATATTTTTTCTCCAGGTACATTTGGAAACTGTTTATCCACATTTATTTTAAATTTATCCCATCAGAATTTCATTCTATTTTCTTTATCAAAGTGCAACATTCTATTTATGGAATATGCTGATTCTTTCTAATACTTTCCCTTACTATTCTACTTAATCACATCTAATCCTTTCCCTTACTATTCTACTTAATCACAACAATTACTTATTCTGTCTTAATAAACAATATGCACTGAGTCCTCACTTAGAGTGGGGTGCTCTGCAGTGTTCTCCTCATGCTTAAAAGGATTAAATTTTAGTTATCCCTCTTATCTACTTTTTAATATTTTCATAATTCCATCTTTAGGGTTAAGTGCAGGCACAGAGGTTTTAGTTTGATTCTCTGGGGATATCAAGCTACAACACACTGTGTTTGCTATTACAGGGTAATTTAAATGAATTATTTTGTTTCAGATCCTGCACGCTATTTGTGATGAAGTAATGAGTTTCATTTTCTCTCTTGGGCTACATGACTGCTGTGCTTGAAACAATCAAGGGTTTTATATAAAAAGCCTTTTCTGGACAGTGTTTACCAGTGCTGTCTGGGCACTGATAAAACAGATCTGCCAAAAATGGTTCAAAGGTGTGCCTAGAGAGGATCAGTCTGGACATGAGGGAGCTTTTTTTTACTGAGGGAGTCCAAACCCTGGAACAGACTTCCTGGAGAGGTGGTCCATGGCCCAGACCTGTCTGTGCTCCAGAGGCATTTGGACAATGCCCTTTCATGACATCCTTGAACTCTGGCCACACCTGCAGTGATCAGGCAGCTGGAACGGGTGATAATCACACATCCCTTCCCATTGAAATTGTCTTTCCTCCTCCCCCACCCTGGGGAAAAAGAAAGGGTTTCTAAGTTGAATCAAAAGCTTTTTTCTTTTTGGAGAAAAGATGACAAAAAAGCAACATAAAACTGTGTAGTGATGTTAGACTGTACTATGCAGACCAAAACATCAATCTAATTTATCAATGTGATAAATATAATATAATGGTCAGTTTGGTCACAGCTGGAAGAAATGGTAAGGTGTTTGCACTTTTATTTGCAAAGATATTTGTGTTATGTGTTGGTTTTTAGAAGATAGAGTTAATTTGTTTCACGTTAGCTGCTGTGGGGGACATGTTTTGGATCTGTGCTTCAAAAAAGAGTAACACAGGAATGTCTTCATTGTTTGCTGAGCAGAACTTCCACAGAGAGGAGGCCTTTTCTGCCACAATATAATAGATGCCAGCCTTCAAAACAAAGGTAACTGTCACAATTACAGTGGTAAATAGATGATAATAATTAGATACAAATAGTCTGCAATATTAAACTTTACAATAGCATAATTCTTTAGATTAGTTCTCAATATGTAATTTGTTTAATATATTAAAAAAGGGTATGACTGATGTTCATAGTTCTGATATCAGTTAATTAAAAAAAAAAAAAAATCAACATTTGAGCTCAGAAATAATGAATCAAAAGAAAAAATCCAAACAAGAAATCTTAATCACCAACTGCTTCTGATACCCTGAGATATTTTTGAATGTTTGGGCTGCCTTTAGATGGTGACTACTTTTAGCCACATCTGTCTGAGCTTCAAAGAAGCTGCTGACCCAGCTTTGTAGGGTTATTCATTACAGTGCTCTGGACACATTTCATTTCTCTGATATGATGCAAGTGTGATGTCCCCATGAAAGTTAGAGATTAATGAAAAGAATCACAAATCTAGCACAGATGCACAGTTGTGCTGTGAGTCAGTCATTGTGGGGGTTGAGAGCTGCACAGATGCCCTGACTCCTTCCCCACAAAAGGATGGGGAAGAAAATAGGAAGGAAAAGCTTATGGATTGAGGCAAAAATGGTGAGATCACATACCAATAACCATGACTGGCACAACCTCCATGTGGGGAATATTAATTAAAAATAGCTTTGAATAATGAGAAACAAAGGTAAATCCAAACAACTTCTCCTTCTGCTTTTCTCCCAGTATTCCTTCATCCCTCCAGACACCCCACATGGCGCAGGAGGGGATGGAGAGAGGAGGGCAGTGTTTTGTCCATGAAAGTGGATTTCTAACACCCCATCCCCAAAAGCATGGATGCTCTGCAGCCCCCACTGTCAATACCTTGGTGTCCATCCCAGCAGCTACAGCCACCTAAAAAGTGAGGGCATAGTGACAGAAATCTGCCCAGTTTTCCAGGCTGCATGAGTCATCACTTCTGATTTCCTGACCTTACTGTCGTGTGTCTGAGAGAAAATAACTACAGAATTAATATCTCCCTGATGGAATCTCTTGTCAAATGGCTCCTTGTAAGCTCTGTTGCATAGCTGTCCTCACAAAGTTGTCTACATCCAATCACCTTAAGCAAATATATATTTGTGGACTTACAGGTGGGCAGCATCTAAGTGGGTACAGGCTCAGTTTTGAAATGGCAACCAATTTTCAGTTTGATAGGGAAAAATATATTTTTATTTTAATGGAGCAATTTGGTGTTGCAATAACTTTTGAAAAAGAGAGAAGTCTTTCAGAAAACTTTAAAGACTCCAATCATTAATTTGTTTAGCTGTAGCAATCAGGTTGGTAGCTCAGCCCTCCATAGAGAGACATATAATCATAGGCTTGACCATTGGCCTTGAATAATCACCAGCATCAAAATCCCTCAGCAATCTGAAAATGTTTTATCTATTGCATATAATAAAATTGTATTCCCTAAAAAGGCAATCAGCCTGAAATAATAATGATTAGCATTCACTCTGACAAATTGCTTATATAGACTGATATTCAGTTGCTGTTTTCTTCTGTTTTCTTTTCTTCCACAGTTGTCTGTCTGGTTTTGCTGAACTTAAAACAATGTACAAAAACACTGTACAAAGAGTATAAAGTGGGGATTTTTATTCTGCTTTCACTTGCATGGCAGCTTTTCTTTTTTTTTTTTTTTACCTCTGAAGGCATTAATATCTTTTTCATTAAATTTTTGTTGGAATATTTTGAAATATAGTCGTTAACTTGACTGGTTGTTGGAGGTCACACATTGCTTGAAGCAGACCTCTATTAACATGTAAATTGCAGTTTCACACCAGTGGCCTCTTTAAAGTCAAAGGGGGAATAAAGTTTTTAGATTGGAGTTGGGCAGTCAGCATACCAAGAAGGAGTGTGTTTAGAACACTAGGGTTCAAGTGAAAATTCTAAGAGGATTTATTTATTTTAAACATCCAAAATACTACATTAGTTAAGGATTTATTCTTCCAAGTGGTAATGCTTTCTTCAATAACCTTTTTTTTCCCCTATTTTTCCTTGCCATTGCTTTGCTCTCGCTTGCCCCATAGAAATAAAGGTTTGGAAGGACTGACTCAGGGTTTTGACATCTTTGTTGTCAAAGCAGCTGTGTCATGTAATCAATGATTAATGTCATGATGAATTGGAGCTTGAATCATGTTCACATATTGGACATTCTCACTCCAGTTTCTGGTATTGGGAGAAATTATACCATCATTTGTCCTTGGTCCAGCAATGCCTTAAATTTACCTCTTTATTCCCACCAGTGGCTTTGGGTTTTGCTTTGTATTTGGAAAATGCAATCACATGCATCTTCAGCCTCTGGCTTTTTAGCTGAAACCTGCCAAACTCCCACAGTAATATCATGTGGGGTTGGATGGCCACAATCTCTGCTTTCCTAGGAGGGATTTTATGAGTTTAACCTATTTAAATATCCCACTGCATGTAGTATTCCTCATTATTTCAGGGGTTTTTTTGCTAGTAATCATTCTGCTTGTGGTGCTAATCCATATTCAGGATGATTTCTTTAAAGACAAAAACTATGGGAGGGAAAATCCCTAGGGAGTAACCACTTTAGTTACTGGACACTGTCACCCCTGGGGTGATAAAGAACCTAAAAAAATGAAAAAACAAAAAAGTTTATTTAGACAAGTGTTCAGATTCTTTTCAAATTACCAGATAACAGTATAATTATAGGCGGTATTATAGTAAAACTCACTCAAAATTTAAATCTATGGGAGTTGCTAGGTAAAAAACCAATCAAAGACTGAAAACCAACAAACCACTGCACAGAATATGACTTTTGAATTTATGTACTCTTCTTTCAACAACTGGAGTCTCTGACTTGAGTCTCTGACTTTACCTATTCCTAATAATACCAACCTCCACACTTCAAAACCAGTACTTTGGTTTTTTAATTATTTTTTTTCTGTAAAAAGCTTTAGCAATTTGCTTAATTTATTGTAAGGAAAGAAAACGTATATTTTTTTTTTTTTAAGGATCAGAAACTTATTTGTATCATGAAAAGTAAGATATGAGTTTAAGTTGTGCTTTCTACACAAAGACATTTTTTTAAATATATTTATCCATTAGATCAGTATATGCTCCTTCTATTAACTTTAAATTTTAGTAAAAATCCTTTAGCAAAATATCCATTCTACAAGACATTTTATTAATTTTTATTGTATTATTTAATTATTGTATTGAATTATATCAGAATGGATGTTAGGTATGATTTCATCAATTATCGATATTCTGTGAAGGTGTAAAACATATCAAAATCTCCTTTAAGTTTGTGTTAGCCATGTGCTTTTGCCTATTGTAGGTGGGGATTTGTGGGTTTGGATTGTCAATTTGTTTTTTGGTTGTTTTTTTTTTGCTGCTCACAATTCCAGCAGCCTGTGCAACAATTAAATACTGGCACTGTGTGTGTTATATTTCCCTGATCAGAAGCTGGTATGTGTGTCTGCAACCTCCAAATTCCTGGATTTAAAGTGCAGGTTATCCTACAGCTGTATCAGATGATTATATATAAAAACTCTCTGCAAAAATCATATAGATTTAAAAAAAAAACCCAAATCAAAACCAAACAAACAGAACCAAATAGAAAAACCCCAGGCAAGTAGCTGTCTAGAATGAAACTCTATAGTGAACTTTTTCTGTCTTAAAGGTAATTCAGGACTTGAGAACATTAAAAGAAATGGAAATCTAAGGTCGGAAGGATTGGGCACCTAAAATGTGGCTGTAGAAACTGGCCTTGATCTGGGCAAAATGTAGTTAAGTGTAGCTGCAAATAATTAATTGGGAGAGGAAGAGGTTTCACAATGGAATATGGATACGTGTGGAGATGTAATACAGCGAAGAAAAACCCCTGAAACCATGGAATTCAGTTTGCTGTGAGCACAGGGTACATTCAGGCAGGGCTGAGGAACCTGCCAGGAATATAAATGGGGTGAGGGTGATTTCTCAAAGCCAGCCCAGCACTGAGACACAATGACGTGGTGTGGACTTGTGAAAAGGGGAGATTTCACCAGCCCTTAGTTTGTCTGTCAGTGCCCCAGAAAAACCAAATCCCTTGTGCGTGTCTGGTTATGGACAGTCCTGCTGGATTGGAGGGTGGCTCCACTGACTTTTTCACACCCCACAGCATAAGGGAGACAGAGCCCTGTGAGGATATTTCCACTCTGTAGTGTTCCTACTCCTCAGCAGGTTTTCCTCTTTGAGTATGTTCCACACTGCTGAGGACTGCCTGATCCCAGGAAGGACTCACACTATGGAATAACACTCTTTAATAATACAAAACTGTGACAGGTCAAGGCCAATGATAGTACCTGACTGCAAAAAAAAAGGCAGTATAAATAAATAAAACAGACAAGCGTTAATAATAATAAAATAAATAAAACAAGCAGACAAGCTCCAATCCCAAATACAAATATTCAGCGCCCATTGACATTTTTACCCAAGAGGTGTCCCTATGGGGGAGAAGGTGCATTTAGGCCTTTGACTGATCCCAGCAGTTACAATGGAGCCTTCCCTAAGTTTTCCCCATTCTCAAGCTGCTTTTACACTGTTTATTTGTATTTAGGTGGAAGGTTGAGTGACTTGGGTCATACTTAGCCTTGCTACTGATTGGTGTGATATTGTCTCACTTCACTCTTAAAAATACAGTCAATAAAGTCTATAGCACATGCCCAGAGAGGGGTGGTTATACCTTGAGTGTACAGAAAACTTGGGTATAATTTTACAGTTCTCTCTAATTCTTTTAATATGGAATCGTGGATGGGACTCACATTGATCACCAAAGCCCAGCTCCTGGCCCTGCAAGGAATCCTTCCATGTTCTGCCCTCCTTTGGACACTCTCTAATAGCTTTATATCTTACTTATACCATGGTGCCCAAAATCGTGCACATGCAAGGATCTTATTGGTTTTGTGTTCATGCTAAAAAGGAAAATGAATTATACAGTAGAAATTCACTTGTGCCATTTGAAAGTTACTAAGTAATGTTTTGATGAAATACACCTGGTTCTGTAGAAATTGGATTTTGACATAGTGAATAAAAGATGAATTAATTAACCTTTCCTACATTATTTGTCTGTTAAGACTTCCTAATGAGAATATAGCTACAATAGACTTATGTCATAAATAATTTCACCATTTCTTGCTGGCTAATTCAGTTCTCAAAGAAAACAAAAACATTCATTTTCATATTTTGAGTGCAAATTGCACCTCAGTAAACCACCATTTCATCAGGGGACCAAAAAAAAAAAGACTGGGCTAGCAATGTTTCTGATACAGTTTTTGTTTTTTTTTTTTTAAAGCAAGGCTAACTAGTGAATGGACATTTTCTATTTTATTTTTTTATTTCAATCAGTCACTGAATAGAATAAAATGAATAGATTAACATTTTAGTTTATATTCATGTCCTTAATATATTTATGTCTGGATTCTTAAATTGTTACTTGAATCCTACTGGCCAACTGTCTGAAACATAGAGGTTCAGAAGAAGACATAGGTAATAAATATGACTAAAGGAATCATTCTGATTATATCTACTATAAAAATAATGGAAAATAAGTTCTACTTTTTGCCATCTCTGTTTGTAATCTAATAACAATTGCATCCAAATTCAAATATGTGTTCAAATTTAAATTCTCTCTCACTGTTCTGTGAAAGAAGTGAGGAGAATCTATTTTTGCATATACCAATATAATAATTCCTAGATTTTTTTCTGTAGTACCTTGGCAATGAGATGTGTGGTAATACAACTTGATCAACCTCTTAAAAACCATCATGAATTACATGTTAGCTTAATTTCCATTACATAGAAGCAGATCATAGAGTTTGAATGTAATTACTATAAGTGAAAATTATAAAATTGTAATTATGCATATGGACTTATCAAAACAAGATAGATACTATTAGCCCTTTAGAAATTCTATGTGATCAGCAGGTTGGTCTTGGGTTTAGAGTTTTTTAATTGATGTAACAGATACTTCAGTAGCCACACTTTTAATCCTAGTTAGTTTTAAAATATATTTACAGCTTGAATGTGCAATTTTACAGGGCACAGATACTCTTCCATTGCTAAAGATAGGTACTAAAACAGATGTACTCTCTGATTTTTTTTTTCTTGCAAATAGTCCAAAATTTTTACTTATTATAAGAGGAACACAGGCTTAGTGCAAATTATTTTTATGTGAAGAAAAAAATGTTCCTGGATATATTTTATTGAACTTCACATGAGATCATCATAAAAATCGATACTGAACTGCTATTAAAAAAATCCTTTTGTCTCACATCCTTCATTTCTAAAATAAACTTATCCTTATGGATAAAGAGCTAAACTAGAACAAAGAGATAGATTGTTTCAAAAAGCAAATAGAAGTTTTCATTTCAAGTATGGATTTTCTCATTTCTCAGAATAAATGATTTGGGTAAAAACCATAAAGCACAAGTATATTAATTTCACTTTCTTCTTTCCACATCTGAGAAGCAGCAATTTTGTTAGAATCAAAGTTCCCAGCTGTATACATTAATCTATTTGCCTGGTAAACCATTTTAGATAACAAGTGGGGTAGAGATATTGCTGTGGATTGATTGTTTGTAGCTCATAAAGTACTTTTAACACCTCAAAAGTTTATCAGTAACTGAAGTAGGAAAATTATTTTAGTGGCAACAAATGTAGTCAAAAAATAATACTGTTCTTGTTTTTTTCATTTTGAGTAGTTCTGCAATATTTTTACATTTTAGATCTATAAAATTGGATCTTGATGTTATTTTCTGTCCTTTGAAGCACAAATTTAAGATGATTTTGTAAAATGCAAGATAATAATTCTTCCTTAGTAAAGTGTAAAATCTACAGATAGCTCAATGTGAGAAAATTTGACCTGTAGCAGTTTAATTCTTTGGTATGAGCTTTTAGGCAGAGTTTTTATGCCACAGATGTCTTTAGGAACAGCTTTTCAGAAAGTGTGGAAATGTAGCTATGAGAAACATAGACTCTTTTTTATAAAATAACACTCAAAAATTGCATGCCTACAAAGGAATCCATGTGGTCCTATTTTGAATTTATAGCATTTTTTGGATCCACTTCAAATCCAGATCCAAACACTATTTCTATTTCCTTGGCTGCAGTTTTCATTACATTGTCTAAAGGCTGTCTTGAATATATGTAATTGAGATTGTCAGTTGTGTTCTTTGGATGACCTGAAAAAAAAACAAACCAAAATTGAATTCAGTGAATAGAAACCAGTGTGATATACACCTGCCCTGTTTGCAGCTAGATGTATTCACTCAGGCTTTTGCTCAGAAAAGTCTCTGAGTGATTCCTGGTCAAGCAGAAACCCCTTGCATCAACTATTGTGAGAATTTATCCTAACCAGAGAGTCTGCTCATCCATGCTGCATCAACAGCATTTTCCTCTCTTGATGTAGTTGCTAATACAGGGAGTTTTTCTGTACTTTAGTGTCACTCCTTTGATTTTAAGCACCATGCTTTTATATAGAGAGATTAAGAGTCCTTCATGAAAAAATGGACTCCTTCTAAACACCTGCATGTTGTTATATTTTGAGAATGATCATAACCTGGGAATTAATCTTGGAATTGACAAGATTAATAGCTCTTCTTTCCAAAGTTCTAGAGGAGTTTTGCATGGGTAGACCTGCAGAAGTGTAGATAGTGCAAAATAGATAATTCATGTCAGTATTTTGGCAAGTAACTGGCAAAATGTAAAAATGAAACCCCAGTTTGCAAGTTAAAGATGAAGTTTTAAAGTCAGTGTGTGGAATGCAAATATTAACATCGAGATGCTTCTATATATATAAAATTCTAAAACTTGATGATAAGCTCCATACTTTTAAGTTGCCTGATATTCAGAGTTAATATTAGATTCTTAAAAATTGTTAATATATTCTAAGAGAAGGAGCCAAGGACATTTTATAAAGTTTTTGGAAATAAAAATGCCTTCCCTTTTTGAGCTTAAACACTTGTCTCTCATTGTGAAGCCATTCTCCCTTGTCCTTCCACAACAGGTCCTGATGAAAATTTCTGGTGTTTCTTCAAGAGTTTTTTCTTTCATAGCAGACTCTCCAGTTGTTGGGAAGCAAATGTGCTCTCTGGCTTCATGGCTCCTTATCATTCCCTGCACATCTTTCATTTTTAGATACTTCTAATATTATTGCTTTTTCATATGTTATTTTTTTTTTATACTTTGTCTAAATTTGGGCAAATCTGTTTGGTTTAACATCATTCTTAAGGTTATGACTATTATTAGGGAATATTGTCAGAAGCCAGATGGTGGGAAAACACCTTTACCATTTCTCATCACAATGAGACAGAAAGACTGTCTGGTCCTGCCATGCCCTCGGTGAGTGTGGCCTCAGTGAATCACTGTACATCAAAAGAATCTGTATTCAGAGAGACAATATTTAATCTTCTCATTACCATATAAGACAATATATACCATATTCCTCTTAATTAGACTGGCTGTTTTATTGGGGTGTCTCCCAGGGAGTCCAGTGAGGGGTAGGGAATAGCAGTGACCGAGGCTTAATTGGAACGCTATTATCACAAATCCCTCGCTTCATTTTTATTTTTAGCAGGGACAGCTATGACTAATACCATCTAATTAAACAGTGCTTAATTGGGTGTTAAAAATCATGTAGATTTTATATCTGATATTATCGTAGGTGCCAAGTAATAATGATAAGAACCCTTATCAAAAAAAAGAGCTTGCAACTGGTGGGAACAACCTCTGTTCACAATATTTTAATTACACCAATCTTGAACGTCAAAGTTCTGAGTAGGTGTTGGATGGTGACAATATGAAAGATTAGCAGGCAAGGCTTCAAGTTCATGTTTTGAGATAGCAGGCTCAGAGTACAGAAAGTACAGTTGATTTTTGTTTTCTTTCCCTCTGTGTGGTGCAGAAGACAAGAGAACTAAGAAGGGAGGGTGTGCATGTCCCATTCCTGGAAGTGTTCAAGGTTGGATGAAGACTTGAGCAACCAGGTCTAGTGGGAGGTGTTCCTGCCCATGGCAGGAGTGCTGGCACTAAAGGATCTTTAAGGTTCCTTCCAAGCCTTAAAATTCTATGATTCTATGAAGTTTCATATTTCAGTTTGACCAGAATATATTAAGTACAATTTTTTGAATGCACTTTTGTTAAAACTTGAAGGTTTATACTGGTGCTAAAAGTAACGTCTACTAAAGATTATTTTAATCATTAGATCTACAAAATAACAGTGGAAAAATAATTTTCTGTATTAAAATAAAAAAAAAAAAAACCTTTTCTATATATGTCCTCTGAATTATTTATGTGAAAAATATGTCTGTGGGGGTTGAGGTGTTAGACTGTTTTAATAATACATCAGATTGTTCTTTCAAAGTGAAAAGCACACTAAAAATTAAGATTGGTCTCATGAGTTATGTCACTTCCACTCACAGTGTCACTGCTAAGAAAGTAGTTATTAGCTACTGGATGCTACCAAGTCAGTATGCACCCTTCAACACCTGCAGCTATAGGTTTTCTGACCAACAAGAAAATAAATCCTGAGATAAATAGGAAAATGCATGCTGATTATCAATGTGTAAACCTCTAACAAAATAATTTTGGAAGTTGATAGTCGTAAAGCTAAGAAAAATGTTTCAGATGCTTTTCTATATTGCTTGTCACAGAAAATCACATAAATTCTGTCAGGAGACCGGTTAGACTGATGTTGTGCTAAGCTAAAGCTGTCTCAATGAAGTGGGAGAACGCAACATTTGGAGCCACAAGAATCTCATGACTGTGGATGTATGCATGTTTACACTAGTCATATTTTTGTTCACATGATCATTTTAAAGATTTGGTTTATGCAACGGTTTATGAAGCATTCAAGCAACATCTGTGGTGAAGTCCAAAATAATTTTTGATGCTATCTTGAAACAAAGTCCAGCATTGACTTTGGAGAAACTAAATATGTTGTGCAATGCAGGTTTAGCTTCCTAGACCATGTGCTTTTTAAATGCATATCAGCTTCTAGTAGTCCCAAATAAAGAGAGAATCTCCTGTTAAATTTTTAAAGGGCAATATGCCATTACTATTCAGAAGGACTTTTGGCAATGACATGCAAAGCCATGGCTTGTCAGAAGTGTCCTTTCAATTTCAAGACATTAGATTTTCTGCATACAAAACAAGCCCCATAGAATACCTCTTCATGAGAAAAATACATTCTTTTCTGAAGTCTGTGAACTCTGTGGTAGAGTACTTGGATATTACCATGAAAAACACAGCTACAGTGAGAACTTTTAAAATGTCTCCTGAATTTTATAAGTGAGTTGGATGAGTTCATTGACATGATGTTGCTGTTATCTCCATCAGCAGCACAAACAGATTGGAAAGGCATTTGAGAACATGGGAACAGGCAAAGTGGCTGGAGAGGTGACAAAGTGTCAGAAATCCTGGCTGTCAGCATGGTGGTAATCTCCCAGATGTGACACTGCCCTCAGGATCAGTGACAGGTCCTGCTGCCCTGGATTAACAGTTTTATTAGAAATGTAGGGTTCAGAAGGTCTGGGTTGGATACAGGATCTGAGAGATAATTTCAGTGAATTTTTTTTTTTTCAAGTGACTAAAGAAAGCAAGAAAATTTTAGAAAGTGGGAGCACAACTCTCCTCCACTTTTCTATGAGAACTGTAATGAAGGGTACTCTCCTATATGTGTCTGAAGCTACAACAGGACTGCTGAAGTGATAATCCATTATCCAAATTTAGAAACACTATATATTTTTTGTATAAACCATGTAAAGATGTTTCTTGAGGCTCTGGGTTTAAAATTGTCACCTACTTAATTAACTCCAAATTAAAAAGTACATCTGTAACATGTAGGTTTCTCTTCACCTGAAGAAATAAATAATTCAGAAGTATCACTTCTACCAATATAATTATTCCATATGAACAAACAGAGAGTTCAGACAATAGAATATGAGGAACATAATCTGTCCAAACATACATAGCAATTATAGACAGGTCAAAGCAACTTTTTGAGTACACCTGGAGCTCACAGTCATTCAGCTGTGTGTTATGCTAGCATTCTGAATAATTTCCACAGTCAGTGAACAGCATATTGCCTAAACACTATTGAATAATTGCAAAAATCTCAGTGTCCACCTTTTTTATTTTTTTCACTAAATAAAAGAAATAGTGAAAGTCTATTTGTATTTTACAGCTGGAATGTTTATTACTGAAAGCCTACTTAAGTTACAAATTTTAATGAGGGTTACTGCAATAGTTTTCCAAATGCTTCATTGATAC
>JAHXMQ010012338.1:6116549-6127584 GCA_020466415.1 Ammodramus savannarum pratensis | reverse complement strand
CCTTTGGGGCCTCTGCTGGACCCTTTCCAGTAACTCCTTGCCTTTCTGGTATTGAGGAGCCCAAAACTGGAAACAGAACATCAGATGTAGCCTGTCTAAAGCTGAGGACAGGATCACTTGACTTACTAACCACACTCTTCCTGATCCACCCCAGAATCCATTGGCCCTCCTGGACGCAAGGACACACCGCTGGCTCATTGTCAAGCTGCCATCCACAAAGAATGCCAGGTTCTTCCCAACAGAGCTGCTCCCTCTACACTGAACAGAGTGCAGAGACCTCCAGGCTGATGTCAGTGAGCACAAATTCCTTCTGAAACAGGAGCAGGCTGGCAGCTACACGTTCCCAATACTGCTCACCATGGCTGCATCAATTTTATATGGGAGGGAACAAGTTAGTGCTTTTTCTCTGTAGGGCATTTCTGGGGCTGACTCGTGAGTACCCCGTTGGCACAGGTCTGTACTCACACTGCTGAGTTGTGTGAAGCCACTCTCTAAAACCTCTGAGCTCCTGTAACAGTGCTAGAACTGCTTTTTACATGACCCCTTCCTCAGTTCAAAAATTGTTACTTTTCAAACCTTTTCTCAAGCTGAATGCTGTGTATTCAGTATATTTTCAACTGTGTATTTTTTTTATTTATTTTCAGCGAAATGTCTTACTAGAATGATTTATCATCAGCACGAATCCGTCAGAGCAGAAACACTAATATTAAAAACAGAAAAGAAAATTATTGGCAGGGAGAATTTTTTGTCACAGCAACAAATAGAAGAGATAGAACGGTCAAAACAATAACTAATGAGCAGCCAAGGATACATAAATAATACAGTATTACCTTTCAAAACCCCCATTTGTTATAGCATTTGCTGGTGTGACAAAGATAATATAAGGTTTAATTTTTTTGTGAAACATTAATCTGACAAACTTTTCTTGAAATCTACATTATTTCTTGCAGTGGTGGAAGCTGGTCTTGATTTTTCCTGGTTTTTATTTTTTCCTTTAAAGAAGGAAAAATAAAAGAATCAGAAAAAAAATGAAGGCTTTGAAGAGAAGTAAATAATCCCCATGGAAAAGTGTTCATTTAAACAAGTAAAAAGACCTTTGCCTAGTACAAGCTATTTAGTTTATGTTAAGATGTTTTTAGAGTATTTTTCAAGTTCATAGAATCATAGAATTGCTTGGGTAGGAAGGAGCCTTAAAGGCCATCTCATTCCAAGTTCCCTGCCATGAGCAGAAACACCTCCACTGGACCAGGTTGCTCAGACCCCCATCCAGCCTGGCCTTGAACAGTTCCAGGGATGGGGCAGCCACAGCTTCTCTGTTAAACCTGTGCCAGGGCCTCACCACCCTCACAGGAAAGAATTTCTTTCTGGCATCTAACCTAAACCTGTTGGGTTTTGTTTTTGGAGTATTTTTTCCCCAATTGAAACTGCTTCTCCTTATCATATCACTATCTGCCTATGTAAAAAGTCCCTCAGTTTAGTAACCCCAACTTCAAGTACTGAAAGGTTTAAATGGGGTCTCCCCAGAACCATTTCAAGATGTTTTTCTCGTTTATTTTTTCCTCTTAATACCTCAAGTCTTTCTAGGAAAAAAAATCATATTCTCTTAAGCCTCTCTGGTGTTTTCTTGCTAATTTTATAATTTCCTTCTTGTTGTTTATCCTATCTAACATTGCATATTATTCAAAGTAACTGCATGCCAGCTATTTCCTGTATCACCTGGCCATTTTTTTTTATTGCCAGATGGATGTGATGATACAAAACAGAACAGTGGGAGATTGCAGTAAAGGTATTTGGGGGATATTATTATTTAAGTGTTTTGTTCACTGTTTCTTAGCTTGAAGCTACGATGAATCCCTTCTGAGCCACATTTGCCAGTTGTGGTCACACTACATCTTCCTGAAAGATTGTGATCGTGGGTTATCATTAAAATTCTGTCAGCTTTTTCAAGGTTTTTATAGCAGTCACTGGAAATGAGACATCCTAAATTTCTCTGAAGTCAAATTTCATAGTTTATGCATTAACAAATAATAGCAGTAAAATCTCTCCATGTGCCCTTTGCCCACTGCTGCATGCAGGCTATTAATGTAGATGAAACTTGTTTCACTCTCAGAGACCTTGGTGAATAATTACCTTTCAGCCCAAACTTGCCCTTTATAATCTTTATGATTTTACTTTTTTTTTTTGAAAATTAATCTCAAATTACTTTTGAAGCATATTTTCTTTCTTCTGGGCACTTCTGTAAACAGGAGTTGCATGGAACAAAGAGGTTTGACATCGAACTGGTGAGGTCAGTATGCAATAACTAATCTTGGTGCAGCAAACAACATGCTCCCTGGTGTGATGGAAAAGCCTTCTGCTCACTGCTGTGGTAAAATGTATTTTATTGCAAGCCTATATTTAAATACAGAAATCTTCTGTATTCTACAGAGTTTTAAAATTGTCATAATGAAGACATCATGTATTTTCTCTGATCATTTTATACAAATATGGACATGACAAGGGGAACTTAGAGTGAGCTAACCATAAGGACAGAGATGTACTGCCAGAGATTTAACATTTTTAATGTGTCTGTGAAGAGAGATGGGAACACCAAGTAAACAACTGCATATCCTGTATTTAGTAAATACTGAAAGGATTGTGATCCTCTGTTCCAGTAGTCATTCATTCCACAGTCTCAAGGAAAGGGGGCATTCACTGCTGTCCTTTGTTCTGCCCAAACTTCCACACATTAACATCTCTCCAAAGGCTCAGGCTCTCTACCATGGCAAGCCCTGGGAATGGAGGAATGGATTTTCCCCCTGTCCCCAGTGCTATCACCATTACTATTGCTCTCAACTTAGATGGCTGAAACTTGCTCCATTTCCAAAGGCAATTAGTAGTTATTGACTAGGTACTGTTTACCTCCTGGTGCTCCTTCATCCCCACAAATTTATTTGGGGAGGATAAGAAACCAGTTACCAGTTCAGTTGTGCTTCTCTGCTTTGTTTTTTTTCTTGTTTGCACTTAAAATCTTAGAGCAGATATGGGCCAGAACTTTTGTGTAAACAGCCCCCTAAGTAATCACCCATGTTTGGACTGGTTTTCTCAGCACATATCAATGTCTTCTATTAAATCAGAGCTGAGCAGACACTTGAAGAGGTGTTAGGGTGGAGGAGTACACACACAAAAAAATAAATTTCCCATTTTACCCCCTCTATCTTGAGCTACCTTTGTGCTGTAGATGAGAAGATGCAAACTTGGCCACTCAACACAAGTGTACAGCTTTACATCCCTAAATCATTTGTAAAGTGGTTGGGATAATGTGGTCAACAAACTCAATATATTTGTTTTATAGAAATAAACCTGTTTGTATTGTAGAAATAAACCTGTTTGTATTATAGAAATAAACCTGTTAGAAGCAGCCTATGTAGCAGGCTATTATTTTCCTGAAAAGACACATCCAAGGGAATACAAGTAAACCATAAACTTTACTTCAAGGCCCCTTCTGCTCTGTTGCCTTGCAGCTCTCAAGGCTGCAGGTAGGCTGCTTTGCCTCCTGCCAGCCTGCAAGGTCTCCTGTGGCATTTGGAAGACAGCAGACCCTTCAAGTCTTCACAGAGCCAATAATCTCTGAGTTAGTGACAATGGCAGTCAGTTCTGTTTGGGGCAACACGCATTCAGCTCAGTAAGGTTTGGGTATGAAAATGAGCACAGACAGGTTCTGTCTCGCACATTTTTCACTTGCTTGTTGTTTTTATTACAGTAGATTTCTGCCTTTGTAAATCTGCAATTCCCTCATTTCCCCCCCCCCTTCTGTCTCCCCACCCCACTCATTCTCTTTTCCCTTTGTTGATAGTTTTGATTCTACAGTTTTCTCTGCCTTATGTCTGCTGTTTGAACAAAGCATCTCCTTTCTTCTCTGAGATTCTACCTTCTGCTTACCTCAGAAGTCTTCATTTCAATTCCTTCTGCATTCTCCTTCCCACCTTCTTCCCTTTCATACACATTGTTTTGTTGTTCCACTCACATTATGACTCTGTCACCAAACTCAACTTCTCCATCCTTTCAACTTCCCTGAATCTGTTCCCCATGTTCTTTCTGCTTCTTCCAGAATATTCTGCGTCATTTTTTTACAAGATCACTAAATCTTAATTGCATATTTTCTTCTTCAGCTCCTGTCTTTTACAGTGTAGATAAAGGGAGAAAAATTTACCCTCAGAAGGTGAAGCTTAAATCTGGAGAACAGAAATATTTGCAGGAGAGAAAATTTTCAATGGTGTAAACTGAAATGTTACACACTCTGAAAATGTCACTTAGCTGACCTCATTTTAGAAGGTGTTTTAACAGGCATTTTCTACTGTGCTGCTTATTCAGATGGTTAAATACAAATTTATGTTTTGTTTCATAATTCAAATTGTCCATACTATACTCTTCCCTTCGCTTTCAGTAGAAGATTTTTTACCATCTCTGCATACACATTCTATTTTGTTGCATTTTCTGTGGTTTTGCCACAAAGAAAAAGGAAGAAATTCATGCTCTGTTTTCTGAGTATAGTATTCTTAGGAGGATCTATATGACTTGTGCTTTCATTTTTTTCTCTTTTTGACTCAGAAATACAGTTTTCTTTTTACCATTTAAACAGCAGGACACAAAGATATGCAGTAAGTTTAGACTTTCAGTGTCTTCTTAAATGGTCTCATTCAAAAGTCTGTGAGAGAAAGTACTTATCCACTTTCATGGATACTTTACTAGTCAAAATGCCCATATATTGAGACCAAAGAAGAAAGTTTATTATGCCCTGAGGATGCCTTACTACAGATTACCAGTATTTTGTCAGCTTCTTCTTGTTGAAATAAAGTGCACCTTGGGTTATGTATTTCAGTACATCTTTACTACTACAGAAGAAATGAAGCTTTAGACTGAGCCATAGTGCACAGAAAAAGAGATATTTGAACTGTAAAATGAGTGTCTTGAACTGTACCTGGAAATGTGATAGAAATTAGTGAGGACCCTTGAGACCAGGGGTGACAGTGTCACTGCCAAAGGATGGGTTTAAGTAGGGAATAGGCTGTGGAAATTCTCTAACAACAGGTATACAATTCTTGTAGTGGAGGACTCTATAGAATAAAAAGCATTTAAAAGGATAGGTGGCAAGATGATGCCTTTTATAGCTTTTATTCACTGTGCACTGACTCACAGATTGAAAGATAAATACTGAAACTGTCAATATGTGTCGGGAGATGAAACAATTATAAAAAGTTTCTTTTTTCAGTGAAACTCTTTGAAAATCTCCGAAACATTGCTTTCACTTTTTTTTTCTGTTTTGCATTTTAGTTATATCAGGTAATGAAGGTAGAAAAGGCAGGCTTAAATTTTGTGACTGAAGTAAGCTAGAATCTCATTTGGAAAGCCACAGAAATTACAAGATGAAGCTTAAAAATAAAGAAATTATTTCTATTAATTTAAAGACAATCTTCACAACATCTCAAAGTACCTACAAACACTGACAATGTTGTGCTAGCAGGGTCCTGAATAAAGTCTCTGACACTGTTAATGTCAAATGTATGTTCAAAATGGATATTAACATTAAACTTCTTGTTACTATGGATGGAAAATACTGTCAGAGGAAGAAGATAAAAATTATTGAAATGCAAATTCTACCTTTGAAATGAAGGGAAAAGTTAATTAGAGTCATTATTTGGGAGCAGTAAATACACCCCATGCATCCTCTATCTGTCACATATTTTTTGGCTATTTTGAGCAATGTTTTGCTGGGAAAGGAGGGAACTGGCACCAAAGGTTGCCAATATCATTTTGCTCCTGTTATGGGAAGTCCAGAAGTCTTTTTGTTTTGTACCTGAGCAGTGATCACCACCTTTCTGCAACCCTAAGCCACCACTGCAGGACCCTTTGCACAAATGGAGCTGTTCCTGCTGCCATTTACCTCTCCCCATCCCAGGAGTTTGTCCTCCTCATCAGAAAAACAAATATCTTCTATCAGACATTTTAAGTACCCCAGAACTCAAAATCACCCAGAATTTCTTGCCAAAATGTTGCAGTAAATTTTTGACTCACTGTAGGATGGCAGAGTGGGGGCAGAGGAAACATATGGATGTAAATTTCAGTGTAATTCTCTATCATAGCTTTGTTATTTTTAATTTTTAATTTTTAAATTAATTGTTTGAAAAGTTGTTCATCTGACATTTTCTTCCTACACAGTGGTTACCAATTTTTCTAGAGTATTAATTATGGATTATGTGTAGTGTTTTGTTAGGGGCTTATTGAGAAGAATAACTGTCTTTTTGATCCTGCAAAACTAAAAATTATGTAGCCAAGATAAAATGCATGCAATTTTCTGTGAAAAGTCTTGTGCTTTTGAAATGCAAAAATTTTTCATGTTTTTCTCCCACAAATACCTATTTTTAGCTACCTAAGACAGAAAATCAGAACAACTCACCTTTAAAATGCAAAAATCAGATATCTTTCATTTTATTTTCCTTTCTGAAAATCCCATTTTGTTGTTTGCTCCAAAGTTTTGGGAATGAAGTTTGTATTTTTATGCAGAAAAATTACTATTTAGAAACACACAGTATTTATTTCCTTATGCACCTTTTTTTTTGCAGACTATCAAATTCTCAGGTGTGCTGTGGATTGAGCATGGAAAATGCCTATTTACAGGTTTATGCCAGTCTACATTCCTTTTTCCTAGATTATTGACTTTTTTTTTTTTTCCTGTTCTCTGTTATGTCCAACATCTTTCAATCTTAACTGTTTGATCAGCAGAAATGTTATGGTTTGGAGTTTTTTTTCCTCAAAGCATTTTTGGGAAGAGGATCCTGCTTTGCCAGATATGCAAGATGTGCAAAGATAATCATTCCTCATTCCCATCCCATTTCAGCTCTGGAATGCTGCCTCTCCCCCACACATTTTGGACTATGCAAACACCACATTATTCAAACATCACTGCCTATAAAATGCTAATTTTATTAATTTATTATTATAAGAAACAGAGAAGCAATAATGATGACTGGTTCAATGACAGTAAACTGACACATATTTAAAATACCTGCAGTAATGGATAAGTTTTCAGGACAAAAAGTGTAATTCATTGCTATGTTCAAAGTTTATTAACATAACATTATTACCTACATGGAAAGAATAACAAAAATAGTACTTCTAAAGTAAATTTAAACAAAACTTAAGAATTAAGAGATAAAATCAAATCTTAATTTGCACTTATACATTATATACATGAATTTAATTCCTTCAGTGTTTTCTAATATGTTTGTTTTCTTACTCCAATGAAGGAACACTGTTCTTGCAACTGGTTTAACTTTATCTTACTTAGTGAACTACTACTACTACTACAAATAGAGTTTGCCTTGTAAGTGTGCTTAATATTTTTTCCTATTTATAATCTTAACATTTCTATAATACTTTGTTACATATTTTTGCCTTTCACATTTAATGTGGCCTCTTAGCTTTTTAAATTTTGTTGACTGACAAGTTTAAATATTTTTATTATTAAATACTGTTTTTATTAGTTTCTTCTCACATGTATGGAAAGGAAAATTATTTCCAATCCATTTATTCAAAAGAATTTTAGTCCATCCTTAAATAGCTTTGAAACATCATGATTGTTTTTGCCTGTGTACCTGCTTAATAGGGGATATTTGCTTTATTTCTGGACTGTTTTAATAACTATTATTATCAAAATTACCTAGACAAAATCATTCTATTCACATATTGAACTGATGTGGCAGAAATTACATGCTTGTCTGCTTTGGTTATAATGTTTAACTGTTCACTTCTCTTTGAAAGGTCAACAGATCAAAGGTAGGCAAGAAAGGGAAAAGAACTGACTGTGTAGCTTAGGTCTTAGGAAACTGTAATATATTTTGTAGTACATGTGTTATTTACAGAAGTCATGGATTTTTAGGTTGGAAGGAACCTTAAAAATCATCTCATACCAACTCCTTCAACAGGACCTGGTTGCTCAGAACCCCATCCAACCCAGTCTTGGAGACTTCCAGGATTGGGACATCCACAGATTCTCTGGGCAACCTGTCCCCACCACCCCCACAGGAAAGGATCCCTTCCTACTCCTCCTGTTAATTCCCCATCCAACATGTATTCATATTTAAGTTGGGCCCTGATGGAGCTGACTTGCTGCCTGGAGCAGCCATAGTTCCTTTGTAATGTTCTTCAGGTGTTCTGCTGCTGACCTGTGATCCCTTTCTAGGGCCTGGGCATCTCTTGCTGTCCCTGACATCAAATTAGTAGATGTGTGATAGATTGACTTTCCCTTTCCCCAGCAATTTTAGTTTAAATCCCTCTACACCTGTTGGCAAACTTTTTTTTTAAATTATTTTCTGAATACAATTATTTATACTTTTAGTTACAAGAAACTCCTACTTTTGTTCTAAATGTTGTTCTGTTCTAATTTGAGCATTCCTTTATCTTCAGATATAGGCCCAGATGGGTGGGAACTTGTGACTTGATAATCAGTGGTGGTCTTTTTGAGCAATTATCTGACAGACAGGAAGTAAACCAAAACTAACTGAAGTTAAAGGGTTTTTTTAAGTGAAGCATTAAAAAACAAATATTGTTATGTATGTATTATAAAAATACAAAAAAATTACTTGTGATAACAAGGAACTGCCATCTTATTTTATGTATTCAATACCTTGTCAGTAAATTGGGGGAAAAAAAGCCCACAACTTTCTATTCTGTTTGTCAACAATTGGATCCATCTTTTTGAGACCTCACCTATTACCTGCTTCAAAACAGCTGCTGTGAGAATCTCTGGCTGCCTACAGACTCTTCCTTTAATGAGACAACATCTCTTTCAGGGTTTTCTTTATTATCTTGTTTAGGCTGCCTTTTACCAATCTGATTTAATATCTGTTCAACTACACACTGAAATAAAGGGGGAAAAACCCCTTCAGACAGCATGGTAGCTCTGCCAATGTGGTTTTAGAATTGGAAGTGTTTATTTAAAATCAAACCTGGAAAGTGAGCAACTCCATGGGGTGTGAGAGATGTTAAGGGTGTGTGCAAGTGTGCATTCCTCTGTATGGCCCTCTACATGTGATATCTATAAAATACAAAGAGTTTCCATTCTCTGTAATCTATTTCTCTCTTTTGACAGACTGTCACTTTGTTTTACAGTCAAAATGACAGAAACTTTGCAATTAGATGTTTCCTGGTTCTTCAGAAATCTAAAGCATTAGGATGACCTTTACCTTCCTTGGAAATGCTGGAGAAGTGGCTTTTGTTACAAATTTTATCTGTGTTAAAGGGTTTTGGGAAGTTATTTGTGGCTTGTGGTGAGTTGAGGTGTGGGGTAGATGTTCCTTGAAAAATACCTGCTCTCTGTGAAGTGCTTCCCTTCACAGTTTGCTCCAGGCTAAATTGAGCCACATGTTTTCTTATCTCCAGGCTTTGATTATATCAATTCATATTATTTCATAGTGAATTTCTTGAAAAAAACCTAGACAGGAAAGGATATTTCTTCTGTTGCAGAGAAACATATTGAGTGACTAAGGTCAGTTTTTCTATATATAAATCCCTAGGAAACCTCATTAATTGGACAAAAGAAGGAGCACTTCACTAGGCATATGTGTGAAGCAAAAACTCCAGAAGAGGATATTTTTAGTATTCCAAGTATTTAGTATCTATCCTCTCCTTTTTTTTTTCTCTAGTTGGATTTCTGGGGGGATTTTGTTTGTTTTACTGTTTTGGTTTATTTTAACTCTGCTGCTTAGGAAAAAAAAAAATTGAGGTATTAAGAGATGATTCATGTAAACTACATTTTATTAATGCATCTTGAAGATTTAATCAGCAAGAAATCAAGCACTGCAGACTGCCATTCCTTTTTTATCACTTTTACATGTTTGAAGGTTGCCATTAAATTTTCCTGCTCAAGCTGTGTATTTGTTAGCCAGTGGTTTTCTCTGTGCTATGCTTGGTGCATACACCTCTAACTTACCTCTGTGTTTGAAATTCACCCAGCAAGAACTGCTCTCCAGCATTTTCTATTTTTAACCCAATTTTCCATCTGCCCTGTCAAGCTGAGTGGTTGTATAAACAATGATATGTTTTCCCAGCTTGGCTTTGATTCTCAATTAAAACACAAATACGAGGCAAAAAGGATGCTTAATCATTTTTATGTATCCTGAATGTTCATGCACTCAAAGTATAAATTTTCTGTACAGTTCCCTGCAAGTAGGCAAATATAAAATGTCAGTTCTTGTAGTTTCTAAAGGAGCATAATTTCATAAATCCGAAATTTGCTGGTAGAGTGAAGATCTTGATAAAGGTTGGAAAGACTAGCCAACCAATATATGCTTTTCCTCTTCTCCCTCTCAAATCTTTTGACAGGAATAAAGATACAGGGGAGTGGCAGAATTGCTAAAACCTGCAGTGTATCAACTTATTTTAGTATTTTAAAGGCTTTTGTTTTATCCTGTGTGTTGTCATAAAAGGAAGAGATCTTTGGGAGAACTGTAAATATTAACTATGTTTTTACTGCTTTTCCTACTGTCCTTGGCTGCTTGAAAATATGAAGCAAAATGAAAATGTAAGAACAATTCAAGCATGAAAATGTGCCTGCCTTTTCTGTTTGGCAAGTTAAGGCCAAATACCATTATCTCCTTGGTTGCTTTTGAATATTGCACATGTTTTTCATAGCTCATGAGTTATGAATTCTCGAGGTTTTGATCCACTATTCACATCAGGAGTCTGAGCTGGACACCACAGGAGAAAATGCACCTTAGAGTCAGTGGGTGGGAATGGTGGGGCTGTGAGGAGCAGGCAGAGCATTGAAAGGGTGTTTGAGAGGTGACCAGGACTGCCAGAGGACTCATCACAAATACTGATAGCAACAACACCTCTGTGTTATCAGCACTGCTTCCAGCACAAACCCAAACCCAGCCTCACTGTCTCCAGCTGGGATCTGTGTACAAATCACAAACAGGACAGGACTGCTAGGAAAGTGCCTTGAGCTGTTTCCTTGTCCAGCATCAGTCTCATTACATGGTTATGACAATGGGAA
>JAHXMQ010012338.1:6061391-6116449 GCA_020466415.1 Ammodramus savannarum pratensis | reverse complement strand
TTTTTCTGCTGACCAATCTCATGGCTACTGCTCAGCTTTAATCACAGCTCTGCTGTCTCTGGGGGCTGCCTTTTGCAGCTTTCCCAAAACCCTCTGATTTTACAGATTCCCACACCCCACAGCTGATATTATTTTAAAAAATTAATTCTGTCCCAGGCAAAACCAAAGCATATAAATGAACACAACTGTCTTTAAAATATAGATATGTACGGATATGAGAACATTTCTTAGAGCCGTAATCAATCCCACCATGATAATATTTTATCAGTTTTAGATTATATATTACCTAAGAAAAAACAAACCTTTTCAGCTCAGCTTTCATTTCAGGTTTCAGGGCTCCCCTTGTCTATAGGAAGGAGGGGGGAAAAGGTGTAAAGGTATTAAGTAAACTAAAATCATAGCACATCATCATTTAATTCTTCCCATCTTTTGGGTGTTGTTGTCTGGAGGAAAAAGCCACAATGCAGGGCAGGATTGTCATTAAAGCTTATGGCAAAGATCAGTGAAATATGTGTAAGTAGAAGTAGCCACCTGAATGATGTTCTCTTTAAATATAAAGAAGAGGATAAGCCTATTTTTTCCTTCTTATTAAAATGCTTTTATTATTCTGCTATGAAAACTCACTTTGTGACAATAATTATTTTGAGACTTTAAATATTCCACTTTAAGCACTTATTAGCTCAAAATCTAAGTTAAAAAGGTGGGGAAAGCAGTTTGTGTAGTACTAGCAAATCACAGGACTAAAATATAGTGCAAAATTATACTAAAATATATATTCATGGTATTAAAAAAAGATTTTAAAATCTGTTACAATAGGCATTGAAAAAAATAACTGATTTCCACTACATACAGGTACTTAGCTCTCCTTGTTATGTTACCCTTTAGTGTGAAAGCCAGATGAGAGAATCAGATTTTGTTTTAAAATTTTGAAGTAATAACAGTCACTAGAAAGCTCTCTTCTACCATCCTACATCTGATGACCATTAGAGGAAGTTTTTTCTAAAGACCCTCGTGGCTTCTGGCTCTGATTCCAACTGTTGAATGAGACTAGCCTGTGAAGCTTCAGGTTTCTTAAAACAGATATTGTAGATTTAATGAAGTAGATTAATACATCAATCAGAACTTTATTAGACTATTTTATTTATATGTTGGTAAGTTTCTTTTGCTTTATTAGGCTGCAGTAGTGTTTCAACACTAATATGCTTGCAAACATTTCTAGATGGAACTCTAGGATATTTCCATCACCAGGCCAGCTAAAGCTTGAAAATATTAGGTCTTTATTCAAAAACAATCACAAAAGGAGCAAGTAGATCTGTAGTGATGTACTTACACACTAAGTGTTATTTTATTTTAGTACTTGCTTGAATTTTGGAGATGGACAGGCAGGTTATTTATATGAAATCATTTTAGAATTAATGACTGAGACAATCCTATGTGTTTGTTTTTACATTCCTAAAACAGTGCTGTAATTTTGGACATTATTGATTTTTAATAGTCTGTAGTAAAGCATTAGACAAGATATTTTTCACAATATAAAAACAGTTCAGAATGGATTATGGAAGTCTGCATGTGTCTCACTGTTAGAATCTGTTATGTGGAATATGAATAACAGAGACTTATTTCATTAGTGTCACAAGATAAATAAGATAAAGAGAAAGGATGGTTTTGACATTTGTTTTTTCAGATTCCTACTCTAGGTTATATTCTTTATCCACAAAAACAGTATGTGAGATTATGTCAATACCATGGTCATTTGAATGCTTACAGACCAACAATAAAGCAAAGTATTAAAAATTCTGTTTCATTCCCCTAGAACAAATACTGATTGCATATTTTTATTAAGTTAACCTTTAAAAAAAGTTTTGAATGCAACAGAAATTGCTCTAGAAGCCAATTTAGTTACAAATCCTGAAGTAAAATAATTAATCTTCTCTAATTTCTTCATCTGAATTGACTAATCTTACAGGAGGAGAGTTTAATGAATGATTTATAGCATGTTTAATGTAGAAGAAATTTCTGGTTTTCCCAAACCATGTGATGTAAACAATGGCTTACATCCTTAAAAAATAAAGCAAATGAACCAAGGAGGTCCATATATTTACAGCACTGGTTGATTTATGTTAGAAAGACATAGGCTAAAGAACAACAATGTAATTCTATGCATATTATTTATGCCCTACATTTGCTTAATATATCACCACCAAAGAAAAAAAATCTTGGCAGTTTTTCCATTTCCTTTGTGAAAGCAACTTTTGAAGCACTGTGTGTACAGCCCATGGTGCAATTCACTGTTTATTCATTTTATCCTACATTATGCACAACTGGTGTATCTCAAACTGGTCAGGCACAACCTAACACTTTCCACACTGATCTCTGTCACACTGGAAAAAAATCTGGGAGGAAAACAACAGCAATAAAAAGGTGGTTGTGATTGTCTGTAGCTGAGGTCCTCCTGTGTGCTCTCATAAAGGGTGGAGAGGAAAATGGAATGTCTCAGTAGCAGAAGAAAAAAGGAAAGTAAGAATTTTCAGATGATTCTGGCATTCAATACTCTTTGTATTTCCTCACATGCTGTCTTCCTCACAATTGCATTTTTCTTCTCATATGCAGATAATAGCGTACTAAAAGCAACATTTAGACCAGGATCTACTCTATAGGTCTTTGTGCTCTGCTTTTCATTTCAAATTCTGATTTTATTATTATTACAGTCCATTTCATACTATGAATGTACTGCTAGGTTTAAGTTAATTACTACAATTTTCCTGTGCCAGAGTTTGAAGAAAAGAAAATGGCATAATAAATTAAAATTCTACTGGAAATTCTCCATGACCTACAAGTATGGGTATTAGAGTGACATTACAAGTAATGAAACTATCTTTGAAATAATAATAAGATAAAAAGCAAAACCTGGATGATAAAATTGACTCAATATCGAATCATCTGTCATTGGCGTACTGATAGAAGAAGGAGGATTTATTGATTGTTTTTAATGCATACAAAGGCTCTGTGATATTGAATTTGAATATCTTATATTTGATGAAAAAGTTGAAGAAGCTGTCTGCTAGAAAGTGACATTTCTTTCAAATTACCTTTTTCCCTTGCTTAGTAGAGATAATCAGATAAAGAGTTACTAGAACTTCTATAGTGCTTTTGAGATTGTGTGTAAGGAGTGTACTGATAAAGGTATGTTTCTAACTTTTCATTGAGATTTAGATTACCAATAAAAGCATGTATTCCAAGATCTAGGGCAAATTCAGAGTATCTGAACACATATAATAGCAATGGACTTGAAGGCATTTGAGGGAGGCTTACATGAAACTCAGCAAGCAACCTGTTGATTTTTTTTAATAGAGTTCATTCTTTAAACCTAGTTTATTTGTGAGGAGATTTTACTCTGCTGAGTCATCTGACCTTGGAGAAGAACAGATACTGATTTTCCCAACCCATAGCTATTTCTCTGAAACAGCTAATTTGTTGGCACAATCTTGAGGGTGGACAATTCAGGATGTAAATGAAATACGAAAGAGTGCATTTTCTTGTCCATCTCTCATGAATTTATTTCTTCAAGTTAAATAACCTTCCTCCCACCAGCATACAGATACAAACATGGACCTGATTTATCTCAGTTTTTAATCATAGGTAAAAGTCATTGCTGGTTCCCATGGCAACTGCAGTTCAGTATCTTCATTAACCTTTTTCTCCTCCATAATCCTCTTATTATTCAGCACAAAAAACTTCTTGTCATATCAATAAGATCTCTAATATTTATAGATCTTAGTGATTTTTCTTCTACCCAATCTAAAAATATTACTTTTCAGAAGTCTACTTTTTCACTATAAAACTTAATTGCAATGTCAGAATTATTGGGGCTGTTGCATCTGTTACTTGAGCACACAGCAAAAAGTTCTTTCTCCATCTATTTTTACAGGTTCAACTCTTCAGAGTTTTTGTCTCTTAATGGGAGATTGCTCTGGCACTTCTGGCACAGAGCAGAAACACAAGAGAGCCAGCATATTGGTTCTTCTCTCAGAAACATACAATTTATTGTAGAGGGAGAAAAGAGCCACAAATGTTCTCTTTGATTTTTTTTAAGGCTTTTCTAATGAAAAAGGGACTGATGGCACAAGCTGCAATCCTTCCCTCTATCACCACATAGGGTCTGAGCTTGAACTTCAGAAGATATTTGCCTTTCACACGTCTTTATTCTGCTGTTTGCAGAGTAAAGATGGGACTGCATTTTCCTGGTTTAATGTGTTGTAAGGTTTGAAGTATTAGGTGTCTGTGATTCCATTGCCAGAGCATGAGAGTATTAAACACTTTGAATGGCTTTTTCTTCAGTATTTTATATGTAGGCATATATTCTCTCTGTGTGTATATACATTGGGCAGTAATTTTTTACAACTTTTCTGTGCCTATCCATAAACTCCTGATAACTCAAGCAAAGACAGAAGTTATCAGGAGTAAACCAACAAAATAATAGGTCTGCATTTGTGTTTTGAAAATGTTTTAAAGGAAGAACACATATTATGAAGCCATTCCAGCATTCCATATGAGACAGAGAATTCTGTTTAAAATGTAGTTCAGACACAGTAAACAATGAAAAACACACAATGCAAAGTGACATTATTGTTAAAAAATACAAAGGAATGATTCTTCTGGCCTTACTGTAACTTTAAAAATGTAATGGCAGTACAAAGTTTTAGGGAGTTTTTTCTTTTTTTTTTTTTTTTGTGTTTTTTTTTGGTTTTTGTTTTTGAGGGAATCAAACCTTATTATCTTTCATCCTGTAAAAGCAAAGTGCAATCCTTGTTAGAGATTTTAATTACTATAATTATAATTTTAAAAGAAGCATAAGTAATAGTCAACTCATTCAGAAATGTCATGGATATGAATTAGGCAATAAATATGCAAACAAGCATAAAAACATTGTAAATTGTTGTGTTTTCTGTTGGTGGAAGAAGTATCAAACATCTGTTTCAGACACTCAGCTCAAAGACTTTCCAACTGGTCTGTGAAATCACCACTACAGGGCTGGAAATATCTATTCTACAACTCAATATTAATTAAATATACTGATTATAGCCAACTTATACATTTTCCTCTCAAATTTTTCTCTTCCACAGTACACAGAATTCTCATACTAAGTGATTAAACTTAACTCCTTTATGTCTGCATGTTAGCCTGTGCTATCATTGCATATAAAAATATCTCAGTAAATTCATATTTATTGTTATTCTAGGAGAAAAGTCAACTTGTACTTGGTAAATTCCTGAACAATTTTCTATTATTTCATAAATTTCTGCAGCATTTCTCCATTTTTTTCCCCTGTTATGAGGGGAATATTGGTAGTTCCCTGAGGAAAACTTTCCTTCCAAATATTACTGAAGTTTCATAAAACTAACTTCAATATAGCCTAAGGCACCTTTGGGTCTAAAAACTTAAAATCAAAATAAATGTGAACACGTTTTTGAGTTTAAGTAAACAAGAGTCTCTTAGAAGGAGGAGGAGAAGGAAAATAGATGGAATATAAAATAATATAAAACACCTTTAAATTCAGAAAATGTGCTATACATTTATATAATCTGTTCAGCAGCCATTCACTAGAGAAAATAGCAATTGCCTAGTAAAGTTGCATGCATTTTTTGGGGGTAATTTACAGATATACTGCTATTCCAGGGAGGCTGAGGGTCTCTGACCAAATAAATCCATTCTCTGTACTCAGTGTGTGCCTGACTTTGGCTGCCAGCCCTCTCTCCTCACCTTGCCCCTGTTCCTGCCTGCACCTTATCAGCCCAAACCTCTGCCTGCTGCTCTGATGGGTTTGGTTCCCAGCTATCTCCCATCTCAGCCTGCCTGTACAAGTTATTATGTGATTACATGCCTGCTATATTTCCAGATTTCTATCTAGTATTGTATATGCATCAGTTGTCAGGATGCAAACTGCATGTCAAGTGAATTTTAAATCAGACTAGTCGCTCTTATGCACAATAGGAGATTTTAAAAACTGATTACGCTGTCGCTATGAAATGTAAGGTGTGTAAAAATTTTCTATCCAAATGAAAAGCATTCTTTATTCTTTTAGCCTCTCCCATATTTTTTTTCTAGAAGGAAACACTTTTCCATGAATGTGTCACCTTGCACTGGAAAATGTTTATTCCTTATGTTTAGTCATACTTTCCCATATTTCAGCTCATGTTTTTGACTCTCATACTAGTTCTGTGCACCTCTGAAGAGAATCTGCCTCTATCTTCTCTGTATCCTCTGATCAGATATTGATAAGGACAATTTCTCCTCTTAAGGCTGAAGAGGCCCAACTTCCTCAGCCTGGAATTGTCCAGATCAAATGAATCACTCAAAAAATTCTTCTGAGCTGTAGACGTGGAGGTTTTAGGCTAGAAGAGCCTTCAACCACACACTTTTGTACCACACACCTCTTAGATGACATCCTTCATGTTATTGTGAATAATTTAAAGAATAAAAATTATGAATGTGCTCTAAAAGGTGGACAAAAGTGAAACAAAAATTTATAGTTCTTTCTCTCAGTTTATTAAATTTTAGAGTTCCTAGAGGAAGCACTGAGGGGAGATTATACCTCATGTATGTCAAGCTTAGCAAAGTTCATCCTTCTAGCTGCCAGTGTAAGATCAGTGGTGGATATTAAAAATTTACAGCTCTAGATATATTTCAAGAAAGTTTGAAATTGTAAATTTTGTTTCAAGATGCAGATTGTCATTCAAGAATATAAATAACTATTGGACTCAGGAGTCTGCATCTTGAAATGTGTGCCACAAATCAGGATAGTTGCAGATACTTACTGAAATAGTTATGTATTGATATAGGAAAGAAAACATTAAATTCCAGCTTTATGTCACTTTTACATGTATTGTTCAATAACTTTTAGATTTCCTTTTAAATATCTGCTATCTTTGGAATCAGCCTGACTCAAGGAAGTGCATTAATGTAAGAATTGTTTCTCTTCCAGGAAGAGCAGAATCCATGGCAGCCAAGGGTCATTCCAACTCAGCAGAAATAGTTTAAGCTACATGTTCATAGACAGTTTCTGAGGATTGTGTGTGCCCTCTGTGACACACATGAAATGCACAGAAACAAAACTTGTTATTTTCCCTTCTTTCTCTCCTCATTTATTCTTTCCTTCTTGGAAATGTCTTAACCAATACTTAGAGCAGTTTTCCCTTGTTTGCTGCTGCCCTAATCCTGTATATCTATGAAGAGGAATGTTATAGGAAAAAACCTCCTAGCTCTAGTCAGTAATCCTTCTGCTGTTTAATATCTTTTGCATCTGAATTTCCTTAGGACATATTTTTTGAATGAAGGTTTAGAACATGTTCAGCTACATTAAAGTATGTTTCCTGTGGGAGGTTTTCTTTAAAGGTAACATTTTCTTTACTTCATTTGGTACCAACAATTTTTCTTTATATATATTTCTTGCTACATGTAAGATATATAATAAAAGAGGATTTTATTCATATTACTTCAAACTAGACCAAAAGTACAGAAAAAAACCCCAACTTTTAAGAGTGTCAGTAATTTTCTTCTACATTCTTCTACTATTCTACATGGTTTATGAAATAAAATAATTATACTTTAGCCAAGTAGTCAGTCAAAATGAAATAGAAATATGTGGATAGTTCACTGGTGATGTTTGAAAATAGAACCCAATATTTACAATGGTATCGAATTGAACAGAAAATAATAGAAAATGCTAATTTCAGTTGAAAAGGACATTCAACAATCATGTTTTCCAACTCAGTGACCACTTCAGAGCTGAACAAAAGTTCAGCATGTTGTTAAGAGCATCGTTCAGATGCCTCTGAAATACTGCCAGGCTTGGGATACCAATCACCTCTCCAGGAAGGCTGTCCCAGGGTTACACCACTGTCATGGTCATATTTTCTGGAAAAATCCCCTTTGCCAAGGATTTCTCTCCTGGGAAGTTGTGAAGCCTCAGAGAAAAAGGAAAACAATATTATCTCATTTGCTTCTCCAGTGTTTTGCTGCTTTGGAATGTGGTTGGAGATTGTTTATCCAACATGTGAATTGAATTGTTTTTACTTAATGACCAATCACAGCCAGCTGTGACAGGGCTCTGGAGAGAGCCACAAGTTTTTCATTATTGTCTTTTAGCCTTCTGTCTGTATCCTTTCTCTATTCTTTAGTATAGTTTAGTATAGCATTTTTTAATATAATATAGAACATAAAATAATAAATTAGCTTTCTAAGGATGTGGAGTCAGATTCATCTTTCCTTCCTGCCACGGGGGACCCATAAAATACCACATTTAGGTTTACCATACCTGCTGGTAAACAAATGTTTGCTGATTCCGGTTGTGATGTGCCCTGATGTATCTTTGAAGAAACTTCCTATCCCTGGGCAACTGGGAGAGGAGCTCCACTCCTCCCTCTCCATTTCCCTGCCTTTGGAAGCTGTAGACAGGAGCAAGGACATTATCCCTCAGCCTCCTTTTCCCCAAACTAGACAAATTTGTGACCCTCAGCTGCTCTCCATGGGACCTGCCTTCTGTTCCTATCCCCAGCCCTCCACTGGACACATCCTTCTTAAGTGGTGGGATCCAGAGCGCTCACAAAATCAAAGTGGGGTCACACTTGTGCTAAATACAACATTTTATTTTGACATAATTTTGGGCAGGAAAATAAACCAGAGTTCCTGACTAAAAAAATCTATAGAAAATCATTTTTAACAAGCAGGTATGTTATTTGGTTTTCCTCCAATTTAATACCATAAATCAATATTTTCTAATGTATTGATTGGAAAAACATATGAAGAGTAGTCAATCAACTAGGATTTATTTTTTGAGGGAAACTGTCCATACTGATTTTCAGATGCTCTTTACAATATATTCTAAATGTAATCATATTTTAAATCTGTTTTTTTTTTTTTTAAATGTGGCCTTTACGATGATTGTTTGGGGTTTTTTTCCCTTTAAAAATTTTACATGCTGGCTTTGAATGCAAGACATGCTTTTCATCATTAATATTATTACTTATGATTAATTGTTGATGCTGCAAAAGCAAACTAATAAAAAAGACACCTTGAATTTAATGTTTTTTTTTAATAAATGCATGCAGATGAAGCCTGTGACTGAAGAATTAGGGTTGAGTTTTTTTCCTTCTCTCTGCTCAGTCTGCTAATCACCCTTGGAGGGGGATGTTTCAAAAAGGTGCTGAAGGAACTCACACTGTTACATACAGACTGTAAGGGCAGATTAATCTGTCAAAAATGTTTTCTTTTCAACATTTCCAGAGTAAGATAAAAAAGGAAGGAGGGAATATAAAATAAAAGGAATTTTTTCACCTCCCTGGCTGCTGAATGCAGAACTTTGGAGTGAAAGATGTTTCTCTCTTGAGAATATGAGGTAACTGGAGTGACAAATGTTTCTGCTTTTAAAAATCAATTTTAAAATAAGGAAAATTTTAAGAAACATCAAATAGTTTACTGTTATTCAGAGTCCCATCAAACCTAGCTTTGAAGATTTTTGGGGACAGGGCATCCACAACTTTTCTGGGCAACTTGAATGAGTTCAACACAGGATCATTAGGGTTATTAAGGGATTGAGCACCTTTCATATGATGAGAAACAGAGACAGAGAGAGATGAGATTCCAGCCTGAAGCAGTGAAGGAAGATGCTTCTCTTCTCAGCAATATCTGATGACAAGAACAAATTGCAATGGCTACAGACAGAAACAGATGAAATTTCATGTGAATTCAAGGAAGTACCTTTATACTTGTAGTGCTGATCAAACACTGGAACAGGTAGCTCAGAGAATCTCTGTCTGTGTGGATCTTCAGAACATGACTGGACATATGTTTCTGTACAAACTGGCTTGTAGTGATAGATAAGAAACTCAGCCCCGTTTCATAAATCAGGCCATGGGTTGGCAGACAGGAACCTGCCCCTATGAAATTCCATGTTGGGCTGCAGACTGATCAGGAGCTGGGCTGTGTGGGGATCAGACAGATGAGCTGTCCAGACCCAAGAGTTTTGAACTCCCTATAGAAGAAGGCTCTCAACAATAAAACAGGCTGTTTGTCACATGGAGTTTTGGGGGGTGTGTGTCGTCCTTGTCTCTGATCACCAACCCCATGGAACATGTGGATTTTTTAATGTAATTGACAAAATCCTGGATTATGTGCTCTGGCTGGCCCTGCCTGAGCATGATGTTTGACCACTTGATCTCAAGGAATCCCTTCAGTTTCTGTGATTCTGTTCTCTCCTTCTACCTTATCAGCCCACAATTTGGTATTAACCTTGTTTATTTTCCTTTTGGTAATAAGTCACGCAATCATTAAAAATAAAAAACAAAACAGAAACACATGCAAAACAAAACCAAAGGGAAAAAAAAAAACAAAAAAAAACCAAACAAACAAGAACAAAACCAGAAAAAAAATCAAAGTGACTATTGCATAAAATATAGGCAAACTAAGCCTTTCTGAACCGGACTAAATGATTATGGGGTCTAGATCAGAAGTCTTTATAAACATGCTTCTTTCCTCATGGTGTGTGACTTAGATGCATCATATTCTGTTTCCTCTCATTATATCCCTTGAGGGATGCTGTGGTACTTCCTTGGAGATCCTTCTCGGTCCTGAGGGTAGCAAAGGAGCTCTGACAACAATTTTTTTCCTTGGCTAAATGCATGCACAGCAACTGTACAAGGCTGTAGCATTTTTAAAAGGTATCTTAACCCTCTCACTAGCTCAGATGCCATCTGTAGGTGTAACCAGAGGGCAGCAAAAAGAGATTCTGGTGGTTTTAAGGTAATACATTGAGACATAAAGAAGTTTTTCAAATGTTCAAGATGACCTTAAAGATCACCTTATATAACAAATAACTTGTTAGAAAAGCTTGGCTCTCATACTGAAGACATTATGTGTTATACATGCAATGGAGCAGAATAAATGGCAAAATTTTTCATAAATGAAATATATTTTCCTTTTGAGGTTAGACCACCATTCATTTTAATTTAATCAATTTAATTAAATGGAAATAGTGGCATAATCCCTCAAGGAGTGTGTGCTTTGCTTATGAAGTATTCCATCAAAAATATTTGAAATCTGAGCATTTTTCCCTAAGCAGACGTGAAGAGCATATTTAAATATGAACTCCCAGAGCTAATGTGATTTCCTGGCTGTGTCAAAATGGCAGGTTTTGTTGAGTAGAGACAGGATGAAAACAATGACCACAGTAAATTTATTTGCATATAAAGTTCTCTTATAATTGTATATTGTAATTTCAAACTGATTTACAGGATACTTTCTTGCCTAAATGACACAGTAAGCATTACCATAGGAAATTATTTTAAATTTCCTTGAGATCAATTTATTGTAGAAGAGAGGATAAAGTTCTCAGAGTACCATTTGCTTGTAATTCAGCAAATTATTATGCAATTTGGCTGCTATTTTCTATAATGATACAAAATTCTAAAAATAAAATTTTCTACTTTAGAGGTTGTTGATAGAGATGTCAAAATTGTAATCCATGTTACTTGCAGGCTGTTAGTAAAGACTGATGACATTGTTATTATATTTTTTTTGCTTTAAGTTCTATATAAAAATTAAAGATTTTTTCCCTAAAGAAATCTGCTAAAAGCAATCATTCAGAAGACTAAGTTTTCAAATTACTTAAATACAAAGTTAGAAAAATTTCTTTGTTCTTCTCAGTTATGGTTTGAAGAACAAATGAGACAAGCCTTGATGTAGAGAATAGAATGAGCTCTAAAGTGAGTTTCAGGAATTGTGATGACTTTCTGATTAGATTTAACTAATCTGTATAGACTCATAACAAAGAGAGAGGAAAATGAGAATGGAGGAGCACAAATCTCCATGAGTGGAATCCAAGGAAGTGAAACAAAGCATCCCTGACTTGTAACCTAATCTCGTCTCTCACACCACCAAATTTTCTTTGCAAAACTTAAAAAATTTGTCCACAAGGACATGGCAAGAATAACAGATGTGGTGGAAACATTTTAGAATCACAGAAACATTTGGGATGAAATAAAGCTTAGAAGGTAGTCTGACACAATTTCCCTGTCAGAGTAGGGTCAGTTTGGACTCTACAACCAGTTTTTCAGGGTCATGTGCAGTCAAATGCCATGCATCTGCAGGGATGGAGATTCCACAGCTTTTCTGCACACTTTTGGACATATCTGAACTAGTCCAAGTTATTGGAAAATTCAAACAACTTAAACATATAAATTTCAGTGAATCACTACCTAATATGCTGAAGACACACAAATGTAATATTTTAGAGGTACTTTGCAGAAAAGATGCATATTAATGTAAGTACACCTCAACACCTAGACATCCTGGACACCATTACTGCTTTGGTTTGTGTTTGGCAACCTAATCCAGTGTGGAAAGTAACTAGTTTGCACTTATGGTGTCTGAAAAAAAGAAAAAAAAAGAAGTTATATAACTGATATGAGAGGGCCTATCTGGTATCTTTCCTGCAGTATTAAGAAAAAAACAGACAAGCATTTGTCAAAAAGTGTTTGGTTTTTAGGCTGCATGTGGTTTGATTTTCTGCTTTTTTGCGAAAGTTTTGTGCACTGCCCTCTTTAATATAACATTTTAAATAGGAAAAGTGCCTCACACCCAAAAACCCCAAGCCTTCAGTCCCAGTAATTAAGACAATAATAATACTGTCTAATGATACACTAATAATCATTAGTGTAGACACAGAGCAGAAAAGAAGTGCAACTAAAGAGACTATTGCAAAAGATTTCGATGAGTAAAACCAAAACTACACAAAAATAACTCATCACTGCATGGATTTCAAATGGAGAAATAGTCTCTCAACAAAGCTTGATGCAAATTTGACCATATTTGACTGATGGAAATTCTTATGATTAGGAATGTTGTTTGCTGTGTGTTGATTTCAGTCTGCATTTAATCGATGCTCTAGAAAAGAGAAAGAACAGATGTTCCTTAAGGATACCAATAACATATGGGGCTTAAGTCAGAGGCAAAGAGAATTGGGACTATGAATTACATGGATGACAGTAATTCCTTTTCCCTCTTGGCTACCTAGGTACTTCTCTTGCTGCTTAGCATTAGCATTTTCATACTGAGCTTCCAACTCAGTAAGACACAGCAGTCAAGCAGCAGGTTGTTAGCAAGGTAAGAAGCCCCTGGAGATCCAGTCCTTGCCTTTGAGTATACTGTAAACTCTGCACTGAGATTTTAGTGAAGTATATTAAGACATTGTTGTGGTTTAACCCAAGACAGAAATTAAGTACCACACAGCCTCTCAGTCTCTGCCTTCCATGACTCCTCTGGCAGGGAGGAGAATTAAAAAGAAAGGATAAAACAGCAATCAGGCCTTTTGCAGGCAGTTCCTCTGAGTTTATGTTTTGTGCACCACATTCTGTGGTGTGGAATATCCCTTTGGCCAGTTTGGCTCTGCTGTCCCTGCTGTGCTCTCTCCCAGCTTTTTGTGCCCTTCCTCACTAGCAGAGCATGGCACACTGAGAAATCCTTGACTTAGGGTGAGCACAATGTTGCAACAGCCAAAACATCCATGTGTTATCAACATTATTCTGGTGCTGAATCCAAAACACAACACTGCACCAGTTAATAAGAAAAAGCAACTCTGACCCAGCCAAATCCAGGACAGACACCTGCCCATAATTAGGAAGGGTATAGTTGTGAATTCACTGTTTGAACCTGAATAATATTTATTGATTTAAGAGGAATTCTGGATTAATTCTCTATCTACAGGTCATTTTGTGATCCTGTCTTGGGTTTCTGTGAGACACAGCATTTTTCACACAGCAAGGTAGTGTTTGTTCGTGGATAATGTCCCTGGAAGACAGGATATATGAGTGTCTCTCTTCACTTGTTACTCAGTGTAGGTTTGATTTTTCAGCACTCCTTTAAACTGTGTCTGCACAATTAACTTGTTTGAATCATTTTGTGTTTACTGTTTTCAAAGAATTATTACTAATTTCTCTAGATTTGTCGGCTTAAAACTCGTGTTTCTGGAAATTGCAGGGGAGTGGGATGACATTTTTATGTGAAAGCTCCCATACCTCATACTAGTGCTGAGTCAACAGCTGATCGTCTCTGTCCATGCTTGGAATTGATAGATTTTTCAGTGGGGTATTTATTTAATAGCTAGATGTGTTATTGAATTGAACAGACATATTCAGAGGGTTGAGATAGGATTTATTTTCCTGCTTTCACCAACAGAACCAAATCAAATTTCTTTTGCATGTGTGATGCTACTTTTTATTTGTAGAAAAAATGTTGAAAGGTAAGAGAGATATATGTATTAAATAACTTCTGCTTCAAGCATATTTCACTATATTTTGACTTTTAAAATTTGTTTTTTCTTTACATTAACTGAAGATTTTGTTGCACCATCCAATTGTTTGCCTAATATAATACATTTAGAACAGCTTCTGAATGTTAGTGCCTTTAAATATATAACACAAAATGTCTAAATATGAATTCCTCATCCAATAAGCTTAATTAAGCATAATCTTGAAGATTAGTGTGAAAAAATTGCTTAAACAATATACCCTCACATCTTTGAATTAATTATATGCTCTGTGTGTACTTAGCCTGTTCAATCTATGGAAATTAATTTTTTTCTTTACTTAGGCTTTCTGAATGATAAACATATTAGTATAATGGGTGTCATACTGAGATGTTAATAGCATTCCTGCAGGTTTTCTCTTTGTGGGTAAAATATTTTTAAAATTTTGCATATTATTCCACTTTCTTGTTTTGAAGTAGGATTTTTCTCACTGGGGAAGACTTTACAATATATTGTAATTAAATATAAATGCATTTAGTTCTTATTCATGGTTCATAATGATCAAATTATAATTTTAAAACATATCTGAAAAATAATAAATCCTCCCACACCGTTCCCCTTGTTTTAACCCAGGGGAAGAAATAAAAATAGTTCTAAGCAAAGTTCCAAGGAGTGTTAGAAGACAAACCTGTTAGACACATCAAAGACTGTTAAATTGCATTACAAGACCAAAAAACATAAGATGATCATTTGTTGTAGAGAAAATTCTGTCACAGTTCTCGAGAGACATCATCTGCTCTTTCCATCTGCTGTTCTTTGCACAGCTTGGCCCTTGCTCCTGAAATGTGACTTGTGAAACCACAGACCTGTTCAGTGATGCTTTTTTCCTCCGCTGTGCAACCAGCTAAAAAGGGTTTTGAGGTAATTGCAGGGCTCTGCAGTGATGCCTGAGCTGGCTCTGAAGGGATTAACTGTGGGTTTGGGACCATAATAGCTGTGCAGGCATTGAGGTACCCCAGCAACACGTGAACTCCTCAGCTCAAGGATGCTAATTAAACTTGTAGAGAAAGGGTGCTAATTAGTCTGCATGGAATGACGCAGTATGACTTCTTCTGGGACCTGACATTCAATTATACATATGGTGTGGCTCTTTTGTCATACCAGGTTTTCCATGTTTCTCTCTAGAGTGGCAAAGACAGCCTTACAGATTTACCACATCCTCTTCATACTTTCTACACTTTAATTCTTTCTTTATTATTTTTTTTAATGCAACTCTCAGACACATCCTGACATGTTGTGCACCCTTTTTGATTTTCACTTAGGTCTGTTATTTTACTGCAAAAAAAAGAAATCATAATTTTATTATGATCCTGGTTGTTTTCTGTGTTTCTTCATCAGATAAGCACCATCTAATGCTCTGAAGACCACTGCTCATTTTTTTTCACCAATGAAAGCAGAAAAATGATTGGAAAAACTAATGTGTCACAGACATCTTTTTAATGAAAAATCCTTTCCTTAGGATTTTTCCTCCTGAGAAGCTGAGAGGCCTCAGGAACAAAATGTAAAAAATTATTATCTGCGCCTGTGGAATGCAACAGGTGCATCTGTGATTGGTCTCATAGAGTTGTTTCTAATTAATGGCCAATCACAGTCAGCTGGCTTGGACTCTCTGTCCGAGACAGAAACTTTTGTTATCATTCTTTTTTATTCATAGCTAGCCTTCTGATGAAACTTTTTCTTCTATTTTTTTAGCACTGTTTCAATGTAATATATATAATAAAATAATAAATCAAGCCTTCTGAAACATGGAGCCAACATTTTCATCTCTTCCCTCATCCAAGAACTCCTGTGAGCACCATCCCACTAATGGGCAACATCATTGTTCTGCTGCATCCTAAGAAGGATGATGCTTCAGGGACAGCCTGAAGTCTTAAAAGATGAGGGAATCCAAACTAAAATGAGGAATATTAATTTTTTACCAAATATTTAGCTCTGGTACATATTGGTATGTTCACCTTGCATGCTGTGTGAAAACATTTGCTTGAATCAAGTTGTTTTTGTGTGTCACCTGAACAAATAGAACACAAAGAAAAACTTGGAAGCTACTGTCTCGTCTAAGTCAGTAGAACAGAATTCTTTAAAGATCTGGAAGTGTTTATGAGATACAGATTCACATTTAGCTTAAATTAATGGAGATTTCTGCAATATTAATAGAGTTTTTTACCATTTTGCAAAGGACAGCAGTAACCTTTGCAAACAAACCTGCCTGGGTGGTTTAAGGAGGAGCGTTGTCCTAAGCAGATAAAGGATCATTCTTTCCCCTTGAAGTGCTGTGTCCATTTCTGGGTTTCTCAAGACAGTAGAGACCTGGACATACTGGAGATAATCCAGTGATGGGCACTGAGATGGTTGAGGGCCTGGAACTGCTAACGTGTGAGGAACAGCTGGGACTGTTGATGCTAAAAGGAAGGCTCAGGGAAGGTACTCTAAATATATATAAACACCTGAAGGGAGAATGCAAAAAAAGACTCATCTAGGCTCATCCAGTGACAGAACAAGGGAAAAAGAACACAAACTTAAACACAGGAACCTCAGTCTGGATACAAGGAGAGCCTTTCTGACTGTGAGGATGACTGAGCACAGGCACAGGTTGCCCAGAGAGGTTATAATTTCCCTCCTTGCACATATTCAAAAGCCATTTGGATGTGGTCCAGGGCAACTGGCTGTAGGTGGCCCTGCTTGAGCAGGGGGGACCTTCACAGCTGACTTTCAACCTCAACCATTTTCTAAACTGTGAAATTATGGCCTTATGGTAGTAGATTCACATTTGCCTATCTAAAAAGAAAATAGAAATGAAATCTAATTATTATTCTGCTGCCCATTAATCTTTCTGGCTGACAAAAGCTCTTAAAAACTTATGAATGGCACCACAATTTTATCAGAAATAATGCATAATCGGGGTGGAGGGGAAAGGGCTGCATGAACGCAAGTTTCGTATCTCAACTGGGTTGTTGCTTTTGTCACACAGAACAGATGAATTAACACCAAAAGTATGAAAAGTCTCCCAGTAGCAGCAGTTTTCTCTTTAGGAAGCAGTTATGAATGACAATCTCAGACATATTGCTATGAAGAGAGCCTCAAGCCTTAATATGAGTGATCCTATAAAGTTTTCCCTTCCAAGGTGTTTCTCTAGAAAAATGTCTTTTAGTTATATTGTATTGTGTATATTGTGTTAAAGGAAACAAACCTGAATATAAACATGCCATGTTGCTTTGAAACACACATATGAAGAAATCTTCTTTCACCTCAGTTTGTCACATTTGTTCAGGGTTAAATCAGTATCTGCCATGTCGACTTCTCAAAGTTAAGTTAAGTGGTTCTATCCTGTTTTAACTCTTCTTATACCTAAAATTTCATTAAATCCATAATTTTATTGAAATGAATCCCTATCCAAGGCAGAGGGATTGAAACTAGGTGATCTTTAAGGCCCCTCCTAATACAGGCAATTCTTTGATTTAGGAACATGAAAGACAAAAGAAATATTCTCATTTTTACTTTTTAAGTCTTTGTATATTACATTTTAACTGAGAATATTATATTTAGATTGATTTTTTTACTCCAGTATAATATTATGTTCATAATTTCTTCATGTCAACTCTCTTAATTAACAATTCATGCTTCAAGATCCTTCTCATTTGTCAAAATTATAATTCGAGGAAAATATATCTTTAAAAATATCTTTATTATCTTTAGTATTTCTTTTTCTTCTGACAAAATTTTTAGTACAGTCTTTATTATTTTTTTTAGTCAGGAGCTAGTCAACTAAGTTATTTTGTAGCTGAACAAAATCTATTAATTGAGTCAATGACAGAGTTTTGAAAGGAGGAGGGATACTGTTTTAGTGAATGAATCAAACTTGTATGGTTGTCAATTTATTCCAGAATTTTCTTTGTCTCCCCAGGCTATACTTTCCTCTCAATTGTATCACTTAACTCTACTGGGCAGTTCTAATTATGCCTGTTTTGTCTTGATTTACAGGATACAAATATCCTCATCTGGAATGTACTTAAAACCAAAAATATAAAATCATAAATCAATATCAATTAACAGTTTATGTTACAGCATATAAAAATTGACTTCTTACTGGGAATTGCTAAACATTGTGCCAAATGCTCTGCTTAAAAAAATTCTTTTATCAGCATGACATTGGCATAACAAATCAAAACAATTTAATGATTTCATCAAAGTCCTGAAAAGACATTTATGGATGTTGTGCTGATATATAACCTGGGTTAAAGAAAATATCCTGTATTTAGTTTTGGAAATATAGAGCAATATAGATTGCTAATATCTCTTAATAGATAAAACTCCTGAATATATGGTTAACTTAGTGTATACCTTATGACACATTTATGAACAGTTATTTTTCTGAATCAGGTTCTATATAGAGTGTAAATTTTTTTATATATTAGTTCTCACCAAGATAAAAAATAATTGCTGGTTTAACAATATTTAAAAAGTGATATTTTTATGTAGAACAAGGAGTTTACATAATTTAGATTTTGAAAGGGAGATGGCAAATAAACATATTAAAAATCCTAAAAAAAAATAGAGAAAATACTTAAAATCATTTGACAGCAGGAGATGTGGGTGGGTATACTCTCAGACCTGTTCTGTCAACTCTACCTGCCACAGAGCATTAATTAGTTTCAGGTTAAAAGGGCTGACTATGAAAGAATTGTCCTTTAAATTGCTTCCCTGTGCTCTCCATTTGATACAATAGCATTAATATATATTTTTCAGTAAGTACTTTTTAATGGAATTTACAGGAGTATTAGGTCATTCTTTTATCAGCTATCACTGATCATCATTTTTTAAATAAAGAGATTTAGAAAGAAATATTTATGTATTCCCTTCTCCTAACAAAATGTACAGGGCATGCAAAAAAATGGAAAGAAGTGCAGATTTCTTATCATCTGTATTTTGCAGTGTTGATAAGAAGAAAACACTGCCAAAAGTGCTGGATAAGGCCCTGAATTCCAAGCATAGCGGTCCTCACTTCCAGATGGAACTAAAAATCTGATTATTCTTGTGGGAGAGAGCCACTGAAGCCATTTTGCCAGGCATATCCTACTGGAAGTGAACAGAGAATTATTTGGCCCATCAAATCACATTTGAAGTGTCAGGTGAGGGGACAGGAAACTGCTTAAATTTTTTAGTCCATGCCCTCAAAAAACTCTGAACTGAATAAGGAACACTGAGTGTGTTTCTGAAAAGAATTTATCATGGTATATTACAGTGAAAACACTTATGACATATTAATTTAAAGAATGTCTGAAACCTATGAAATTAAAATTATTATATTTGCTAAACAATTTCCTGCAGTTTCATAAGTAAATTGCACAAAATTCAGGTTTATAAGAATATAAATATACCTAAATATAAGTTTATATATGTGTATATATCTACCAGTATAAATACATGCAAACATATATATGTATATATACACCTAAAGTATGCAAGTTTATATAAATATAAGTATAAAAAATATAAGCATTTGATAAGTAAATTGCTTTAATAAAAAAGCAATAAAAAAGAGTTTGTTAGGAGATACTAAGCATATAGATTTATGATTATTTAAAGATTGTATTTGAGACATGGAATTTTATATTTTCAAAATGAAGGAAATGTGATCTGTTGTGAAGGATTTCACTGGATGTAATCTTTAAGTTCAGAAGAGAAATTGACTGCTAAGGAAATCCTCATGAAAAATCTGATACTGTTTTCAATTTCCAACAGAGTGTGAGAACAACAATACGCATTTGGGTTTTTTCCTCATTTTCCTCCTTTGCCTTTCCTGTGGTGGCATATTTGTGCCTTGTTATGTTTGATCCTTTAAATTTCTCTTCAGTATTAGTATCCTGCTGATAGATTTTTATCCATCTACATTTTTAAAATGATAAATTTCTAAATCTTGACATAAAAAAGGGCTAGTGTTTTGATTTCTATGTAGAGTGCAGTGTAATTTGGCCCCTGAAATTAGAAATTAGATATATGCAAGTCATGATTTATGACTTTCAAGACAAACTGGGAAGGTGTCTCACATGTATAGGCAGCCTGGTTTATTTGCAGGCATTTCAATCTATTTTCTGCAACCCTGTATCTGTAATAATAAAAAAAAGAAATTAAGAAAATCAGTGGTGGAGATTTTTTGTCATAAAGAATTTTTGAAAGTTTTGATCTTTCATAAAGATCACTCTCAATTTCAAATTAAAATTGTGGTGATTTTTAAGTAAAAACATTCAGGTTTTATGATGCATAAGATAAATGCTTCTTCCCCTCTTCAGTCAAGGCTCTAAGCAGAGTTCCAGAGACATCATAAAAAGTTGCATGCACAGGACACTCAAAAGTTTGTTTTGTCCTTATAGTGCAGCACAGTTTGCTCTTGTTTGGATGTATTTTTCATTTCAGAACAAATGACTAGAGGCAAGGTAGTCTTTCAGGTTTGTTTACTTCTCTCTCATTTTTTGTAGCACAAAGTTCCAGTGATGGGAATTATCCACACGAGTCAAGGTTATGTAAGTGTGGAGGGCTGGGAGGAAGGAAGAAAATTGTAAATAGAGAAAAGGGAAACACTCTCCTCTTCCCATCTGCAGTCAGTGGAAGAGTGTGGAGAGAAAATTAATGCTTGCACAGGAACTGAGCGGGGGGCTAATTGGGATATAACAATTCACTGGGAAATTAATTGGACTAACACTGATTTATTTGTATTTTAGTATTTGATGTGGCAGCATCATTTGAAGTTGCCAGATCACTCCAAATAATGGTGAAACATAATTATTCCAATGGAACACGGGCTATGACCTCAGTTATTTCCTGCAAAGCACGCTGGTTATGGCAGGGTCCATTTGTTGTGCCAGTCAGGAAAGCAGCAACTGTCAAACTGTGCAACATGAAATACTCAGCCTCAGTTAATTAACAGCATTGGCTTAAATCATGACAAATTATCACTCAAATTTTGCCAAATTCAAGCACTATATAGAAGGTTAATGAAAATATAAACAATGGCATACAAGACATGTATAATCTGGCTGCATACGTGTGCTTGCAGGGTATGTAGGACTGCACGTATTTTTCTGTGTACAGTCAGCCCTAGCTACCCTATGCCCATCTCTTCAAGTTTTGGACTAAAAGGCAATGAGCCCACTGAGGGCCAGTGCAGAAGAATTGTTTTCTCATGTATTTCTGTCCTGCTCTGCTTTGTTCTACTCATCCCCTTATACTGCAGTGCTTGTGCACTGTACACAGCACAAGAAAAATGCAACACTCAGAGAAACTTTATGAGGAATAGAAAGTTCTGGATGGATCCCACTGGGGCCATATAAAAGCCACTGCTCCTCCCTGATCAAATGAATTACTGTTTGATAAATCACACGTGCTTATTGGATATATGAGGAAAATTGGGTTAATAGTCTATATTTCTGTGCAAATGCCATTTAAGTTATTTTCTTGTACACTTTTTCACCCAATGCAATTCTACAGAGAGTGAGAGCTAGAGATGAGAAACCACATAATCCTCATTCTTTCTTCTTTAGTACAAATAATTCTTTTAAGTTACTCCATGTTTTGCACCATGAAATAATTGAAGAATGAAATTGTGGCTTTAAGTCTGACATTGCACTGCAACATCACATTTTATCAGCACTTTCTGAAACTGAATGTATTTTAGTATGACCATCTGTAACAGGAGGATCTCTTTTCTATCACAGCTCCTAAGCAAGGTTACAAGAGAAATTCTGACACTGACTTAATTCCTGCTGAGATCAGACACAGATCTATACACTCCTTATCTGCTGTCTCCTCTAGTGCAATCAGTTCAGATAAGCAACAGGTCTTCAACTTTATATGTTGATTTTTACCTTTCATGTTCACTTCCCTTCTTTCCTGTGCTCCATATCAAACCTCTTGTATCTCAAAGGTCATTTGGTAGGCCAGCCATAAAGGCTTCTTTAGTAACTAGCTAAATCAATTCTTCCCACTGGCTCTAAGTCCTACTCATTTTATTGCATTGCAGAATTGTCTTTAATGTTATTCTTTTGAAAACACAAAATATTTAACTAAGTTTGGTTTGGAACTCGCCTACCTTGACATTTTAGCTACTCTGGAACATCTGTGTCTGAGAAAATACTAAGAAAATAATGGCTTCCATCCCCACTGTATATTAGAAAAAAGATTTTATTCTTTTTTTGTGTGTTTACACATACTTATTGTCCCTAAAGGTCCAATAAGTGCATAACTGGCCTTTTTAGTATACAAATATGTAGAAGGCTCCAAATTTACGTTCACCAGATATGCAAATCAGAATTTAATAATGAATTCCCTAATCAGCAATATTTTCTCTATAAAAACATGACTAAGAACATGAGTATTCACCTTGGTCCTGCTAAATTATCCTGCTTTATGAGTGTCTGTGGTGAGGTTTATACAGTAATAATGTGAGCCTGAGTTCTGCTGACCTCAGACCATCCTCTCAAAGGTCCCAGTGGATCAGGCTGGGGCTGGTGTGAGGGAGTCAGAGCAACTCTGTCAAAAAGGATTGCTTAATATCATCTTGTGCAAAGCACTGTGATAAAATAATAAATAATAATAAAACTAAAAGAAACATTCTAGATTTTGTACCTCAGACTTGTTCACAGTGATGTCTTAGCTACTTTATGAGTGAGATAGGGGAGAATGGCACTGGATACTTCCCCATGGAACAAATGAATTTATTTCATTTTGGTGGAGAACTACTTTCTTTCTCTGCCTATGCTTCTTTCTGTCTTTCTTGGATGCAAAAAATTCTCAGGCTTTTAAAATCAATTCATCTTTAATAAATCATGAAGCAAACCCTTCATACATAAAGTTAATATGAAGGAGAGGACCTTGATTTCAGCAGGCAGGTACTCCCATTTCCCCAACTGCAAAAGTGATCCATACAAAAACATTTATAACCTTTCCTTTTTAATAAACTAAAGACCCAAAGGATGTCTTTGTTTTTTAAGGTACTATTTTAAGTAATATAGACAGGCACACTGACTGTGTTTAGCAATAGAGTTGGTTACTTGGTTTTACTTTTTATGTTGCTTCTTTAATTTCTCTTGTTGAATAAAAAAATATCTGCCAAACAAAGAAAATGGTTGAGCTCAGAGATTTGCTTGAGGTGAACTTTGTAGCACAGCAGTAAGTACAACTTGTCCTGTAGATTGGAGAGTTCATACTTGATGTAACTGGAAGGTAAAACAAGATGAAGGAAAAGTAGTTTGTGCTGCTGCTACAAAAACAGAGTTGAGAGCTGTTGTAACTTCATGTAAGATAAAAGCATAGAGACGGATATTTTGAATTGGTGTTGTTAAATGTTTAATGGCAGAACCAAGGCCGTAAGTTCTTATGCTTTTTTTTTCCTCTAATGACAATTCTGTTTTTGCAGAGTGTTCACAGTGACAGTATGGAGTTGTGGTTTTGGTGGGGAGGAGGTGATTTGCTTCCTATTTTATTTCATCTGGATGAGATGGCAAAGGATATAAAAAACACATTGATGTGTTGTGCAATAAAAGTTAATTATGACTGGAGAGTCTGAGAGATTTTTGCCTTGTAAATAACTTAGATCTTGCTAAAATTTGCACTCAGACATGAGACTTGCAATCTGTAAACAAACTTGCACATTCAGCCCACTGAGGGTTGCAGATGTTTGATGTTTTTCAGGTATTAAGTTGGCCTTGGTTTTCTACCACTTTGAACTTCCATTCTCATGCTTTGGCTATTTCCTGGCCTTTCAAGCTTTCTCTTTGTTTTGGATACTTGTCTTCTGTTTAAAACCTTTCCCATTGATCCTTCTTCAGTTCTCTTTGAAAGCTTGGTAGGCCTAAGAGTGGTTTCTTTGAATCTTTTGACCAACTAAACTGAATTTTCATCCCCACTTATCTCTAGTAAGCTATTCTTTGATAGGCTTTCACTCTAGCTCCAGAGACTGCTTCTCTCTTTTTCATTCATTTCATGCTGGTGGAGAAGTTGCTTTCTGAGTGCACATTGCCTTAAGCTGTTGTGAAATGGATAGAGTCAGCAAAATACTATCTGTTTGCTGAAAATCATACTCAGTAAACCACATTTTCCTTTTTTCCTACTTTTTTTAATTCCAGGAAGAAAAAAGGCATACCTTCTTTTCATTTTCTGAGGAAGAACAGAAAAAAGATACACTTTCTTAGAATTTATTTTTAAATTCAATAAAAGCTCTCCTAGTCTATCTTTTGTTACTGTTGAAGACATTGTTAAACATGAAACCAGCCATTAGTGCTGTTGTGTTTGTACTATGCCTTTCCTTTGGCAGTAGTAGCTGAATTTACTGGTCCAGGTTTTAGAATTAAATATAAAGTGCTTTCTCCCTTTTAAAAGACTTGATTTTTTCATCATATCTCTGTGGCAGGAAAAAAAATACTGGATAAGGAAGTAGTACAGAATGTTGCTGGAGACTGTTTATAGACTTCACCATCAGGAGAATGGCATAGCTGTGCAAATAAATAACAGTTATAACTTTTCAAACTGGGTATGAGGAATCTAATTCATTGATATGTCATGTCTAATTTTAATGTAAATTTCATTAGTGTAAGCAAATATAAATTATGCCAGCTGTGAATTATCAAATTGATGTAAAAATCACAGTATTCTGACTTTGAATGACTGAATTCAAAGTCATTTTATTATTGTTGTCTGCTTACTGGCTAGCAAGTGACAAAGTACTTCTTAAATTTTAAACAGTAAGTGAATTTCTATTTACTTGTCTGTTCTACCTTCACCAGTTCTGTTGAATAAATAGCATTATTTCTGGCATACTCCATATAAAAAGTTAGACTCACTTTTTTCTTGTAATTCTTGTATTTATAATGTCTTTTATGCTAAAACTTTTCTATAATAAGCAGAGGACATTGTGGATTAAATCTCAACATCATATATACTAGATTGCCTGTATTTAATAAAGCAAATTATTTTAGAATATATTGCAAGAAAATAAAAAATCTGTTTGTATTACTTAACCCTTCAATGTTCAAATATACACTGAAAAATGTATCACGTACAAGAAAAAAAAAAGAAAAATATTTTTTACTTGTTTCTGGGCTTAAATTCTCTTGCTACTCAAAAACCACCACAGCCAATGAAACAATAATTATTTATTTTACAAAATTATGTAAGCAACCAGTGAGCTTCTGGGTTCACTGAGTTGAAGCCCCAGAATACTGTGGGTAGAAACAGTTTTGAAGCTGTCATATCCATCAATTTCATCAGTTCTGGATTTGATTTGCAGAGAATAAACATAAAAACTTTTAAATAAAATTTTTTCTCACAGTGAAACGTGCCAGGTGTTCCATCTCCTCCCTTCTCTGTTGACTGATGAAAAAAAAGAAGAGAACTGCAATTTGGATTTGATGAAGAGCCTAGATAGTAGTGTTAAAATAGGCAGGAGAGCACTGAAATATCTAAATAAGAAAAAATAAGAAATGTTTTTTTCAATCTAGGTGGGTTGGAACCCAGTGCTGGAAGAAAATGTGATGAGAAATGGGCAGCTGCATGGGAGAGGTAGCACTGAAAGGGATTTGGGTGTCAAAGCAAAACACAAGAAACATGCAAATAAACAGGAAAGCAGATAAAATGGAATTCATTCATAACTGTATGGATGGGAACTAAGCTTGGAACCCCTGAAGGAGGGATGTGGGTACAAAATCACTAAGAATCATATTTGACAAAAGAGTTAGAGAAAAAATACACAAATTTTGATGGAGAGAGGAAGCTTTTGACTCCCAGCTAGATGTTGGATATAGAAACTGGTGGTGACACCATGTGCAATGAGCAAATCTGTGCCCAAACAGGACAAGTTTTAGTAAAGTAACATCAACAAACTTCATGTGGAAGACTGAGAAGTTATTAAGATCTTCCAGAGATTTACAAGGTGTCAGAATAAAAGACTGACTTACAGTGTAAATATTCTCACTGTTTCCTGTATCACATGTTTCATGAACTTTCTAGAAAAACTTTAACTAAGTCTCTAAATCTAATTGCTAGCTTGATGTAACATTTCCTCTGCAGATTTGAAATACGAATTTTTTCTGAAAATGAACTTGGGACTTTTTTTCTTTTTACATTAAAAATATTTTATTTTATTGTATCTTCCATTTTAAAATTATAAGTGCATTACAAACTGAAAACAAAAATAGAAATCTTAGAATAGTTTATAAGAATAGTAGTGATTGGTGGTGATGATGATAGTGTTTGTGGGATCATAGGTCCATTTACAATTTTAAAAACATCTTCCCAGAATGAGCATAGGATGATAGATTGTCTCCATTACATTCCACTTTTGTGTCTGAAAAAATAATCTTTTAATTTCATGGGCACAATACAAATGGAATGTGAGGCTGAAATACACCTTTCTTTCAAAGTAATTAGTCTTCCACTGGTTGGTTGGTTTTTGCTGGTATGTTTTCTTCCAGCAAAAGAATTTCACATACTTATAAATTTGCTGTTGCAAAATGTAAAGGAAACACAGGGACTTTCATAATACTGAAAGAAAAATAGAATAAGCATATCCCAGATCTGAGTTGTCTTAGTTATCTTTTGCATGTATTGAGCCTGCAAGAAAGTCAGCAAAATCTTCAAAAAATTATCCATTTTCATTTAGGCACGGGAACATTCTAAGGCCATAAAGGAAGAGGAACAAATAGAAAGGACAGACAATAAAATCCAATATTTTTCATTTTAAAGTTCACTGCAGTTTATTTTAAAGACAAGCAAAAGACAAGCAGGTATAGGAAAAACATACTGCATCAAAATGTTGTTGCTTGCTCTGAAGCAACCAGAAACAAGTTTTAGATGTGCCTCTCTACTGATATTTTCAGATATATGTATAAGAATACCATTTATCCTTCACATCTTATGAATGCTGAACTTACTGTAAACTTTGCAGTGTGTGCAATATTAAGAAGATGTACAAGTTCTGACAGAAATGTGCATAATCTGCAGGTGTTTATCAAAATATCTGTGTGATCATGTATGGCCTGGGAGCTTTAAAAGAATCATTTTCTCTTTGAACTCCTCAAGCAAATATATGTTCTTTAAAACATCTGAAAGAGGCAATTTTGACTATTCATATTTAGCTGAGACTTCAGAATAACTGCAGTCTCTTCTGTCTCACTCCTTTCTGGCTATGATTTTAGTTTTGACATATTGCTAAAAAATGAGAAAATCATAGATTTGAAAGTTCTGACTGAAGTAAAACCTATGATGTGAGAAGGGGTCACTCAGACACAATATTGACATTTAAACCAAAATCAATCATCTCAATGTTTGTCATGCACCTCTTCTTAAAATATTTCACCCACAGTCATCCTGAGGAAGGAGATACCAGATCCAAGTAAGACAAAGAGTTCTTGTGGTGTTTCCTTTGTGCTCGGAATTGAAGAGTCCTGAAAGTCAAATCGTAGCTAAACAGCCCCAAATTCACCTGAACTGGCCCATCATTATTTAAACAATTCAATCAATAATTTGATAGCAATGGAAAGAATTTTAGTCAGTAAACTGTTTAATAAGAAGTTGCTGATTAGTTATTTGGGCATAGCACAGGTAGAGAATATTCTATAAATCCTTAAACTGATTGCTATCTGATCTTATGTGCTTTTTTTCAAAATATATGTGTTTTGAAAAAATATTATTCACAAATTTTTCTTAGTGTTTTGGAAGCTTAAATTCATCTAAGATGCTAGAGATAACTGAAAATACCTGAATTGAACCCAGTATTTTGTCTCCAAATTAGATTACATTATTTAAATATTTGGTCATCAAAGATTTTCATCTTCTAGTGATACCATTTAAGGTTCAATTTTTTGGGTTTAAACTATGACTGTCTATTGCATTCTGTTTTTCTCTGGTATTCCAAGAGATGCTTTCTGTAGAGATCATTTAATTAAGGTGCAGATGTTTTACTTTGTAAGGCTTTGGAGCTCAGCACAGTGGGTATTAGTGTGCAGCTCTTAACCAAATATTTCATAAATGTGTGTGTCTAAAGAATTATTTTCTACTCATATCTGACTTCTAAAGTTAATTCATCCATGATCTTAAAAACACACTGAGAATATCTGCAGATGAGGGATATTAGGTTAGCATGACATTCTTCAGTTAGCATTAAACTGTGAAGCTTCACTATTGCAGCCCCATATGTTAGGAATCAAGGGAACCTCTTCTAAATAAATATGTGCAATAAGTGCATTAAAGAGTTTGACAAAGTATTCTGTGATTTATAATCTTATGTTGATAGGAGGGATGAGCCAATTTTCTGATTAATTTTTCTCAGGTTATTTGAAAGCCCTGTAGCAATGCAAATCTGTGCAATGCTTCATAATATATTAAGAATATGACATTTTTAATCTTCACTTTAGGGAGTCATCAAAATTTAGGACTTAGTTAATGTGACAGGATTTGTATTGCTGTTATGAAAGTATTCAAGACCAGATGCAATTATGCTTCTTTGTGATATTTACCAAGGCACATCCTCCCAAATTACTCTCAGCTCCTTTAGCAAAACAAATTGTGTTTTTCTGCCAGTTGGGACTGTTGTTGATAACACTGTTGTTCATGTAAGAAAAGTATAAGTAACTAAAAATATTCTAAATTATGTGGTTTTCAAAACTGTAAATTTGTGAGAGAGTTATAGTAATACTAAAAGTAGAGGTATAGAAATATATCAACCTACTAGACATGGTTCAATGTAAATTGAAGTTAAGCTAACATAGGAAATTACTTTTCCATCAGTCTACTCTCTTAAATGGGGTAAAGCAATTATATAATATAAAAATAATAATGGAATCTTGTAATCATTGGCTACCAGGTTGGAAAGGACCTCAAGGATAGTGCTGGAAATAGGTTGTGCAAATAGGTAATGAAGAAACAAAAGCTGAAGAAAAATGCATTTGTAGTTCACAATGCATATTTTTATTTGATTTCACAATAATTATTTAAAAGACATTTATTTTCTGCACCGCATTCTACAGGAACAAAGACTTCTTTTAACATACTGTCAACTTTTTATTTATAAGAGGGAATCAAGCTCTCCTCACTTGTTCCAAAAATTAAAGTAATTGGAACAGGATTTGGAATTTGTTCTTGACTTCTATACTCAGGCAAAAATATTATTAAAAAATCCAATCAAAACACTCAGATGGAATTTATCAGATCCTCCTCTAGTCAAAATCATGGAAACTGAAGAAGAGAGTGTGCTGGCACTGGAGCAGATTACATTTTAAAATTTTATTTTAATCTCCTTTCTCATGCAATTAAATGTTGGCTGAGCTATTCAGCATATACAAAATAAGAGCCAATGAAGTGGCACCTCATGAATTCACAACCAAACTTTGTGACATGGTGACATGTAGAGAATCTTAAACTATTTTACTCAGTCTCTGAAGTCTGTTCATTATTGCACTGAGATCTCTTAGTAAAATTACTCACTCACTGGAGAGAAATAATAATAATAATCAATAGATTTTAGAAACATTTTCAAAATAAATGTATCTTAAGACTGGAATATTACATTATTCTGATGCTAAAACTGAAGAAGCTCTCCCTGAAATTCCTGAGAGTGAATCTGATATCATAAGAAAATGAACTCAGAAGAGCAAGTTGTTGCAAACATGTAAATAGTTTGGAAGTCTTCACTTGGGGGTTAAAGATCAGCAATAGAAACACTTTTTTCCCATCTCTCATTTTTTCGTCTCTCATTAGGAAAGAGGTTTTCAGAGCATTATCAACTAAACTGATCTATTTCCCCCCTAAAATTTCTTTAGATTTCCTCCTTGGAAACTGGTATTTACACATACTTATTTATTTTCATGTATTTTTACAGAATTTTTCTTCTTGGGACAAAAAATTCTGTACTTATTTCCTAATGTGTGGTGATGGTGGTTTGCTGAAATTTACTTTGATATAATAAAATATTTATTTGGATTCAGATCTCAAGTAATCTTTTATGAGAAAAGAGGTAGAAGTCTATTTTGATAATTTTAATTGGATGAAAACTTAAAATACTTGCTGTAAGTGCAAAACTTGAATTTTACTTTTGGACTCTATTATGATAACAATGAACTCTGTAAATTTCCATATTTTAATAGCCAATGTTTCATGCATAAATGACACAAACTTGATTATAAACAACAGTTTTCATAGGAATTCGTTATTAAAGCAGCCAGATTACTAAAAATAATTTTTTACACTAGCAAAAGAGGCAAGGAACAAATAGTGAATTTTGATGTTGATGATGGATGAAGAAGTGACAACTAATGTTTCATTCAGTAGACTGAGTTTTCATTATAAACATAGTTATTTATCTTTGAAATATTTATTTATTCATGAAAGATCCATTATTAAAAGGATAACTGTTTATGAGTTTGGACTGATTTTAGAAAACAATTTCAGATGAAATAAAATGGAAATCAAGAAATGGGATTTTTGTTTTTATATGGAGCAGACAACAGCTGTTTGCCTGATTAGCATTGTGGTTTTGGAGAGTAGTTTATTCTCCATTGTTTGCAGTAAAATGCTCTGTGATTTTTTTTCTATGTTCTGGCCTAACTATGATTGCAATTTAATGTATCCATTTTCAATCAATATTTATATTTTCAGAAAGTGGCAGGGCAGAATAAGACACCAACCCACCAGAGAACAGAGTTCCAACTGAAAGTCATCTAAGCAAATGGAAGGTCATTTTGGGGAAAAATGGGATCTATACTTAGATTTCTTCATTTTGGTAGAAATAATACATAAAAGGAGTGACAGACTAAGCTCTAATAAAAATAAAGATGTTACAGTGGAAACACATAAGGTATTTCACACTCTCCCCAAATGGGCCAAGTCCCTGCTGGGACATCTAAATAAGTTTTTCCAACAAGAAAAATGATAATAACCAAAACCACCAAAAACCCACAACAAACAATGAAATCCCAAGCCCCAATCTTTTAGCAATCCTAATTGTCCAAATAGATACATAAAATCAACTTTTAAAAAATATATACAATTTAATCCAAATGCAAGAGGATTTAGAAACTATTAATAGCAATATAAACATTGCATGAGGTAATAGATACAAAAATCTCTAGAGTAAAACTAAAAATTAAGTCCAGAAAAAAATATATATTTTATAAGATGAAAAAAAAAAAATCTCTATTTTACTTTTTCAGAAGTAAATGATATTAAATACCACTTAAAATATGTTCCAATCATATTAGTTTACATCTGAAACTTCTGGATGTACTTGAGCAACAGTTAGAACACAAAGGAGATTTTGGTTTTATTTTTTGCCACCGAACAAAATAATCTTGCTTATATCCACATGCCTTTTGTTTAAATAGCTTCTTTCTCTAGCAAATTATGAAAAATTGCTCTATACTATGTGTCTAATATTTGTATAAGATTTCATATGGCTGGTGGCTCGAAGGAATTTACCATTTGAGTTACTGGTCTCTTCTGACATTCACTCCTATCTGTTGCTCTTCCTGAACACTTGTTAATATATTGGTTTGTTCTTTAGTGATGGTATTGTTTTGGTGCTCCAATCATGAACTATTTTATTCAGTGTAAATAAGCCCAGAGCAAATAACATTTCCTGTACCAAGGGTTCACAGTCTATAAACGTAATTCTGAGACTTTCACACATTGTTCACTCTTCTTTTTTATTGTTTTTCCTTCTGTCTTTTATTTTTCACTTATGTTTTTCAAATGTATTCTTGGGGAGTCGAGTGGACAAAGAGAAGATTATTGTGGGGTTTTCTTTATTCAGTTTGAACATAAAATTTTTCTCTTGACTGATTTATAAAAAGGGAATAGATCAGTCATGAATGCTATGACAACAGACCTTGAGAGTGTTTAAATACTTGCAGTAAGAGCTAAATGGAGGAATTTTATTATTTCAGAAAATAAATTTATAGGAAACCTAAGTTAACCCTCAGTGCAGCACCTAAGCAGTTTTGGCATCTGGTGCAGTCAAGTTTTGGGTTTTCAATTCTGAATTGCACAATGTGTGGGGTTTTTTATTACCTGATAGCTCTATTTCCACCAATAAAAGAACTATAAAAAGATCACCTGCATCATGGCAAACTCCTCAAATATGAGGGAACTCATTACAGCTTGACAACACTCAATTTTTTCCTGAAATGTTTTCATTAGGTGGATCTTCTTTGTAAGAAACTGAGGTTGGTCACCATCAAGCATATACTTGCTCTTACATCTGCACAAAGTGGTTTCACCATGCAGAGTATAGGTTTCCAACCTCAAAAAAGGTGCATTTCTTTCTTTTTGTTCTTTTTCTTTCCCTGCTTAATCAAATCTCATCAGATTTCCTATATTTATTATGGCAAGGTGGGAAAAGATTATTCAGTCTGTTATGGTGAAGTGCAATGTTTGATTGAAGTCAGGGGAGAGGATTTAGTATCACCATCTATTTAGGCAATAACTGTGTATGATGCCAAATATGCAAGTAGATAAACAAACCATTTATCAAGATATAAGGTTTGCAGCACAAAATCTACAGCAGCCTTAAGGAATACAGTGAAGCTGTTCCAGCTGATTGGAAAAACACATAGCTCTCCATTTTAGTAGATAGTAAATATGCTCCCTTAAAATGGTTGCACTTTTAGCTCAGTGCAGTAATTTATTTTTATTTATTAATTTTTTTCATGCAAAGGAATTTACCTAAGACTATTATTTTTCAATTTATTGGAAGATAATCAAGATCTAAAATTAATTCCATTTAGCTGCTGTTACTTTAAACATTTTTTGTGGTGAGTTTAGAAGTCCTCTTGTGGTCACCATTTGTAAGTAGATGTTTTCAGTTTCTAAATGACGGACTATGATGTCAAGGGCACAAAAAATTGAATTTTTCAATTTTTCAGAAGTGTCCACTCCATTTTGCTTGTTATTTGGATCAAAGTGAGATGTAATCTAAAAAATAACATAGAAGATGGAAAATAACAAACAAGATACATTGTTCTTTCACCATTCAGGAATGTCTTTAAAATCTGATAGCCACCAAAAAAAAAAAAAAAAAAAAAAAGAATATAGGACATTAACAACAGGAAAAGTTCTAATGCATCTAGTGAATGTCTTAGCTTCTAGGCTTCTAGAGAAAAAGAAGTCTGCTTTGTAAAATTAAAAAAATAAAAGATAAAACCAGTGAGTAACTGTTTTTACCAATTCACTTTGTATAACAGGCTAACAACAACACAGGGAGGTTTTTAATTGAATTGCAATGAAAACAAAAGGAGGGGATAAAATTCCCAACGTTCTTCCATTTGTAAAATCCAGAAGCAGGAAAAAAAGATGTTCTTCATTTACAGGAATGAATATAAAACTGAGGGGAAAAAAATTGTTTTCCAAACCATGGGAAATAAAATATCATTTTGGAAATTGCAATATAAAATAAAGTAAGGATTTTCTCCATAACTCTAATTATTAGAAATCACAGTAGCCAACAACCTCCATAAAAAAAAAAAAAAAAAAAAAAAAAAAAAAAAAAAAAAAAAAAAAAAAAAAAAAAAAAAACCTTCTAATCAATTAAAAAAGTCATTCTTAAATGTGTTTTTGTTGTGGTTTCATCTATAGTGTCTGTGCCAATGCAATTATTCAAATTTATGCTTCAATTTTTAACCATCTTCCTGAAAAAATAGGAATTATTGCTCTCTGGAAGAATCTCGGTAATTACTATTATATATACTAATTTAATGACAATTCTTTGCAATTAATTCTTTCTTATTTTTAAAGCTGTTTTCTGCTGAGAATTATTAAGAATACTAAAGCACCATCCCAAACTAAACCATTATATACATTTTGAAATCCTGGCCAGATATGCTGATTGATGGGGTTTTAATACTATTTTTCTCAGCAAGAAAAAGCCTCTGCTTGATAATTGGTGACTGCAAAGAATGTGGAACCCATTCTGATTGTAAAAACTTTCCTGGGGGGAGCTTTAAAGGGATGTAATGAGCCTTTGAAAACTGAGTAGATGGAGGAATCTTTGATGTTTGCCTACGGGGATCTTGGTAATTTCTGAGCCAATTGAGCATCCACTTCTGAAGTCAGCCCTGCCTGAATAGGATGGGCCAGAAGGAACAGGTGGACCTCAGAAAAAATTCAGTACCACAGATGGGTGCTTGAGGAGGTTGGGCCAGGAGGAGAAATAACTGTGATGATCTTCAGAAAGACAGCACTTAGATATGACATAGATGTTCCAAATTGCCAATTCTGCAGCAATTAATTTCTATACTTTATAAAACCACTGATAAAACCACCTGCCTTGGCTCATAATCAATTTTCTTCATTTACGAACAAGGTCAGTAAGAACTTTGTTTTTTTCTCCCTGGCCTCATCTTCTACCTGTAGGCACAATCCAGCATGTGGAGACCTGTTGGAAAGAAACCTTTAAAGTTCTTAAAGTTCTTTCATCTCTGATTAGCTTTGCAAATGCAGCTCAATTCAATCCCTAGAGCTCACCCTGTCACCGCTGCCTTTTACTTTCCACACACACTTGTCTTCATTAGGAAAAATGAAGGGACTCAGAAACTTGAGAACAAATAATTGTAATCATTCCTATCTGATATTGAACATTCTAATAGTCAATTAATACATTTTTTTTTCCTTTTTTAGCCTTATATGTCTCTTTCTTCTTACAGCCTTACATTAACAATTAACGATAATGGTTTTTGATGTCTTTTTCCTATTCCTCCTCTGGAGTTTTTTCCTGTTCTTAATACCTCAGTTATAACACTATGGTGTTGTACTAATATATACCATGTATAATCAACATGTTATAGTCTAGCTCATTGATAGCAAAAGGTATCAAAGAAGTTTATTCTGGCTGGAGTAAAATCAAGATTTATCCTAAAAGTTTTCAGGACTCATTTTCAAGCAATAAATGCCACTCACCAACTGTTGAATTCATTTTTAAAGCTGATAGCTTAGATTATTTTAAAAAATCAGCACCTACTGTTTCCTTCCAAAATCAGTTTGTTTTCCCAGAAAGAGTAAGAAGTGCAAAATGAAACCTTTGATTCACTTGACAAAACTGTATACCAGTATAGAGATGAATGTTCCAGGTAGAAAGAAGTTTTGTTCTTGCCAAAAAAAAAAAAAAGTATTTAACAGTGAATAGATGATTAGAAATATGTCTGCAATTTCCTTGGATGCATCTTCAGCCTTCCACATACTTTCTCATTTCTCACTCTACATTTTATATTCCTCATTATTTTGTTGGATTAACTTGCTTAGATACATCATAAGATACATTTGCTTAAGAGAATTGCACTGAAGGATGAACCCAGCCTAACTTCCAGACTCAAATTGCTCCCAGTTCAGGATTTTGAGCCCTATCTGTTTCCCAGATCTGGGCAACCTGTTCCAGTGCCAAACTGATGCCTTGGAGTGGCTACCTAGGACAGAGATTAGACAAGGTCAAGAGAATAAAAGTGGATATTTACCCAGAGTCAAGAATTTTCCTAGCCAAAATTAGCCCAAGTGAGAATGTTCTCAATTACAGACTACAATATTTTGGTTGAAAAGAGGGAGGAAGGGATTGTCCAAAAATGTTAACGCTTAGTAGGGGTTATGAACACTCAGTCTCTCTTGACAACCTTTCCATAAATTATAAGGAGTGAGATCCTTTGAGATGGTGAAGAGTTTGGATCTTGACCCACTAAACATTGAGAATGATTACATTTCTAGAATTATAGAATGTTTTGGTTTGGAATGGACCTAAAAGAACATCCAGTTCCAAGCTCCTTGCCTTGGGCAGGGATACTTTCCCCTAGACCTCAGAGCAACCATTTAACCATTTAACCTGGCCTTGGTTCTGTACCTTAGTGAGGTCTATACTTCTGCCAGGAATAAAAATATTACCTCAGATCAATATTATTTCAAAATATTCACTCTGAAGCCCACCAGAGGGACAGTGTTGTAGAATTAATATTAAAAAAAATTACTATAGGATCAGACTTATTCTCAGTAAAACCCAGAGCACATGTTCTGGGGAAAGAAAGCTCCAGAAGGGTCTTCCATATGTTCCTTCTTTCCATACGTTCCTCCCTTCCATATGTTCCTCCCTCCCATATGTTCCTCCCTTCCATAGGTCCTTCCTCCCGGTGGAACTGAGATGTGGTCAAAGGGAGGAGACTCTGAAAGCAGAACCAAGCTGGTAGGCATTTTAGTTAGAAATGCAGCTTAAAGAAGTTTCTATAGAAGTTTCTCTGTATTTTAATTTGCAACAGATAAAGATCCTTTACTGTGGAGAGGCCGCATCACTTGTGGCCACCCTGGGTAATGAAGAAATGCTTGTCTGTGACATCTCTTGCTGACCCCAGGGTAGTTCACAGAGGACAGATGTCACAACTTGGGTGATCTTTGTGGGAAAAGGAAAATTCTGCTGCCACTGGCACAGATATATGTCTTGGGGACATGGTTTACTGGTGAACATGGAGCTGCTATTTTAGCAGCTGAACTCCATGGTTTTAGAGGTCTTTTCCAGCCTTAAGGATCCAGTGATTTTAATATGTGTTTTCTATGAGTAAAATGTAGTTTTTTATTTGCAAAACAAACAGAGATATTGTTTTTGGGGTTTTTTTTGTGATTTGGTTTCTCAATACATTTAATCCATTTTGTGCTTCTTTTCTTAAACATTCAGCTGTTTTTTATACCATGTTTAGTAATTTTTTTTATGAATGAGAAAATATTGAAGCTTCCTTCAAGGAAGTTTCCTTAAAAAAACACAATATAGGCATATGTGTTGCCCTTTGGGATGTACAGAAAACATGAAAAGAATAGAAAACTAAAACTGAATTAAATTGAAACATCACACATTTGAAAATAAAAGTCACAATTTTTGTATATTTTCCTGGCCTTTCATTCTGTGAATGATGACAAATACTGTGTGAGGCTCCTTTTATAACATATCTAAAAGGCTCCTTGAGTATTTTCTCATGTGAAAGCAGAAAACAGCATCAATAAAATATGAAGCATCAAAGTTTGCATCATGACAGGCATTAAAAAATTAAATTCAGTCACAGATTAGAAACTTAAGGTTGTTATCTAAGAACTTTGTGATCTGTTCTGCTTTTATTTATTTCTCTGTTTTTGCTCTCACCAGTTTCTGCAGTTTTTACCTTATGTTGCTCTTCTGCCTTATGAACCAGGCTCTGCTATTCCCCATCTCACTGGTCTTTTCTAAAAAGACTTGAAGATAGTTCAACTAAAAAGTCATTAAATCTAGGTCCTTAAAAAAAATTCAGCTGTCATATTTTATTTTTGTTTATAAATTCTTTGAGAATTTATTGAATAAATCAAGATTCATAACTAGGCATCAGGTATTGAAAAAGGGTAATTGAAGTAGAAGTGGCTCAAATAAAGAGGATTCATTGAAATTCCACTCAGTACACATTGCATGATCAAAAATGCAATCAAAAGGATGAGCTAAAATAAGACATGCGATAGACTAGAGGAAATGTTATGAAAATACAAAAAGTTTCAAAATCTTTACCCCAAATAATATTTTTAAAAAGTAGATGGATAGAATACACAGATAAAATTACCTTATCTGCCAACAAATAAATAGGAAAAAGTTTATCATTGAGTCTTTTATACTGATGAATGTATACTTATGATCCAGTAATTTGAAAAACTTTTGTATTAGTTGTCTGTATCCTGTGTTTTGGTTTTCAAGACCATTGAGAAAGGATTTGTTTTTCTTACTTTTACCTAACTTCACCATATCTTCTTTTTTTTTCCTTTTTTCTTTTTTGATAGGGATCTCATAGAATAATTTTTGTCAGTCTATGGACTGAACTCAAGTTACACAAAATAAGATGTAGCTATGCTGATACATTTATTTTGCCAGTTTCACACAGGAACTGAGGGAAGACAGATTGTTAACTTAGTTTAATCTTCCACTTGATTTCTAGATGGGTAATTTTAGATTTCAGATACCTCATGCTCCAGAATATATATATATTCAGGTTAATCCATCTGTTGCTGATATTCTGATTTGTAATTTTGGCCCATATTAAAAAATCTATTTTCAAGGAAAACAATCTGAAATTATTGTTACATAGATTTTTCAATATATTTTAAAGTACATTTCTTTTATAAAATATCAAAGAAAATCTTAAAGATGCTGAAATTTCATCAAATTTGGAAAAAGACCTCCAAACCTACAAACCAAAACAAAATCAATCAAACCTAGTAAAGTAAGTTATTTCTTTGTAGGATGGTTTCACATTTATGCCTCTCTAAAGAAACTGAAAGAGATTCTTAATTCCTTGCTACCACATCCAGAAGTGCAAGGATCTTTTAAGTTTGAAGAAAAAAAAAATTTGGTCAGCCGTGATAGGGATGGTATTCAAATGATTTTCCTGCTTTATCTTCTGTTTGAATGAGCATTAATAATTTGAATACAATCCAACAACTGGTTGTATATTCATTGGTGGCATTCCCTTGCTTCTTCCAAATCATGGACTTCCAAGCAACCTTTGTGTTTGCTTTTGTAAAGTGCTTGGTCCTATTAAAAAGGAAAATGTCTTCTTGTCATAAGCAGTCAAAATAAATAATACAAATCAGATACAAGCTGAACCAGATGACCTGCAGACTTCTATAAACAGATCTATCCAATTATTCTTTTGCATTTTTACTTAATAAATGACTTTATTTTCAATAAATTTTCCAGGAGAATTTTGTGAAGAATTCAGTTGAGCAGATCAATTTTATTTTGCATAGAGCATCAAACACAATTGGTGTTTCACAGTTCAAATCAAGCCAGTGTGGCAAAAGGAACTGGGTTCATGAAGGGGAGCAGAAGCTTTGTGTAGCTGACTTTCTCATGGGACATCAAGCAAAATGGTCAAGAGCAGATGGTTCGGGGAGGGTTTTGAAAAACTACATTGAGAAATGAAATTCTAGACTTAAAGCACATAATACAAGGGGTATTGTATGTGATTTGTACCTATGAATGTTATTTTTCTAAAGCTAACAAATACTCCTTTTAAATTTGAGGTTATTGGTTACAGAAAATAAAATGTCCCCAAATTCAGGGACTAACTGTTGTATAATTAAAGCAAAGTTAAGTGGTTCAGGACTCCAATGATAATAGGTATTTGTCTTTTTTTTTCATAGCTGGTCCTTGACATAAACACTTACCCATGAATTTTTTTAATTACTGCTTGTAATTTTTTTCCAATATAAACACTGTAATTTTTGATTTACTAGGTAGGAAGAACATCCCATGCTTTTGATAATACATATATTTTTCCATAAAATGGGTATCTGGAATGCATTAATCAGCTTACACAAGTGCCAAATAGAAGCAATATTTCACACTGTGTTTGCAACAAAACAAAACCTAGATCCATCCCATCCTTTTTTTTTTTAAAGTATAGTAATAACATGACTGTTTTGTAGTATTTGTAGTGCTCTCATCATTTCACTTCTCAGGGTTCATCATCAATTACACATACAACAGAATAAAGTCTGTTTCGCATTGAAGAAACTCAAAGCTCATTCAAACTACACTTTTTGAACAAGTGAGGCCACTACCTTATTTTTATCCAGGCCTGTACTTTCTCTTTTCCAGCAGCACCCTAAACCAGAACTGACAAGAGAATACAGGAAAAGCTTTGTGCCATCACATCATGTTTGATCAGGAGGAGGATGTGGCACAGGTGGTATGTTCTCATTCTCTGTAAATCATGCAGTGCAGCAATGCTGCTGATTCTGTGTGTGGTACACTCAGGCTGGTTGTGAAACCTGCAGAAACAGACAGGCCTGAAAAATCTCACAAATTATAAAGAGCCATTGCTCTGTGAAGAGGGTGCTTAGTGATGGACAGGTGCTTAAATAGCTTGGATAGGAGGAGAAATTTTGCTCAAAGTTTTTAACTAATTGTCTCTTCACTTTTTATGATTTAAGGACACAATAACTTTTTTTTTTTTTTAATAGAATTTTCCTCTTTGGATAATTCCCATTCTGTAAATTGAGAACAATCATATTTGTTTATTTGTGGGCAGGCATACTAAAACAAAAACTGTTCAAGGTCAGTGTCCTTTCAGCAAACAAAGTCCATACAAAAGTATTGCAAAAATGTTTTACATATTATTTGTTTGTTTTAAAAAGTTTCTATTATCTCTTTCCTCCCTTTCTGCTGTTAGATATTTTATTAAATCTAGTCTTACTGCTTTCTTCAGCAGTTTTATTCAACTACCTTCATTACTATACAATGAACTGGAATGTCATTTATATGATATTTTATCTAATAAACCTGGTTTTCTAAGATTTGTTGAAGCTTCAATATTCTACTAATGCTTAAGGGTCTACATCTGAAATTATTTCTATAGTGAAGACTGATAAGGAGTGTTTAGAACTCTAATGGAATAGCCTATTGTTCTTATCAGAAAAAATAAGCCACTATTTTAGATGAGATAAATGAATGTAGTTCTATCAAAGTCAGTTAAAGTACATGAATTTTGCAGCTAGAACTGAGGGTAAGATTCAAGTATTAGAGTACAAAACTGAACACAATTGTCAATAAAGAGGGTGACTGAAAGATATTCTACTTTGAGCTATAAACAAACTATTTTGTTCTATCAGATCTCACTTACCCTTTGGATTGCTATACATCATCTGAAAAAAGAAACAAATATTTAACAGATTTTATCAGAGATATAAATCCCATGTAAAGGAAAAAAAAATCCAAACAAACTCACAAAAGTAAAATCACAAAAAAAAGAAACCAGTTCCAAATGAAATTGTTCTTAGACTGGACACATTTATTTTCATTTGTTTTATCTGTGTGTATATATACACATATGTACCAGAGAGTTTGTAATTTCTGTCACGAGATTGTTTTGAAGACTGCCAAAACTGTATTTTAAACTGCAAATTGTTATTAAATTAATTTTTCATCAACATTTTTCTTCCTAGTTGTCACTCTATATTATTAGTCATCATCATGATCTGAACAAATATTTTTGCCTTCAGCAGTTAAGATTTAAATTAGCTGTGAGGACACACCACCATGATGCCATATGGTTATCACTAGTGGCTGGAGTTCTTGGTGGTTCTTTGCCAAGTTTGAATTTGTTTGAGAGCTCATTGGTGGCAGAACTTGAAATTTAGGTGGGATTGCCTTCCCTGAGTTTCCTTGCTGATATCTAGTTTGAGACTATCAAGAGAAATGCCATCTGCTCCCTGTATCTTCTATTCTTTTTGATACCAGTCATCCTCTGTTTCCAGCAGCATTTCCTGCCCATTTACCCTTCATACTTATCTTCTTCTCTATCTTGCAGCTTTCGGTTCCTTGGACACCTCATTGTTTGCTCCTTTACTCCTACACTGCTCATGTGTTTATGTGACACATTTATGAATGATGCTGCCACCACAGAGGTACAAAATGCACGATTTGTGGTTTGTTCCATTTCCATAGTACTTTTTGTCACCATCATATTTTCTGAAAAATCCTTTGCCCAGGATTTCTTCTCCTGGGAAGCTGAGAAGCCTCAGAGAAAAATGAAAACAGTAATTATCTGATTTGTTTCTCCCGTGTTTTGATGCTTTGGAATGTGGTTTGGACATTGTTTACCAACTGGTCATTGTTTGATTGGTTTCATGTGAATTGTTCTAACTTAATGAGCAATCACTGTCAAGCTGAGTCAGTCTCTGAGGAGAGAGTCACAAGTTTTTCATTATTATCTTCTAGCCTTCTGTTTGCATCCTTTCTCTATTCTTTACTATAGTTTTAGTATAGTATTCTTTAATATAATATAATATCATAAAATAATAAATTAACCTTCTAAGAACATGGAGTCAGATTCATCATTTCCTCCCTGTGATGAGGGACTCAGAAAATACCACAACTTTCCTATTCAGGCTCAGAGCAAGCTGTCCTGATGAGTATATTTATGATTTACTGCTGTTTGTTTTGGACACATGTAAGCTGGAAAGAGGTACAATACATTAAGACATCATACTGAAGAATTTTTTGAATGTTTTTAGGTTTATTTGAAATTATTTTATGCAGCTTTGTCCAATGATAACAGTAATGTGATCTAGGTTCTAGAAGCATGTTTGATTTTTTCTCTTTTTTGGACTCACCAATACAAAGTTTTCAAGCACTTGTACACACTGATGAACTCCCAGTTTCAGCATTCAGAGCACATCCAGTTATAAGGTGCTTTATATTCAGCCAGTGCTATTCAAGAAGTGTATTTTAAATCAGTCGTATCTTATCAAGGCAATTTATATTGCCCTCCTACAAGTATGGAAATGATTTACAGTAAGTGTCTTTACCTCATAAAATAGCTAAATGAGTTTTCTGCTTCAGAAGTGCTTAAATCATACTACTTCCCCCATTTATGAAACAATTTATGTTTTCAGACACACAAACATAATGACATCAAAATCTGTTAATTGTGGTATCTCTTTTTGCATGCTCTTTATTTATATCCCTGTTTGGTTTAATCTTTTTTATTGTCTTTCAAAACTCTTTTTCACATTATAGCTGTATTTATTGTAGGGAGTCCTATCTACATCACTGTTACTGTTAATTACTTGTGAATTGCATGGTTTGCTATGCCTTTCAAGAGTTTCCTTCCTAATGACTGACCTTTCAGACAGAAACATTAGTGCAAATTGTAGCATATTTTTAACTAGCATTTGCAGCAGTAGTTTTAACTTGTTATTTTGAAAAATAACTGGCTTTATACTTCTTTTTTTTCCTTGAGTAGTAATTAGAAGATGTTTAGCCTTGATGGGGTACAGCCAAGAACAAAATCTGGTGGGTTTTTTTCCTGCAAATATTAATCAAATACATTATTTACCCCAGAATACAGACAAGGATGGCAGAAATAAAGTCAATTTCCTCCCTTCCTTTCTTCTGAAGATGGAAAACTAGAGCAGAACTTCCTAAGTCACTTCTCTAAGGCCATGTGATCCTCCTGAGACCCACTTTGACTTTAAATGCTTTACCTACAACATAAACTTGTAGACTTTACCAGAAAAAACTTGTGGCCTTACCAAAAAAGAGGAAACTTTTTGCAGCTCTAGAATACAACTCTAAAGCACAGTGCTGTTTAACTCTCCAGCTCACTTTTCTGCACATTGATACTCAGAATAACTATGGAAAAGCAAGAATCAAATAAAATATTATAAGCCATCAGTCTTTATCTATGTCATTTATTGAACAATGTTTAGAAAAATAAAGCTTTATAAGATTTCTTAAACTTACTAGATAAACTCTATGTTTGTAGGCAGCACAAGCATCTGCATGAACTCCATTATCTCAGTGGTAAGAAAAAGCAAAATGTTCCCTGCAAGGCATCTGTACTAAATGATCCTAGGGCTTAAAAATATTATTTAGCAATGTTTAAATACTGTAATCATAATGCAGTAAAGGAGTGACATAAATGTTGTTGTGGCTTACAGAGTAAAATTTGCTACTTCTGAATAAAGTCTTGCTTGTCAGTACTCTTTCATGTATTTTCAAAAGTATGACAAATATCACTATAATTTTAATCCCTATTGGTCTTATTTTCCTGCTGGTTTAGGACATACAAGATAAGGGGGAAAGTAACTTTCACTAGCTCATAGAGTATGATATTGTATTTTAAGCAAGTAAAATTATGCACTTTTGTATTAACACAGAAAATATAGGTTTTATAACAACCAGCAGAAAGAATTGAGGAGCAGTGGATGAAATCACCTCAATCAAGAACAAGTATGCTGCACAACAGTCAAAACAACCCAAGAGTGCAATTTAAAGAATGCTTAAAAGCATATTCTTGTGCTAACCAGTCTAAAACATAAAACATAGTTTACTAAGCTGTCTTTATAGCATTAATTTTAATAAGTGAATCCTGGCTTCACAGAAACTGCTTTATTTAACCTTAGAGAGTGAAGCAGGATAGATTCAGAACATCTATGCCAGAAATGCAAGAGTTTGACAGGTTCAGGAATAGTCTTTAAAAACCTTTGGGAGTTGTTCTAGAGAACTGAATGCTACATGAAACTTGCTTGATGTCCATGATGTGACACCAGCTCTTGATTTATGTTGCAACTAGAAGAAAGAACTCTTGGGACACTCCGTGTGGTAAAAGGAGAGAGGATGTATTTGTAGGGAAATATTTGTGGTTTTCCTTGAATAAATATTTACAATGTATACATTCGCAGATACCTGACACAATATATGTTCTGTTTGGAGGACAACTGTTGTTTAGATAGTCCAAAATGAAGAAAAGACTAATTTTTTTAACTGATATTGTCAACTTTGGGAGCCTATGGAAAAAAAAAAAATTAAGGACATGCTAGTAGATATCAAAATGTTCTGCACTTCCAAGATATGTGTACAATTGTAGATCACCAGCAATTAAAAAAATTACTGGAGTCTTCCACAAAATATACTGAAAAAAATATTGGGTACCCTTGCAAATGCACATGTGAGCTAAGGCATTGCACTTTTCAAGGCTGCTGAATGTGTGATGCTCCTATAACTTTGTCACTAGTTTCATACAAACCAGACCTGACAGGTAGTTTTGACAATTAATATCTTGCACCAGTCCTGGGTAATGAAATTTTCAATAAAAGCCACCATTCCAGGAGTCACACAAGGAGACTTGAATTCCTTGCATTTGGGACTTTCATGTCTGAAAGGAAGTTTGGGACTCCACTCTTTGAATTTGTGGCAGACATGAAATGGTTAAGTTGAGCAAATCATAGCTAAACTTTTCAAAACGATTTGATGTTTTGTCAATATTGATTCAGGCTTCTCAGTGTCAGTGAAGTAAAAAATAATAAAGTTCTGTTGCTGCAGGGACATGAAAAAAAGATGTTTGATTGATTCTTCCATTATCCAATGACAGTTATTATGGAGCAGGGAATAAAAATGGCAATTATATTCTTACTTTATAGAGGAAAAAGAAGGGAAAAGAAACTGTTGTAAGATTTACAGAGTTGACATATGAGAGTTGAAATATGCCAGAAACAGGAACTGCAATGATTGGCCTCACAGCCTTGTTTCTAGAAGCACAGGCAGTCAGCCATAATATTTGTATTCACCAATTGAAACTAATATGAAGTGATGCTCAGCTATATTGAACAAATAAGCGTATCCAAAACCAGAATGCACATTAGGAAATGGTATAGTTGTGTGCCTATTAGTGTGCAAAGTAGATTTAAAGAGATAAAAAAGCCTGCAGACAATTTTTAATGTTTTCTTTTTGCTTAGATTAAATGTAATCAAAATAAAATGTTTCCCAAACACTCAAATGCATTATAAGGCACTTCTTAATTTTATACCTGCAGATGATAGTTTCTCAGAGAGTGTTTTTCCTTCTTCAGTATTTTCCCTTACTTTCACATATTTATAATTCAGATACAGAAAGACCTCTTGTGCAAAACTTACTCTTCAGTCTGTGAGAAAAAAAGCTGCTCTGAATTTTCTTAAACTCTGGTATTATATTTAAGAAAGATAAGTTTCATTGCATCAAATGGATTTTTTTTTTTTTTTTTTGAGGAAAAATATTATGTTTTTCACTCTAGACATAAACGCCACAATATATAGATTACTTTAATTTAGAAAAACCCTCTCTTTCCAACTCTACAAAAAACCCAAAAACAATTAAAAGTGCTAATTTTTTTCTCTCACTTGTTTTAAAGACAGCCTCTAGATATGCAGTGGAAAATGGAAGTGAGAATATGTTAGCTGTTCTTTTTTCTTGAGACAAAGCAAAATAATTTTGTCAAATTGTCCTTTAATTCTATTAAAACATTACCCACGGCTGCAATTGTACCAAGAAGGTTGTCTATTTTGTCATTTCAGTGACAAAATTAATTAATTTTTATTTGCTTATCTTTCTTTGTGTTGTTCTAATTGTATTTGTGTATAAGTACAATGTTGAAAATGACTTCTTAATATGGGTCTGCTGATTACACAATCTATGTCAATAAAGGATGAATTACATAAATTGCTCTTTATTTCTCAAGTGATATAGCTGAAAACAATACAATCTTAGATATTTCTCAAGCTGAAGGGCAAATTAGAGAAGAAAAACTGCTTCTTATTAATGTTTTTTTAGTTGGCATCTGTTTTCACAAACAGCATCTGCCTTTGTTCTACAGTGCAATTGCTGCTCTTGTGGGGAGCTCTTTGCTAGTTTTGGTAATTTATAATGTCTGCTGTTATAATTTGCAGTAAATATATTTTTCCCTGGCAGATAGAAGAAACTTTCTCCTTTGGTAAAACCTCTCCTTTCCACCATGCTAAAAAAAGAAAATTGCTGTAAGTTTCTGAATGAATTTTTGTCCAGCAGGCCAAGAATATGTGTCTGTGCTTTAGTGTCAGCAAATCTGGCCTTGCCAGGCTAACAATGCACCTTGGCCTTTGGCTCCACTTCCCTTTGCAGGCTGGAGAGGGCAGGGACATGTGGACAATGTCAGCTGGCCCAAAGCCATGGAGCACATACCTCAGACTGGAAATGCATAGCCAAATGTTATCCCAAAGTGTCTCTCCTTGACCTTGCACACAGCACTTCCAAAAGAAAAATTAACTTCGTAGCACTACCTGAGCCTTTGCCATGATTGCAGAAAGTAAATTCCTCTTTAAATGGTGGCTGTCTTTGTCTTTTTCCTCACAGAAATACACTTCCCTGAGGAGGTCTTCCCTTCCTTTGGGTGGTTGAGTTGTTTGCTGACCTTCTTCAGAAGAGGCTGTGACCAATCCTTTCTGACTGGTGATGCTGCAGTGGCAGATAGACACTTAACCTTTTCTTCTGGTGAAACACTTGATAGTACACTGCACAATTTTACAAGAGCTTTGCAACTAGACTGGGAAGAATAAGGAGAAACGGGTAGCAGCTTAAGAAGTCAAAAGGTTTTTGTTTCAGACAGCTCATGATAGCAGCTGTCATGTGTGCTACACCTTTCACCAGGCCTTATCAAGAGTCTAACACTACAAACACTTCTGCATTGTGACCATTCATTCATTACATTTTATCAAGTTGAAAGTGTCTTACATCACAGAATGAAACTAAAAGTGAAGATAGACATCAGCCAATAATGTACCAATAGAAAGGGATAAACAACTAGTTCCACAAATTATTCTCTCAGGGAAATGCAGTGATTGTTATTTTGCAATAGACAACATAGTCTAATGTCTGATCCCCAGCAACATTAAATACCATGAGAAAAATGAGTGTGTATGGATGATGCAGTTTTTGGAATGGACATCTTTTTCCTAAATTTTCTCCATGGTATGCCCTAGCACATTTCTTTAATTTATCAAATTGAAAAAAATATTTTATTTATGTCAATTCTTTCCATTATAATTAGAAGCTCCCAACCACCTATAATAAAAGCTGAATAGAATTGTAGTTATTTGAATTCAAATAGCTAGCAGCTGACTCTGTCAAACTTTTAATGACACTTTCTTTATGGCATGGGTGAAATATGTTTATCTTGTTATTTTTTACTATATAGACAATCCTTTCCAGTGTGCATGTTAGGACAGGGCACTGCTGACTCATTTTCATGTTGGCAAGGCCCTATTTCAGATGTAAGAAGGAGATTAGTGGGTATTAAAGTCTTACCTGTAACAGAAGAGAGTGATATGACAAAATTTAGGCAGCAAAAACACTCCAAGTCTTTCAGCAACACGTGCATAAGGGGCTCTATCCCTCTTTTATCCATGCAGCTGGAGCAAGTTGTCCTCTTTTATTAGCATGCAGAAACTACCAATGAAGAACATGAGAGCCTTACATCCTTTTGTGGTTTTTTGTTTTTTTTAGGGAGTTACCTCATATAATTTATATACACCTGCTGAAAATTTTCCATGTATTTCCTAGCCACTGTTTACATCTCAAGTAAATCTAAGTGCAAATTAGTACTTGTATTAGTATTAGTATTCTATTAACAAGCAGAAACTACCAATGAAGAACAAGAGAGCATTACATCCTTTTGTGGTTTTTTGGTTTTTTTTTCAGGAGTTACCTCATATACTTTATATACGCCTGCTGAAAACTTTTACATATATCTCCTAGCCACTGTTTACATCTAAAGTAAATCTAAGTGCAAATTAGTATTTGAAAAGTGTTCTTCATTAATTTAAAAAAAAAAAAAAGACTTTTAAAAAATCATCAATATAGTCAAGGACTTGAACGTTTTTGTTTAAAAAGTAAACAACCCATTATATTAAATATTATAAATTAATTTTTCAGAATTTCTAATGTTTAAATGCAAATAGGATTTCCTGAGAAACTCTGATAGTAGTTCTGCTATTTTTTTCCTAACTAGTTTGGTGGAGAAACTATCTTCTTATGCTATTTGCAGCAGTGCAATTTTTCTATGTATTCTGCTAGAAAATGTGAGGTCTTCCTTATTTTCATGCCTGGAATAGGATCTAAAGTGAACATACTCCTGAATGTTTTCTCTCTTCTGTGCATTAGCATACTCAATCCTCATGGTCTGAGCATAACTCAGTGATCTCACCTGAATGTGACAGAAGGAATCAGGGTGAGTGACAGATGACCAAAATGCTGAACAGCTGCTGTTGATGTCAGGTTTTGCTATCTTATGTGTTTCAATGTTTTATAACTAGAAAATAAAATTTCTCACTACAAATGTTTAGTGAAATCTAAAAAAATAAAGTCACAAAATAACAAGCAAATAGAATCACAATTGACAGAGACTTTTCATATAGATATCATCAGGGTCTGATCCTGAATCTATGCCATGAATGTGCAGGTTTTTTGTGACTAGCACTGCAGTAGTGTTATTTATTTTTGTGGAATTTTTATTAGATGGGGGTGGTGTGTGGAGAATGGGCCAAGGTACTTGACAGAGAGCAAGGCAGGTTTCAAATGGGAAGCCACAGCTCTGTAGGAGGACTGTGTGTTTGTGAAATTCAGAGCAACTGCAGGGGGAGGAGTTCAGATCACAGAACATAAAGCAAGACAAGAAGAAAATGAGCTTTTTGTGGTTTATGACTGTCACCATTGCTGAATGCCTACTTAATTTCAGGCACTTCTAAATAAAAAAAAGGGTAATAAAAATCATCATGTTACTAGTATAGCAAGTGAAAAAAAATGAGCCTTTGGCTTGTGCTGTGATGTTTTCACCTAAAAAGCACTTGCCACTATGCAAAAACATATTTTGATAGGTAATGGGGAAAGCAGCAGGATATATTTTATATTTGTCTTTTCAGTAAGCAATTTCTAAACAGGTTGCTGAAGTAAGATGCCATGACAGTTTCTCTTTAATACAAGTGGAAATTTCTGCACTGCAACTAAAAAGCTAGCAATAAGAATACTGTACAAAACTCGGGCCAAAAAAGTTTATTAATGCATTTACAATTAATTATGATAAAATATTAGATTGCAAACCCAGGAAGGTTGGTATTTCCTTCTTCTGTCGCTTTATAAGATGGTTATATTCTATGCAGTGTTACTTTACTAGTTCCATAGCAAAGTTCAGAGGTTTACATTTTAGTTCAGCAAAACTCTTTAAGGAGAGGAAAATTACTTTGACATTTACATAGGATGTTGTAAAACAGCAAAGCAGCAACTTTTATCTTGTATATATATTTTTTTCAAAAGCTGTCTGCTGCAGACAACTTTTATGAAAAATCCTTTCCTTAGGATTTTTTCCTCCTGAGAAGCTGAGAGGCCTCAAGAAAAAAATGTAAACATTGATTATCTGCTGCTGTGGAATGCAACAGGTGCATCTGTGATTGGCCCATGTTGGATGTTTCTAATTAATGGCCAATCACAGCCCAGCTGGCTCGGCTGTCTGTCCGAGCCATAAACTTTGTTATCCTTTCTTTTCTATTCTTAGCTAGCCTTCTGATGAGAACCTTTTCTTCTATTCTTTTAGTATAGTTTTAATATAATATATATCATAAAATAATAAATCAAGCCTTCTGAAACGTAGAGTCAACATTCTCGTCTCTTCCCTCAACCAAAAACCCCTGTGAACACTGTCACAGCTGTCTACTGGCAATACTGAAGAAATATGCAGAGGAGTAATACTAAGGAATAAAACAAAACCTTCATTAACAGGAAACAGTGCCTGATGACATGAACATATTTGTCTACAGAGCTGTACCTGATTTCCTCTGACCTCTGAGTCTTTACAAAGTTGGACAATTCATCATAGAGATTTCAGGTTTTCTTATTTTTTTATTCTTATTTTTTATCATTCCACTTATCTCTTCCCAACCACAGTCACTAAGGGTGATATATAAGGGTTTCATACATCCCAGGAGAATGTTTTCATATCCCCTCCATGAGAGGAGGAAGAGGAAGTGCAGACACTGTAATGCAGACACTTCTCTCTGGTGACCAGTGACAGGACCTGAGGGAGTGGCTGGAGCTGGGTCAGGGGAGGTTCAGCTTGGATATCAGGAAAAAGTTTTTCACCCAGAGGATGGCTGGGCACTGGAACAGGCTCCCCAGGGAAGTGGTCACCAAACCTGACAGAATTCAAGAAGCATTTGGACAATGCTCTCAGGCACATGGTGGGATTGTTGGCATGTACTGTGCAGGGCCAGGAGTTTGACTCCATGATCCTTGTGGGTTCCTTCTGGCTCAGGATATTTTATGATTCGATGTTTAAAATATATGATTTTATTGTCACAGAATCACAGAATTAACTAGGTTGGAAAAGACCTTTGAGATGATCTATGTACCACATCAGTGACAGCATGTTTCCCATCACCCTGAGAGTCACTGTATAAGGCTAAAACTTTAAAACATAGGAAAAATACATGGTTCATTCTTCTATTGTTTGCTATATAGTGTCCCTTATGAAGTTTAGTGTTAAAATGTGCTAAAAGAAAGAAACAGGAAAATTGTGTTTAATGCCTGGCACTTCATATACAGTCTTGTCAAATTTAGAAGAACAAGTGTGTTTGTGGCTTTGTGACAGCTCTTTTCTATTTATTTCAGAAAGACAAAAATGTCTCAGGGTATGGGAAAGCACGGAGCCCTTGTGGGGTTAATTTTGATATTTTTGTAGGTTGCTTTGTGAGGCAGATGGAGCTGGTCCAAGGAATTAAAGGAGTCAAGGGGACATCTGCCTGTCATTAGAGCAGGAGAGAGTCATGGAACTGATTGAAAGCTGCATTGTAACCAGGACATAGCTGTGAGAAGTGCTGAGAGCTGCAGCAATGAATCCAGCACAAACATTCATTTCCAGAACATAGCTGTAGGTCACACAAGAAAATAAGGATGAGGAATTTGCATAGCCTTGTCTCTAATTAAAGCTTCCCTGAGCTAGTGTGTTAAGAATTGCAGATTGAAGACACACACTACCTTTGTCCTTTCTGTCTCAAATTAGGAAATGGCCACTGAAAAACCTGACCTTAGCAAATCATCCAATGTAGAGACAGACACAGGTGCCATTTTTCATTATTCCTGTGCATTAAATGACAGACACAAATCAGCCATAATCACTGCTGAAGGCACAGATATCTTTAAGTTTAGCCTTGGATTAAGCAATATTCTACCTTGCTCAATGTGAGCTGGAGCAGACCCAAGTCAGACTCATTGACATTAATCAAGAGCGCTTTGGGACAGCACTGTCCTGCTTGTGCCTTTCTCAAATGCATCTTTGTTACCAATTTTGCTGCCCTGGGAGAGTCCTAAAACCTAAGCAAATGATCAGCAGAGCTTTTCTTGAGCTTGGAGCTCTTATCAGATCCAATAGTGAAGTTGAGGGCATCCCCATGCCATCTGCCTGGCTCTGGAAGGGCAGCAGCTGATGTCAGCGAGTGCTGCTGCCAGGTCTCCTGTGCCAAAAGGAAAGAAACCTCTTCCAAAGTCTCCTTCCACCTCTGCCATGCAAGGATTGCTCAGCAGTGTGCAGAGAGCTGAGTGTGAAATTGGAAGCAATCCTGCTGTGCCAGTCATCCCTCCTGGGTCACACAAACTTTGCTGGGACAGCTGGTGTTAAAGAGAACTTGGACCTTCAGTGGTTGATAAAACTCACTGTGTGCCTGGAGAGCCAAGGCCAAAGCTCTGCCCTGAGATTTATCAGGCATTCCTGTGCCCATTTCTTGTCAAGGTGGTGAAGGGCTGTGATGGAGTCCTGCCATACTCACAGAGTGGACACAGCCACACTTCCAGCCAGAGCAAACCTCAGGACTGATGATTACAAAGGGGGACAGGATGCAATCTAGAAGGGAAATTAAAAAATAATATATCATGTTATTCCACATGCACATGTGGAATATATATATTCTCTTATATATATAAGAGATATATTCTCTTCTCATGAACGTATTGTACTTGGAAAAGAACTCTTCTGCTCTTTACTTAGGGTGAGTCTCCACAGTGGATACAATTTTTTGCTTCTTGAACTTTGAGGTTTTCTTAAAAAATCTTGAATTGAAAAATATGAGCATTGTTTAAATATTTATGGTGTATAAATATACTTTCCAGGTGGGAAAAGAGAAAACTTTAGGAAATTAAGTGGTACCTGCAGCTTAAATAGTCTCCCTGGCTTTCTTTTATACCTTACAGAAAGAGATGGACTCTGGGGAGAATATAAAATCCCATTCCTATGGTGAAATGCTGCCTGATGTGCCTATCTCCCCTCAGGGATCCTAGTGAGAGCTGGTTTCTCCAAAGCATATCTCTTTCTGTGATGACCTGAAAGCATTAATTTCCAGGTGAAATGCAGTGATGTGAGGAAGCCATGCTGGCAGATTCCCCTGCACCATTAGATTTCACAGCTGTGTCAGGGCAGGAGCAGCAGACAGAAAACCTAAAGCACCCACACATCTCAAACTGTGCATCTGTCAAGGCCTTCTGAGATGGGATGCACCAGGGTGAGGGTTGACTTGTATTGATCTCTCTCTCTCTCTCTCTCTATCCTGTTCCTTGTCACAACAGAATATTTTGGAGTGGGAGAGTAGCTGGTTATTAATATGAAATGATTTCTTCGACTTGTCAGTACGATCATTTACAACCCACAAAAAGTATTTCATGCCAAAGAAAATGATCTGTTTCATCCTCTTTCTTTTTTGCTACTGTGATTTCTTTTGTTTAAGATGTCAGTATAATCTGAAGTAGAATATTTCAGCATGAAAGCTCTGAAACTTGCTTTGATGTTCTCCTCACCTTTCTACAGCTATCTGAAAAGTGGGATCAGCTTCTTGTGCCAGGCAACAGCGACAGGATAAGAGGACACAGCCTCAAACTGCACCAGGGGAGGTTCAGGTTGGACACCAGGAGGAATTTCTTCACAGAAAATGTTGTTAGGCTTTGGATGGGCTGCCAAGGGAGGTGGTGGAGTCCCCATCCCTGGAGGTGTTCAAAAAACAACTGGATGTGACACTTACTGCATTGGTATAGTTGACAATGATGATCTAATGTTGGACTTAATGAACTTGGAGGTCTTTTCCAACCTTAATGATTCTGTCATTCATGCAAATTACTCAATGAATTTGACAAAAAAATTGAAGTTTGTAGTTTGTCAGTGAGGAAAAAGAATAGATGAAGAATTCCATGTCTAGCTAGCACTTTTCAGTCCTTGTTTAGAGACATTTGTCATACCATTAATGTTTGTAAAGCATCACATCCCTCCATGCCAGGAGGAAGCAATATTGCTGCATTTATCTGTCTAATACAGAGATAAACAAGAAACGTCACTTTGTTTTTGGAAGACACGACCAAAAGCAATGAAAAATGACAAGCTATAAATTGCCTTATTAGCTTCCTGTGCTCAGCCAGGCTGGGATCTCACTGCTTGCCAGGAAAAAAGGCACCAGGCTCACCTGGTCCCCATGTCCCCAGCTGCCAGGGAGAGAGGAATGAACCAGAGGGGCTCCTGGTTCCCTCTCAGAGGGATGCAGTGCCTGTTCCAGCCTGCAGGACACACAGCTTTTCAGGCAGGGGCTCAGAGGTTGTTTTCAATAGAAAGTGCTTTCATTTCTATTTCGTTTCATCGTTGTGGGAATGGGAAAAAATCATGGGTGCAAAAGACCAGTTCGTGCTATATTTATTGCTTTTATAATGACAAAAAGTACTGAGAAACCACAAAGCTATTATTTGTTCTGATCTAATATCCTGAGAACTACAATAAATGGAATTTTTTTTTCCCTACCCAGTGAGGATGACATTTTTAGCTTTAAACATTTTTTTTTTATGTCAGAAAGACTTGAGATCAGACCTTAAGATAATTGTATTATGATTGCTTTCTGGTTTTGTTACCCTTTCTCTTCTTTTTCTGGCAAGATTTGGGAATAAGGTGGTTTAAAACCAACAGTAGAAACTGACTATACTTAGAAAAGCATCACAGCTTGAAGATGCATTATTTCCTGAACTGTTAAAACTAGAAAAGTCAATTTTAATTCCACAAGTAAGCTTGTAATTTCAGTTTCCAGGTAACATAAAATATTAACCTTTCATTCCAGTGTATGTGTGGTATCAGCTATTAAAACACACATGGAAGAAGCTTGTAAGGAGGGTTTGCAGGACAGTAAAAAATTATTTCAGGATCACTATGCTTTTGCAAACACACAACTACTGATCAGACAGAGGGGAAGTGTGTCCCTGTGTAATTAACCACAGATTAATTAACCAGTAATTAACCAGAGCCCCACACATATGTGTACACACACACAGAGACACTCTCACTGTCTCCTGGGATGGACCCTGACTCCTTC
>JAHXMQ010012338.1:5998934-6058863 GCA_020466415.1 Ammodramus savannarum pratensis | reverse complement strand
CCGTCCTAGGCCGCAACGCTCCTACAGTATGTCCTGCCAGGTCACATTCACCCTGAACATGCACGTGAGAGGCAGCTGTCCTGTCTAAGAAGGTGTCATAAACCACCAAAGTCTCCAAAGAACCACCCTGTGCTCATTCCTGAGGCCTTTCACCAGAGGACTGCATGTGATCCACAAGTGTTGCAACAAATCCAGAGTCTGTTGCAGTGTAAAAACAGTGTAAAACTTGCCTGCCTCCCATGGGAGGTACCTGGGCATTCCCACAGATATCTGGATGTATTATCACACCAAGCTCTGGCTTACACAGGGCCTTCCAAGAAGACCAGAAGAAAGGGACCAACTGGATGTTGTCAGGATCCAGAAAGTCTCTCTGCCACTCCATTTCTCTCCCTGATCCCCTTCTCCTTTTCCTATTTCTTTCTCTCTGTCTCTCTGTCTCTCTCTCCCCCTCTCCCTCACACTTCTTGTAAATAAAATCCATATTATTGACTTCAGTATTTGGCCTTGTTTGCCCCTTAATTTAGGCACAGGCATCTCTCTGGGGATCACAACACGGTGGCATCCTGGGACAGCACTCCCAGCGGAGGATATCACTATGGGAAAGTACCAGAAGAGGTCCTTGAACAACCTCTTGCCAGCCAGTTGGAAGCATATTATTATTTTTTTTTATTTTTATTTTTTTTTCTTTTTAATTATCAGTTTTTTATGAAACAGTTACATGAACACAAATGGGTGGAGGGCAGCATCTTGTAAGAGACTGAGTCCAGCCCTCCACTCCAGGCACCTCATTGGCTGCAGCACAGGCCCCTTTCTTGTTCTGTCATCTTTAAAGCTGTTCCCTTCTGAGCAGCTAGGTAAGGACAAAAGGAGAGACAGTTTCTGGGCTCTTAAGCTCTGTATTTCAGGGATTCACCTGAGCAAGAGAAGGCTGGAGTTCAACTCTCCAATGTCAGTGAATACAGGCAAATATCATCCAGACAAGAGACTGGAAGAGACCTGTCTCAGAAGAAGCACACCCTGGAAGTCACCAGTCATGAGCATTAGTGAGAGATCAAGTGCTGAGCTGAAACAGGAAGAGAATTTAACTAGAAATGGGCTTTAGTACAGGGATGCTGCTTTTCAGGTGTCTGCCTCAACCACAGTGTCACTTGCAAGACCTTTGCAAGTGTCCATCTTTCTTACACATCTTCATCTTTCAAAATCCAGAGGGCATGAGTACAATGTCCAGCTCAGCTGGACTCAAAATCACCAAGCACTTGAGTTTTTTGCTGAGATTCTGCAATGCCTCATTTACTGTCATTAAAATATATGCAGGAATTGGTTTCTTTGTAACATTCTAAGCAGATAAAAAATTCTTTATCTTTACCTAGGAAACAGAATTACTGAGATTTATATAAAAGCATGATAAACATAACAAAGCTATCTGTCTGAAGGGGTAATTTAAACTCCACTTAGTCTTCAATAAAAACAAAATAGCACACTATAACCATTTACTGCATGTACTTTAACACAATTAACAGTTTGAGTGTCCTGAAGAGCTACTAAAATTTCATTTTACAGAGGAACAGTGATCTTTTCAATATTTTTTGGGCCACTGCAAGAGATTAAACGTTACTTTTATGAGCATTTATGAAAGCAGTTTCAGTTATTAAGAGCAAAACCTCAAACTGTTGCTTCATTTTTCAGCTAAATATGCTGATCTAAGTACAAAAATCTTTTAGCTAAGCTATATATATATATTTAAGTGTATATAAAAATATATATCCAATTAAAATGTGCTTTGTGTTGAGTATGGAGACCAAAATTTGAACTATGTAAAAATCAAATAGTGACAATGGGTTTACAATAAAGCAGACTAGACTTAGACTTTTGGGTGTTCTGTTGAGATGTTTTTAATACCTTTTCCCTTAACAGAAAATTTTTAATGAGTAAGCAATAGAACAGAAGAGATTCATTCCTATTTTCTGATATTAGACCATAAACCCCCTGTTCAAGCACATATGAGTAATATCAGAGGGAAAAAAAAAGTTAATCTACAGTAACAAGGCAGACAAATAGCAGCTGAAACCCTTCTATACATCTTGCCTCAGTACACTCATAAAATCACCTTTATAAAAAGATGCCATTTCAAAGAAAATAAAAAGACAAGCATCTTTTGTAACATCAGCAATAACATTGGTTCTGTTTCTGTAATTTTCAAAAGAGAAATTTAGTTGCCTCTTTCCAAGGATGAAAAAGTCAAAGTTAAAAGCAGTTAACAGCTTTCTCGGTTTTTCTTTCATTTTGGCATTTTTGAACTTAAAAAAAAAAAAAAAGAAATATTATTCTAAGAAGCAATAGTATGCCTGCATACAGAGCTCTGTTCTTTTAGGGTTCTTTTAAATAATAAATCCATTTCTTTTCTGAACCAAGTGGTACCACAGGTAACTTTATATTGTAAGAATTAAATCTGTGATGGCCACAAGGCAGATGTTGTGCCAGACTGGGAGAGCTCCTGTTTACATGAGGTTGGGAAAAACAACATGCTGGATTCCAGGAGTGACAGGAAAGTCCTGGAAGCCTTGGAAAATGTTGTGTGGGTGAGTAGAACTAGAGTCTATGATTCCTCTAGTGTTCTTCTGAAAGAACTGAGCAGCAGAAAGGCTCAGCTTCTTGCTCTCCCTTCTCAATGTCAGAGGCCCAGAAGCTGAACAACCTCTGCTTCTTATGCAGTTCGGTCCTAAATACTTCATACTGGAGTAAATAGCCATTTCAATCCCAGGCTACTCCATGTTAATTGGAGAAGAATCTACTAAAATAGCACAGAGGCAATACAAATATATAAATAGTTTTGAAAAAAATTTAGAAGCTGTAAGCATGGATAATCATGATTCTTCTACTACACAGCAGATACTTGTGTAAGCAACATTCTCTGTCAATAAATTGCATATTTAAGAGTTCCATTTCCTGTGGTCTCTGTGAGACAATATATTGGCTTCAAACACACCAATACAACTGTCCAATACCCCAGGAAAAAACCTGAAACCACTTATTTTTTTCCAGCTCTTGCCAGTGATTCATAAATAACAATACAAGCTCAGATATGACACCTGCAAAATTACTGTATTATCTTCTGAGTAGTCTTTGTATCAGTGAATCATTCACTAGTTACAGTTCTCCTTATTTCCTAATTTTTAGGCAGTGTAGAGGTAAAAACAAATTTAAAGACAAAATGTGATGTAACTGAAATATTTGTTCTGATGCCACGTAAATTGTGCCTCTCAAAGTATGTTTTACCTTTCCAATATTTTTAAATTAATATTACCATTATAGGATTTTGTGCATATTTCTCTAACCCAAAGGTATTTGCTGCAGCTCTGTGGTGGTAGATGTTAGATTTCTTTTGATGGTCTCTGTCAGTAAAGGTAATGACCAAGCTCTGACCATGATGTTCTCCTTCCCTGTGGTTCTCACTTAGCACAATTTCCTCCTCACTCAGCACAGCAGTCAGGGCAACACCTTCAAGAAGGAAAACTAAAAAAAAAAAAACCCACAGTAAAGCACCGCCATCACATTAATATTTCTTGCATAACGCTATCTCCTGAGGAACTTGGAAAGAAATCTTCATTAATTTAATGGAGAGGGGTAATGAATTTTAATTATTTTGAAGCAATGGCAGGCAAATCTTCTCCCCTAGGTACTACAAGGTGGAGTCAAACTTTGAGCTTTAGATGAGAGAATCTCTGCGGGCTGTACTTTAGGAATTGCTTTGTGCTGTGGGGCACAAAACCAGACCTGTAGGAAGGTTTGGCTAAGATGGATTTAATTTTCCCATGGAAAGATGGAGTTAATTTTCTGCAGCCCTCACAGTGCTGAGCTGAGAGAAAGGTGTTGAAAAACTACCAGTGTTTGGGGACTGCTGGGCAGTGGTCCTGTGACTGTGTTCACAGGAATCTTAGGATGAGGGAAGAGACGAGGATCTGACTCCATGTTTCAGAAGGCTTGATTTATTGTTTTATAATATATTTTACATTAAAACTATACTAAAAGAATAGAAGAAAGGATTTCATCAGAAGGCTAGCTAAGAATAGAATAGCAAAGAATGATAACAAAGGTTTGTGGCTCGGCTCTCTGCCCAAGCCAGCTCACTGTGATTGGCCATCAATTACAAACATCCAACATGGGCCAATCACAGATCCACCTGTTGCATTCCACAGCAGCAGATAACCAATGTTTACATTTTGTTCCTGAGGCCTCGCAGCTTCTCAGGAGGAAAAATCCTAAGGAAAGGATTTTTCATATCCTAAGGAAAGGATTTTTCATAAAAGATGTCTGCGACAGTGGTCCCACAGCACCAAGGCCAGCTGTCCAAACCAGCACCCACCAGCCCCAAAAGGCCATTGGGGTGGGTCTGGGCAGGAGCCTGGGAGGGGACACAGCCAGGACAGCTGACCCAGGCAGACAAAAGGGAAATTCCATTCCATACAGCATCTTCTCAGTAATAAAAGCTAAGGCAGAGCTTGGAGGCACTCAGTTTTCGCTGGCATTTATCTTCTGGGGCAACCTCTGCAGTACTGAAGCCTTGTTTCCTGGGGCATGGTAGACACTGGCTGTTAATGAGAAGTGGAAAAATAAAATCTGTTTTACTTTGCTTCTGCACCATAATCTTTGCTTTTTCTTTTGCTTTATTAAAGTGCCTTTACCTTGACCCATGAGATCTTTTTCTCTTTACTTTCTCCCCAGACTCTGTCCTGCTGAGGAAATGGGTATCATACAGATCCCCCTGGAGCAGGAGATTTGGGGAAAGAGCCCCTTGCACACACCTCAGGTCAATCCACCACAATGCAAAAAAAGAGTTTTGAATGAACTCTGAGCCCTGAGATGCTGAAACCCACCAAACACAAACCACAACACTGAGAAGGTAAAGCTAGAGAGCAGCTGTTAGAGAAATGTGTTGTCAGAAGCTCTTGTTTTTCTTCTTCTCACAGCTCTCTAATTCTTTGCAAGAACAAGAACAAATACTGCTCCTGGGAGACTCAGAGCTGTATAAAGCTCAAGAGATACACTGCTTTTAGCATTGACATAGTGTGTATTTGAGGACTTAATCCTTCTTGCAGATATGTTGAGACATTACCTAACATTGCCATAGGCTTCTCAGAATTGTTTTTGAAAAGAAAAAAAAGAGCAGAGAATCATGGAAAATCTGCTTTTCTTGAAAACAGATCAAAGAAGAAATATCAGTGTAGGAAATTTAAGAGAAAACAGAGCAGCAGTTGAGACAGACTTTAAATCGCATAGTGACAGGCAATGGTGAATTGCCAAGGAATCATTTGAATGCATAAAGCCTTAATCACACAATTAGTGACTGAAAACTAAGGCAAGAAGGAAAATCAGTGCCAAGCTTGCTGTGATGGTGATGAGACTGATCACAAGGCACACAGGAAAGGAGCTGTGATAACAGTGGAAAGATAATGGTTTCCATTCCTTAATAAACAACAGTTCCTACTATTGCCCTTATCTCACTTCTTACAAAATATGGAGCGGGCATCATTCTCATTCTTGTATCAAAAATCAAAATTTGTTTTCAAGGTGAAGAAATACATGAGAGAAATATGATTAAATACCAAACCAGGCAAGCACATGCCAATTCTTCTTGCCTTGAGAGGTAATTCAGTGCACAGATGACGTGTACTCAACCTTGTCTTGTCAAATGGATCTGCTAGGTGACTTGGCTCCACATACATTTAATTTGTGATTGTTGTGGCATGTGTACTCTTATATAATCACAATTTTATAATTTTTATTGCAGTAAGTCTCAATATTTTCCTGGTAAAAGCCACTTTAGGTAGAGTTCTGATTACTTTTCTATGAGGGACCTATACTTGAGAGAGAAGAAACCAAGAGTTTCCAGTGTTATGCTTTTCACATTTAATAGATAGAGTGACAAAACACAGCTCTGATGTTCTAGCGACTGTGATCTTGAATTAAACAAGATATTTGAGTGCAGATTTTTAAGGACTATACCTGCAATATGTACCTTGGAAAATAGATGCTGTAGGCTGTATAGAAGTCTTTTACAGCTTCTATGAGATCAAAAACATTGGATCTCCTCCCACACTTTGGAGAATGGACAGCACTTGGAAGGTACAGTCTGTTTACTCTGTTTAGCTTTTACAGCTCTCTTATCTTCCAGATAGATGCTGCTTAAACTGCCTCAAAAATGACATTGTTGACTTTTCCATGGCACAGCAACTTCCTGTGTCATAGGATAATTAAACAAAATCAGATTCAAGTGCTAGTACAAGGGGAATAACCCAGTATTCATGCTGGGACTTACTGAAGTATTTAATGTGTTCTCTCAAAGCCATTCCTGTTTCTTCACTACCTGTATAGATCTAGAGAGTGGCATGGGCACCTGCATATATAAATATTTATATGTGCATTTCTATTTGTATATTATTGGGTAAATGACTGATGTATTGAATTATAAATCTTTCAGGTCTAAACTTGAATTTATTGTATTGCATAATTTACTGGGTTTTTTCTGTGACTGTTAGAATACTACACAAGTTACTGAAAAGGCACATTTTCTTCCAAGTGTCTAACACTCTTTGGTATTATTCAGTGAGCCATGGCATTGATTTGAATCCAGGAGCACAGTATCACTAACATAGTTTGACATAGTATGGTTTGGTTTTGGTTTGTTTTTTTCGGTGTGTGGGCCAAAGAAACTTGACACAGGAGCTTTCAAAGGGCATTTTTTAGCTCTCAGAAGCAAATTTGCTTTTATCAATTAGCATCTTTGAGATTCTCAACCATTTAATCTTATTATATTTTGTGTCTTTGGAGGTGGTTTTTTTTTGTTTGTTTCTTTGTTTGTTTGTTTGCTTTTTAATTTGAATTATTTCACCTTCTGGTTTGGGTTTACATAGGATTGTGATATTTTCAGGGAGAGAGAAGAAACGTGTCTATATAATCTGATTACAAAATATGCATGTTTAAAATGTAGTTAATTCCTCACTTAAGGATGAGTAAATTTAGGATTTTTTTTTTCTCAAGATGATTTAGACTATCAATTTCTTACCTTCATTTGTCAGCAAATAAGTGGATGGCCATGAACAGATGAGTTACCTCTGTATTTACAGTCAACCTCTCAGTTCTCTCAGAAGGAAAATCAAGGCTCAGTATTTTTCTTTCACTGACTGACATATTTCTGCAGCATGTCTTTTTCAATATTGCATCTGAGAACAAATCAATATTACAGACTTCTTGCATGTACAATCTCCAGGAACTTTCCACATAAATATCAAATTCTACCCATAAAAAAATGAGTAATGACTTTTCCTGTGCAGTTCAGAGTTTGTTTTATAAACATCTAAACTATTTTCTTCTCACTTCATACTATTAAGCAAAAGCTATTCTTTCATATGAAATATTTTCCTCTCTTAGAAGTTTCATTACTCTCAGTACTGTTCATGACTACTGGATATCTGAAAAATGAAAAGCTCATCTGTAATGTAAATGTAACAACTGATAGCAAATAAATAATTCAGAATATTTAGTGGGAGTTTAAAATAGCTAAATAAAATGCATCCAGAAGAACACATCTAAAGGCTGAAAAAAAAGAGAAAAAACCATTAAAACTGTAGGGATAGAAAAATACACCTAGAGAAAGCTCTTGTACACCAGTAAAGTGCAATGCAAATCAAATAGTCTCAACAAATATATTGTGTGTGAGCATGAAATCCCACTAGAATACAAATATGTTCATCTTTATCCTCAAGCCTCTGATTTCTATTATCATTGCTTTTATTTTTTTTCTTTTTGCACACATATCTTTCAATTTCAAGTGCTCATTCTTCTCTCACAACATTTTTTTACTTCTTTTTTTTTATAAGTAGGCTTATGAGTGTTATCAATAATATATTGTGTGGCTTTATCCTACCATGGAAAATGTAACAAGGCTAATTCATTATTTCACAAATAAAGACTTGCCCAGCTGAAAAGATGCACATCAGTAGAGCAGAATATCAAAAGATATTGTCAGAACAGAAGTTCCTTTGAGAAAAAAAGTGTTAAAAATATATGCAGAATGTATAAAGATCATGAATTTGCAGAAATATAAGATGGTGGAGATTTAACAGAGATATATGGACAAAACCAAACAGAGATCTGAAATCTTCACAGCCAGACACTGGAAAAAATCAGCAAGTGACACAAATTCATGTAATAATCATCTTGCTTCTAATAGAAATTAAAGTTTATTGCAATGAAATAACAAAACCACATTGATTTAGGAAGGACTGACTGACATCAAATACATATTGTAACCACAGCCAGGTGATCATTAAGTCCAACTGACCACCTCCTCTCCTTTAGCATCTAATCCATCAATCTTCCTAACCTTCAATCATTTAGGAAAATGTATTTCAATACATGAAATACATTTGAAAATATATTGAAGTGGGATTTTTTTATTTTATTACAAATTTCATAGATTGTTTAAAGAAGTTCATGTTTTCATTATCAATTTATTTTGTTATTCTGTCTGACTTCCTTAGAGTTTAGCGTGGATTACAGCTTTACTCAATTTCTCTCTGCTTATAACCATTCCTAAAATTATTTTGTGCATCTATGTTTCATTATAGGGTATTAGGTCAGAATGGATGTCCTTATCTCTTATGGCTAAATGAAATAATTGACCCATCAGAGACCATTGGTAATCAGAAGTGCTTGAATGTTATTTTTCTCTAAAATGATATTTTCCTTTAAAAATTGTATTTCCTCAGAGAAAAAAAAAAAAAAAGAAAAAAATGTTATTTTGGCAAGTAAAAATGGCTATTTCTGTGTGTTTCAGACCTAGTATAACCATTAGTGAATTGTTATACTACCCACTGGTACCAACAACATCACTAGGTCACACCTTGATTCATATGTTTGTAATAATGTTAACATAAATTGTCATAAAATTTATTTCATTAAAATAAAAGGTGTAAATAATAATCAATCCTGTGATTACTGATCTTTGAGATAATATTGACCAACATACTCCAGCTGCTTGTATATCTGATGAAAAATGAAAAAATTAGGGGTTTTTTTCCTAGAGGAACACTTTAAGCAAAACAATAAGAAATTTTTTTCTGGAATAAAGCAACTTAAGAAAAGTTTACCATTAAATGTTATATGTTATTTAATGCTTGTAAAAGAATTCTAAACTGTACTTTGACCAGTGATGCCCAGAGAAGATAGTCACAGTTATTCCTAGGTAGGAGACGTGGATGTTAATTCAGCTGTTTATCTGTCAGGAAAGACCCATCCCACAAAAACATCATTCATGTTCTGGTAAAACATCCCTGGGTTCCTTTGTTTGTGCTGTTGGGCTTTCCCAGCTCATTAGAAGGAGTCTTAGGCAGAAGGTTAAGAGTTGTGGAGGAAGGAGAGTCAAACACTAACCTCTAGAAGTAATGCAGCTGCATTCCCACTGAGATTTCAAGGGAAAGGATGTGTTGACAGTAATTGGATATGAATGCTGCAAATTCAAACTCAGATTTAGGGCTTATTAGTGGAAGAATACCTTCCACAATTTTGTTTGCTTGTTTGTTTGGTTTTGTTTTGTTTATGGGGGGGCTTTTTCATTTTGCTTTTTTTCTTAAGTTACAAAATTTCTTCTAGAACTCCAAACAATGTGAAACTGATGGACATTTCTCTAGCATGGGTGAAATGAATGGAGCTGGTGACAAGGAAATGAGTGCTCAGAGTGGTCTTCAGTCAACCTTAGGAAATCCATGTTATACACGAATATTAGTCGTATAATTAATTGTATTATGTGCCCAGAAACCATGTAAAGGAGTGGATGCAAGAACTTTATAAAACAGAATTTAGAAAAAGTCTTATAAGCAGGAGGAACAAATGACTGAGAGTTACAAAAATTATGACTAGAAGATCACTAGATGAGCACTTTTTAAATTTGTTATATAATTAATTATGTAAATACATTTTGTATTTAACAATTCTTGCAGATGAAGATGAAATTCAGTTCTGAAGGAATGTAAGAGACCAATATGGATTTTATCTATACTCCCCAAAAGGCTGAGGGCATATATTTTTAATGGATAGTGACTTCTTTTCATCAGATGACCTCATATCACAAGTATTACCATCTCTTAATATTTCTTCCTGTGTCTTGTCCTTAACTATCTTTTTGATTGAATTACAGCAAGCCTTCTGAAAATGTATGTATGAAAAAAATGTTATGACTGCTCTCAGTAAACTCCTACCCAGCTGAAAAATTCATGTCTTGCAGAAAGTTCTCTGATGCTAAAAAAAGAAACAATCTCGTAGTGCTGTCTTTTATTCAGTCATGAAATATAGAAAGGTTTGCTCTCTTCAGCAGCCTATTTCCATGAAATTTGTGAGAATGGTGTTCTCCATCAGATCTGTGTGACACAGAGTACTGATAACTTCAGAAATTAAAAAGGAATGAAAGACAAGGGCATGCATATATATAAAATTCATTACCTGTACCACACCTCCTTAGAGAAACACATTAAGATGTCTTTCAAGTAAAAAAGAAAATGATAAAGGCACATATTTATTTTTTCTGCAGAGGTTAGATTGTACTTACACTACATGGGAATCTGAATTTTATGCATTCCTTAGATTTGCTTTTGTTTAAACCATGAAGGAAAATGGAAGTATCTACTTCCTTATGTTGAGAGTTACCTAAATCCTTTTGGTTCAGAACTGGTTAAACAATTTGCCTTAAAACTTTTAACCCAAATAATGTGAATGTGAAATTGCTATTTCAGGCTTTTCACTGCAGTTTGATCCTCTGTGGCTCAAATCACCTGTAAATGGCATTTCCCCATGGTGGCATATTGGTCCAGTGGTACTTTAGTCAGCTGATGGCCTTAATTACAGGATCTGTAATTCACTACATGGTTAGATAGGAAAAGCAATTATATGGATTTTTTGTGTGTATGTCAGTCAGTGGGATTATAATATATGGCACTGTAACTGCTGTAAAAAATTTAGTTATTCACCGAAATGAGAAAAAAAAATAACATTAAACTTTATATTATCTCAGCTGAAGCTATTGTGTGTGGCTGCTTTGTGTATTTTTATTACCTTTGTTGACCAGGGAACAAGAGCAAAGAATAATTTTGATATAGCCACTGAAATTTTCTCAAGGCAGGAAAAAACCAGATTCTATTTAAGGAACTGTGGTACTACTTGAGGAAAAAAAAAAAAAGGCAAAAAATTTACATAAAGAATATATATTTATAGTCCCTTCGTCTAAGTATGCATTTTAATATACTGAAACAGAAAGTCCATTTAGTTTTATTTTATGAACAGAACACTCTTATACTTCATCGGACAATTAATTTCCATACTCCAATATCTTCCTGAAATGTTTGGGCAGAAAAAGATGATTCACAAGGACGCTTGAAATGTTTGCAGGATAATTTAGGGGAACTCATACCATAATTGCTGTCCATTGATGACTGAGTTCAATATACTTTATTTGAGTATAATTCTTCTTCTCTTGGTTTCAGGAATTCTCTTGCCACAAGACAATCATGTACACTGAATTCCACTGCCTGATTTCCAAATAGATGTATTTTATGGTATTAGATTTACCATATATGTCTTTTTTTCTTTAATTTTTCATTAAAAAAATAAAGTATATTAAAGAACAGAAAGATTTTATAAAACCTATTTTTTTAGGGAGCAATAATTAGTAAACTGTACGAAAGTATTTTGTCTCTTAGTATGGAAATTAACACCTATATTTTAATGTTATATTTGAAAAATAATTAGGATATTATATTATGGGTTAAAAGCAGAACCTGTCTGTGAAAAGTGAGATAGAGATTATTTTTCAAAAACAGAATGAAGGTATAGATACAGCCAATATATGTAACCTTGGTAATTCAAGTAAAATGGTGTTGCCATTGTATTTTGGGGTTTTTTTTCCCCATCTAAATTTTAATATATGAAATTTTCTTTTAATAAATAAATAGGTGATTCAAATATGAGAAATCATTGAAAAAGTCTGTTTTGTGCAAGAGAATTTAGTCTAAAATATGTTTTTATGAGTAGCTTAGTAGTTGCTTTTCCTGAAGTTCCTGTCATAGCACAAGGTGTTCTTGATTTCCTGTTAAGCCATTGCTAATCTATTCCCAGCTGGAGTAATATTGGCCATTTTCCAGATCTGGGTGATGCCTGCCTGAGAACTGTGTGGATCTGATAAGTGGTAGGTCAAAAGGAAATCCACCCTAATGCAGGTCTCCATTCTCTTACAATCTTGTCAAGATTAGTTTTCCTAATGAACCAAATAAAAGGTTTTTGCTACTGCACTCCTCCATGAAACCATTTTTTTGCATAATAGAGTATGATTCCTGCAACTTTAAATTTGTTCAAAACTTCAACTTCTTAAGAATATGAGCTCTATTCCATTCCAAAAAAAGCACTTATGAAAATGCTGTGCATAATATCTCAAAACAATGAATTAAAAACTTGGTTTTTCATAGCATATTTTGGTATCATTCCATGCCTCACACCCCACTTAAGCCAGATGGTGAAGGGATTTGCTTGGCTAAATTGGGTTGAAAGGTGCTATCAACCATTTGCTATTAAGCTCTTTATTATGTTATACTCTCTGCCTTTCCTGTGAGTGTTATTCTATTGCTCATTTGGTTTGTAGTCTTAGTAATAGCTTGTTAGTACTTTTATTACTGTTTCAATAATTGTTTGATGTTCCTTCTTATTGAAGTGAATTAGCTGTGTTTAATTCTTGTCATAATTTATATCAGAAAGGTCTGTGCTGCATATTTTTCCTCTTAAGGGTTCCCAATGGTGTGTTTTGATTTCTTTTTTACTTTTGTCAGTTCAGAGAGAACAAAACCTATTTCCACTAATGAAGACACTTGAATTTCTAATCTGGCTGGAGGATGGGTCTTCTTGATAGTGGAGTGTGAGCACTGCAACAGTGGGTAAATTTCTTAGGCACAACAATGGGGTATATTGTAGCTACGACTCCATAATCATGGAATCCTGGAATGACTTAGCTTGGAGGGGACCCTAAAGATTATCTTGTTACAAGCCCTCTGCCATGGGCAGGGACACTTTCCACAAGACCAGATTGCTCAGAGCTCCATCCAAACTGGTCTGGAATCCTTTCAAGGTTGGGGCTGCAACAGCTTCTCTGGACAACGTGTTCCAGGGCCTCTCCACCCTCACAGAAAAGAATGATTCATAACATCCAATCTAACCCTCTTGGGACTTCTGTTGGTCAGAGTAACCTCAAGATACATTAGAAAGTCTCTTTTCCCAGCCCAGCAGTCAAAGAAGGAGTCAGGATTCTTCTATTCTCAGTCTCAAGGTTGTTTATTGTTTCTTTCCCCGACCTACCGAGGTCTGTCTGGCAGGTTGGGTTGAGGCCTACTGCCTGTCCTTGAGGCAGTGTTGTCTTTTTATACTAAAAACTATGTGTACAGTATTTACAATAACTTTCCAATGCCTATCACCTATGTGAGACAGTGAGTTTCTACTCTAAACCAATCTAAAAATGCCAACATCACCCAGAAAATGGAGGCTAGGCAGACAAAGGTAAAAGGACAAGGCATGCCAAATTCCTCCATCTTGGGACTCTGAGCCCCCATTCTAAAAACCTCAAAAATCTATTTTTCACCCTGTGACAAACTATTATTCTACTTATTCTTTATTGACTTGTAATTCTTCATATAATGGTTGGTAATTGTTTTTTCCATGGGTCAAGATCAAAGGCACAGGGGTCTTGGGCTCTGTGCCAAAGTCTCTGAGCCCCCCTGGGCAGGAACTCGAGCCCTCCAGGACCAGAGGAATTTCCTGGGTTTAAACATAACCCTACACCCTTTCAGTGTGGAGCTATTTCCCCTGGCACTCCAGGCCTTTGCAAATAGTTCCTCTCCATCATTCCTGTAGGGTAGTAGAAGCTCACAATCAGGTCACCCTGGAGCCCTCCCTGCTCCAGGCTGAAAAATCCCAGTTCTCTCAGCCTTTCCTCCCAGCAGAGCTTCTCCATCTCTCTGATCCCCTTGGTGCCTCCTCTGGCCTGGCTCCAACAGGTCCCTGTCCTCCCTGTGATCATTTTGAGTTGCAGCTGCTGCACATCCGTGGCAAACACAAAGTGCTGAGACCTTCTCCATAGGGTCACATGTCATCCAGAACAAGGCTACATCTCCAAGCAGATCCTGCTGGTTTTTCTTGCCATGCTCCTCTGAGCTGCACCTTGAGCCTGACAGCACAGTGAAGTGGCTCATCCACCTGTGTCCTCTTCCCAGACACCACCAGGACTGGACAGAGGGAAGGGCTGTGGCACTGGAATGGAAGGAAGGGCAAAGGGCAGGGCCACTCTGGTGACCAAGGACAGAGGAGTTCTGCCCAGCCTCAGCAGCTGACTTGGAAAATGTCTCTGGTCTCAGTGATTTGCTGTCCCTTGTTCACTCATTTCTGCTCTCCCACCTTGGCAGGGGATATCATGTGCACAGAGCCTGTGTCTGAGGCCACACATTAATTCCCTTTGGTGGAGTATGCTAGCTTCTATAGATATTTCTCTTTTTAAGACTCTCAGGTAATCCAGACATTTAAGATTTCCCCTGGAAGTTCACTGTATGATACTCTTATCCAGAAGATGATGTGTGGATATTATTCTTAATTAAAGAAATATTTTAATTTTTCAGTTCCTAGTTATCTGAAAATGTTTCTTTGTAAGATAAGATTGTGTTTGCTTAGTTAACTCACAATTTATTGTCCCAAAATTCTTTTTCCCCACTAGAATGTATATTTTCTTCTAATCTGCATGTTAACAAAGGTACATTAGTAAATTGAACATATGGATATAGAGTATTATTGGCTCTAGATTTTTAGCAGATATGTCAATGATCATAATTTTTGGTTCTATCTAGCTTTAGTCTCAATATAGTTCAACAAAACATTAAAAAATACTCCTGTGACTCTAGTATTAGCATAGTTGAAATTGGAGTTTCTTAGTCCCCTGAAGGCTATGGGAAGAATAGGTTGATTTCAATACTATCTTATATTAAAAATTTTTCTTTTTAAAAGGTTATGAGATACTCTCAAGTCTTCCAAAAATTATGTTTTTTGTGAGAAACAATTTTCAATATATGAATACATTTACTTTTTACACATCTAATGAAAAAATATTTTCATTTTTTTAGTTCTCAGGTTTTGGGGTTTCATCCTTTATATTTAATTGTTGTCACTTGAGTAAAAATGTGGTTTATTTACCTTTTTTAAGTTCATAAATATTTTAAATTTGGATTTTTCTATTTTTTGCTGATTTTTCTATTTTTTTTGCTGTGATACCATTTTAAAAACTGCTCATTGCACAGGAAGTGGCAGTTGGATAAAATTGAAGGGGGAAATTGATGCAATTCTGCTAATGTGTTTAATTAAAAGTTAAACAGGAAATATTAGAACTAAAAAAATATATATTTGTATTACTGTGTATATAAAGTATGAACAGTTTTTTGAAGTGTATCAACTAGTTTTGTAAATAACTCTTTTTTCTCTAGGCACCTGAATCTGAACTTTGGCAAAGATTTGCCAAAAATCTCAACTCATAATAATGGTTTTCCATTAAAATATTAGATTTTTTTTATGTATTTTTGTACCAATACTAAAAAAATTACAAATATATCACCTAAATCTCTCTAGTCTTTGTAAAACTTTTTTACTCACTTTTTAAAATTTTATTCAAGAAAAATAAGATAAACTGATTCAAAATATTTCATAACAATGGGTGTATCTACTATTATTTCTTATATATACTGCTCAAAATCATTTGGAGAGTCTTGGCAGGTTTATCAGCCTGTTCTTCTTACTCAATTCTCTTCTTACTCAATTTGATATAAGAATATAATGACAGGAGTAATTAACAGGATTGTTGTGTGGTAGTCCTCCATAGGACACTGTGCCAAGTACCAACTCCTGTGTAATATTTAAGGACAAGAATTCTGGCTCCATTGGAATGTCAGTATGTAACTTAACATTGGATTTTTTTTCCTCCTCCTCTTTGAATCACAGTGATCACTGCATGTTGCTGATCACCTTTGCTTTCACATCTATCCATTCCTATTTACTTGCTATAGTTCCAACCCTTCTGTTCAGCTCTTTAAAAATTAGTCTTCATATTTTGTGCTCTTTTGCAGCAGAAGCTCTGGGATGTGTCACAACCAATGAAAGGACTTTTAGAATGGATTCATACAAATTCTTTGAAATTCTTCTTTGTTTCTTTGACATAAGAAATTTTCCAAACTCAAATTTTCCCAAATGTTCAAATTCATACACTTGTATTTCCTCCTCAGCTGGTAATGCTGGGCTTTAACTCACCATGTTTATGAGCTGCTGAGCTCGTACATCCACCATGCTTCTGTCAAGTCTCCTACATAAATTTCCCCTCTTAGTCACAGATTCCAAATTCTCCTTGTTTGTCCTTCAAGCTTCTTGTGTTAGCATGCAGGTATTTTATTATACTTCATATATGCCTGAAAGCTCTCTGGGGTTGATGTATTGGCATCATTTTGAAGTATTTGGAAGTTCTTCATACTTGTCTTCTGCTAGAGAGCTTTTCTCCTTTCTCCTCCTTATCATGCTGAAGAATATTATTTATTTAATATATGTAATTGTTCTAGCCACTAAATCAGTAGTCTACAAGAATCAATTCATCTGCATTTATTCAGATCAGCTGTTATTTCTCATCACTGCTTAAAGGTTGCAAAACACAAATGTGCATAATGCTTAAGGAAGGATGGAAAAAAGATTGAGAGATTTTAGAGGGATTTGGGAAGACTGAGGTTGCTGCCCTAAAATTGTACAAAACATGCTTGTCTTATTCCTTAAAGAATTATAACTTGTGTATTGCATAAAAGACAGCAGAGGGATTGGTACTTACCTTAATTGTATTATTGCCAAAAAAGCCCTCCCAAAATAACAACAGAGTCTGAATTCTGGTGTCCCAGAACATGTGAGGCTAAAAACACCCTTTACAGAGGGCAGGGCCAGGTATGGCCCCTTTCCAGCCAGGCTGGGGCTGCAGACTGTGGGAATGGGCTGGCCCTTGCCTTCCTCATTTTCAAGGCACAGAGACCCAGACTTGACATGAATAAAATGTATATCACACAGCAGCAGTAAAAATTTTGCAGAGCGTGAAAATAAATATTCTATTATCAAAAAGCAGAAGTTTCCTTCAATTTGGATTGCAATATGAAGGGGGAAAAGCTAGGGTCTGATTTAATTAGTTTTTCAATAAAAATTAATTGAAAATTAAATAAGCAAAAATAACCAATGGACCACATAAAATTAGTTATATAAAGAAATGTGGAGAAAATACTGGTGACAATTATAAGCTGAAACCTATGGTCAGAAATGTCAAAAGTAGAAGCCTCCTTCTTTCAGCTAATTGTGCACAGACTTTGCAGTCACAGGTGCAAAATCTTTGCTGTAGGAATGACAGCTATCATTCACTGGGGCTGTAACCTTGCAAATGTAGCCATGTGACAAACCCCCATTGAAGTCAGGCATCTGCTTATCCCACATTAGTAGATCTGGAACTCCAGATTGTTCTGTTTTGTCTTAAGGGAAAAAGGGAAAAATAATTAAAATTATTGTTCAAGAGAATGCAAATAAGGCTGGCTCATAAAATGAGCACAAGGGCATTTGTTAAAATTACCAGGCAAACAATTTAAAATTAATAAATGGAAATGTTGTTAATGCAATGAATAATTAGACTGTGAAATTTACTGTTAAATTATATTATTGATGCAAATAGCTGAGCAGGAATAAGAAGAGATTTATAAACTGCAGATGAATAAGAACTGCATAGGCATAGGCAATAAAAACAGAATAGGCAGAAAAATATTAGGTGTTATTGGCTGCCATAGTGCATGTGAGACTGCAATGCTCATCAGCTGTGGTCATGAAAAAAGGAAAATGAACTTCCCTGTATCTCTATTTTCCTTTGTCACTGAACATCAGGCAGGATTTATGTGCCATTGAGCATCTATTTTCTCTACCTTGGTGGATACTTTTAGCTAATAAATTTTGATTTATAACACTCTTGAAAGTCCCATGCTGTAACTCAGCAAAATTTCAAACTCTCATTTGAAATTTTGAAATGCTAAAATGCTACTTTGAAAACTCTAAACATCCATATTAAAACATTTCCCTAGTAGCTGTGATCAGTTGGACAGAAATAGCCAGAAATATCAGCAAAACCAGGGATATACAAATACTGCAATACCCAGATTGCCAGATGCTTTAAAAAGGGAACAAGAAATGCCATCAGGCCACATGATCCATAGAAGCTTTCCAAAACAATTTTGCTGAGATTCAAGAAGAGAGGTTTGCAGTCCAGCCTATAAATCATTTTGATGTTTTCTAAAAGACCAACAAAGCGATAAAGTTAAAATAAAGTACTTTTATTTCTCCGAGTAAATTTTATCAGAGCGAAACACGAAATCACTTTGATTTCGTAAACAACGTTCTTTACAAATTTTCTGCTTCTGAATATTAATTATCTGATAAGCCCTACAGTTATCACAGGATTTTATTTATTTTTTTTTGTCTGGCTCTGTGGAACTTAGATTACCAAAGGATACAGCCATGCATTTTCACAAAGAAGGAAGTGAGGAAAGAGTGTTATTATTCCTGGAAAACTTGCAAAGTAAGGTTAGAGATATTTCAGCTGGGAATATATCTCTTCTTAGCCTAAGGGACTTACTGCCTTTTATGAGGCTTGCATAGTCTAACACAGATTTTTAAAGAGAGAGAGAGGAATAGAAAACATCTGTGAGTGACTAGCTTGAGGTAAACTAGGAGGATGATGGAGTGACAAAGCAATGAAAACATACCTGTTTCTCATTCTGTTGGAAAAAAAACTTATCTTAGTGCTATGGAACATTTTGGGAAACCCTTCATGCATTTAATTTGAATTTGTGGATGCATTTAGTTATGAACTTCTGTCTGGGAAATGAATGAAATAATGAAAAGGATTCCACAAAACCAAACTTTACCATGAATATGTAGATGATTCTTGTCCTCAGTTGGGGTGAATTTAAGAGTAGTATTAACTCCTACTGCAAAGTGTACAGAATGAAGCGTTTCCCCTCAAAGTATCAATTCCACTGATGAAACAAACAGTAGGAGTCAGTTTTCATCTCTGATTTCAGCAGACTTGCATGAACCCACCCTGGCCAAAACTAGCAAACTTGTACCATTGGTCCTGTCTAATGCTTCCCCCACTCCTCACCCTGCTGATCCATGGGCCTGGTGAAGGACAGGAGAGGGACTCAGCTGAGAAATCTGCTGTGATTTATGCTGCTGCTCTACAAGGGGCAGATGGCACAACACCCACTGGCTTGATGGATTTATCAATTCTGCCTCTGAAAGAGGTGGCTTGCCATATTCCTTTTACATCCTTGAGGTTAAAAGTATGCCTGCTTTGTTGGGGGTTGAGGCACTGTGCCCACTGAATTTGAAAATTAAAGAATCATCTGCTTGTTTGGACAAAAACAAGAATTACTGGCATGACTCCACAGAACTGACTTTAATTTTAAAAAAATTAAAAATAAAAAAAAAGAGAGGAAGTGATTCCATTGCATTCCATCTATGAGAGTAATGAACAGTCTTTCCAACAGAGAAGTAAACTGTTCTTCATCCTTCTCTGGAAGGTGCTGTAACAACTGTTTCTGTATTAACCTTTCTATTTGGTTGTTTAGTGCTGAACTGGGAAAAGACCTGTTTAGGATCAAACTGAGTCAAAATTTGAATTGTTTCAGTAAAACAGAATTAAATAGAGAAATTTTCTCTTTTTCTTCATAGTGATATTATGTTTTCTGTTATAAACATGTACCTTTGTACTTCCCTTTCACAGAGAGTGGAAAGTGTAGGCTCACTTTCTCAAGAAGGGACCTAAAGTAGACTATAAGTTGTGATATTTAGTTGGCTGATAAAAGAGAGCTATTACAGCCTTTTCTCTCTATGTTATCTTCCAATTTCTTCTATCAGGTCAAGTATTTGACCCTTTTATGAAATCCTTAAAAGACTCAGAATGAGCCAAATTTAATTTTTCATCAAATTTCCTATTTGTAACACAATAGAATACCCATATTTAGCTTTAATTACAGTGATGAGGAGGCAGCAGTGAATGAGAGCTGACACAAACACTGACTTGAACCACAGTCAGGGGCTGTACAGCACAAGTCAAAATGATTTCTCAAATCTTCTGGTGTCACCTGAAACTGGGTTCTCAAAGCTGACACAACTTCTCTCCTGCCTGATGCAATTACAGGAAAATAGCCCAATAACCACACTTAAAGGCTGGGTTTCTCTATCACAAGTGTGCTCATTCTTCTCATTCTAGGCATGATCCTCATCAGGGCAAAGAAAAACCCCTCAAAACATGTAAATTTTGTTAATATCACCTACTGCTCTGAGACTTTTGTGTCTCCTTCTGGTCTTCCCATTTTAACAGAGTAACTCCTTGGTCTCTGAATACCCACCACTGAGTTTAACAGAGATTTAAGTATTCACAGTGTTTTGAAGCTGATGAGACTGACGAAAATTCTAGGGAATTGAAAAATTCATGTGATTATTATCTCCAGCAAGTGTAAAAGTATGAAAATTTACAGCAAGTTGTCTGTCGTAGATGGTCGTCATCAGTAGTGGTAGTGTTGGGAATCTGCTCTTTTGGCTGCAGTTGAAGGAAAGGTGGACTTCCCAAAACAGCAGGAGTTGTACATAACACCCACATGGACTTCAGGTGTTCCACAGGGAAATTAATGAAAACTAATTAGTTGGATTTCCCTGGCTGGTGTTTGAATGGCTGACTTAATTCCTAAATTTATTGTTTCCCGCTGTCAATACTGCTCTGAGAGGAGCAGAATTACCCAGACTGTAAAGAGCCACCTTGGCTTTGAAGGTGTAGAAAAGCAGGTCACAGGGAGTAAAATATCTATGCCATTTTTAAATTGAAGTTTAATACATTACTTTTGGCACATGCACATCTTTTAGTTATTGTATTTTTAAGGGTAGGAGTGAAAATGCAAAGCCTGATCCACATAAAAGGAAGAGAAATACTCAGCTGAGTACCTGTACCATGTTTTTGCCTCTCTTGAAACATCTGTTGTTGAAGATTTAAGAAAATATTTGTGTCACTTCATTCTTCTTCTCTTAAAACAAATGCATTGTTTCCTCTTAAACTTTTTTACCAATAATGTTTTAAGACTATTGAGGTGCTTGTCTAGAAATAACTGCGTCAGGTACATTTTACTGAACACCTTGCTGCCATTTTTCAAGTATTCTTGTTTAATATTTGTTTCATTTGAATCCTTTCTGCCTTCATGCAAATAATAGATCACCTAGCAAGCCTGGCTGGAAATCCATAACATGGGGTAGAAGGAAGAGATGTGTTTTGCTCTGCCTCTGCCCACATTGTGTAATTTATTCAACTCCATCTCAGTTTGTATTATTAAGAGGGAAAGGATTACATGTGGAAAAATCCAAACTTCATCATTTGCATTTCCACTTGAAAAGCAACTGCAGAAAGCACAGTACACTTATAAGAAGCACTTGATAATTTATTTAATATTTTATTTTTTTATCCTGTAAATTATATTTACTTATATATGAACTTAGAACATGTCTTTTACATGTTAGTTTCAGCAGATGAAACCTTCCCCACTAAGATTTTAAAGCACAGTGTATATCTTTATGTAATGTGTAACTTATCATCAATTTCTGCTAAATCTCTGCCTGCCAGAAATCAGATAGGGAAATCTGCCCCACTAATTTAATTAAGTCAAATTCATATGTGAAAGACTCTGATATGAAGATAATGCCAACATTCAAATAGTCAGATACTAACGTTAAGGAACATTTTACCTCTCCTGCATACAATACACCTTCAAAGTCACAACTTTCAGCATTTCTGCTGAAAACTTGTGTCCAAATTCCAGGCTCACTCAACATTTTTTGAATATGTTGAGTGAGCCTGGAATTTGGACACAAGTTTTCAGCAGAAATGCTGAAGTCAGCTGATATCCTACATTTCTATTGCTTTCCTTTATCTTTCCTTAAATGGCTTCTTTTCTTTTATATACTGTAGAGTGTTGTTGATCAAGATGGCTGTTCAACCACCCAAAATTCCTGCTCAGAAGAACTTTTTAGTCTTAATTATGTTGTCAATTAGTGTCTTCTCCCTGAGGATATGGCTGATGTGCCTGACCTGGTTCAGAAAGGGAGATACTCCCCAAATTAAGCACTGGCCCTCATCACACCTCACAGCCATGGTACAGGAATGGCCTGCAAGGCAAATCAACAGGAAACAATGAAAACACTCCAAATGTGATTATTTTTTTTAGAAGGACATAGAGAATGGTTTGTGTTGGAAGGGACATTAAAGGTCATCTTGTTCCAAGCCCCTGCCATGGGCAGTAACACTTTCCACTAGATCAGATTGCTCAGAGCTCCATCCAAACTGTCCTTGAACACCTTGAGGGATGGGGTATTCACAGTTTCTCAAGGAAACCTGTTCCAGGGCCTCACCACACTCACACTAAATAATTTTTCCTAATATCTGATCTAACCCTCCTCTCTGTCAGTTTGAAACTGTTCACCCTTGCACTGTCACTCCATGCTCTGCAAACAGTCTTGCTCCATCTTTCCTGTAGGCTCTATAGATTTTATGGTGGTTTTCCTGTGATTTCTTGTTATATTTTGTTCATAATATATCTCTGCATCTCCAAGGATCTCTTCTCTTCTATCAGATTTTAGCTCTGTCTGCTGCCATCCTCACTAAGCACCAGACACTGATCTTGAAAACTGCTGTGTGTAATCAGATCTTAGGGGAATGCTTCATCTGTGAGTGGATTTCCCAGTTCAGTACATCCTAATTAACCAGCAAAAGCTAATCATAGAGAAGTTGACCTTGTTAAAATTAGTTTTATTTGCTGAATTCCATTAAGTCAACCTTTTTGTCTTTTAACTTAAAAGCACACAGTGTGAGAATTGATTATATTTTCTTTTTGTGGTGAAAGAAAGTTTTTCCTCCTGAGGTATTTGATCATGAAGCTGAATTCTTAAGACTAGCCCCGAGTACTTGATATATCAATTGGATTGTCTGCCACAGCATTTTATTTCTTGAGAGATTCTTTTAGAAATAGTATTTTCTGTTAAATGATTTGTTAGATTTTTCTTCCCTTCCAGGACTGTCCTTTTTACCTTTCTTTTATTTCCCATATGTACTGCTAAAAATGCTGAACTTTCAAATACAGATGGCAGTAACAAGACTTGTACGTGTCATGTGTTCTTCTTATTTCATTAAATTCCTGTAATCTTGTAAATTTTAATTTTTCAAATGCTTCCTATCTAATATAATTAGCCATGTTGATTTTTAGTGGCTTCTTTAAAGAGACAAGTAGAACTATTTCATTTCATCTTGATTCATTTTTCTAGTAGAACAAAACTGTACTAACTAAAATATTCATCTTCATTGCCAAGATCTGTTCTATAGCAACCATATCTGTCTTCAATACCATTAAAAGGATCAAAGCATTTACTCTCAAATAGTATCTTCTCACTATAACAAGAATAGTTTCTTTCTTGCAGTTCTCATTCATTACAGCTGTTATGAACAATAGGTTTGCCCTTGCATTTTCTAGGCTGCACAAAAAATGTTCCTCTGCTTTCTGTAAAATAAAAATTTAATAGATTAGTAAATACTTTGTAGGAAAGATTCATTGTGTTATTCCAGAAAACCCTAATAACAGAAGACATAGAGCTATAGATATTTTACTCAATTGTGCTTTACTAATTAGGTTAAATTGCTTTTTCTCCTTAATTCATCATATGAACATCCTTCTTTCCCAAGAAAATCAAATAACTCTTGAATGATGTAATCAATGAATGCTTGATCAATGCATTCCCACTCTGATGCACTGAGCTAATAGAGCCTATCATCACAATGTTCAATTGACATGTCTAAGGAAATATTAGGTCAAGATTCTATCTTCTGATAGTTAAAAAGTGCTTCTTTGTCTGAATGAGATTTTTAAAATAAGAAGAAGATGTATTTGCAGCCTGTAACATAAGAAGATATTTCACTGAGCTTTCAGTGTATTTCAGCTGAATTGTACCCTACTAGATATGGGGTGTCTAAGTGGAAGAGACTGGTAACCAGTACAAAAAAATTCTTTAATGGGATAAGTGTGCCCTATTTACTTGACTGTGTCAAGTCATGTTGCAGGGTAATGGACTTTTAGCTATGCAGTGCATTAAGTAAAAAGCTTTCATAGATGATTTTAATTTGCAAACTTTATTTTAAAAAGGTTTTAAAAACAATAATAATAATCTACTTAAATTTGTCCAGTTTTTTATCCAACTGGTGGGAGGTGAGGGCGAAACAAAACAACAAAAACATATAGGATATTTTAGTCAAACAACTTTTCCTTTAGAAATGGTGATCAGTTCCACATCTAGTTCCAGTTCTCCAGAGAAGTGTTTGGGAGAAGTTTTGTGCAAAATTCAGCACCTTGGTCTCTTCACCCGTAGATTGTAAGGAAAGCAGATACTCTAGATGTCCGAGTAATGCATGAAAATGAAATAGATACCTAAGTTATCCCAAATTTCCCGTGCAACTTGTAAGAAGTTTTGCTCCTAAACCAAGCAGAAAATAGAAATAAACTCACTTGCAGAGGCAGGAATTATATAATAATTGAATCTATGTTATGCAGAACAAGCCCAATTGAAAAACATTATTATGTACAGCAGAGCATGCAATTTCCCAGCACACAGAGCATGACCAATCTGGCCTTTGAAGTGGAGCACCAGATGTATCAGCTGTAATTTGCCAACATCAGAGCACAACACCAGCCCTCGCAACACTGCACACTTTGCTACGTTTGGGTTTTATTTGATCTTGGGCTTAGTGTGGGGAAGATCTAAAAAGATTATTGTTTCATAGAAAAAAAAGTGAGACTTTTTTTTCCAAATGTGTTCTTGAAAGAAGAAAAGAAAGTAACAATGTTATAGGAAATATAGGATTTATTTCATTTTAATTAGTAAATACAGTTTATGAAACAGTGTAAACCACTGAATTCTGACTTTCAAAATAATTGCAGCCTTTGGCCAAACCTCTGTTACTGCAAGATTAAATTTAGAGTCCTGGGTTTTTTTGTTGTTGTAATTTTTTTTCTTGAAAAATTGAAACTTTTAGAAAATAATCAAACTCAGACCAACATGACAAACATTAAGGTCCTTCCACCTTTTTTCTTATTATCTGTCCAAATCACACACATGAAAAGTCCTCATCATTGCTAAAAATGTACCATATGCAGAAAAAAACATAAAATATGAAAAAAAAATTGCAGAGCTCAGAAGCTCTACTGACTTGAAGAAATATTTTCATTTTATACATTAGTTCTCACATACCCAAGCATTTCCCGAAACAACCACTTTCACAGCTCAAGAGAACTGCATATTTTTATCAAATTCCCTTCTGCCTGTTTTGCTGCAGTTATGAATATTTTAAGTATGTTTCTAATAGTTTAGTTGAAGAAATATTCCTTCCATACAATAAGTAGGATGCACAATAAAAGTGTGTTTATTTCAGTCCAAGGAAGCAGCCAGATTTCTCCACTCTGTGGAGATGGAGGCTGCAATATAACATGATGTTAAGCTAATGATGGGGAAGGTAAGCAGCCTCATGATGGAGCTTGAAAATACTGCCAAGTCCTTAATGTTCAGAAAATGCCTGAAAACTTGCATCTGCTCTCATGGGGAGCTGCTATAGCAGTGAATTCTATCCGCAGAATATTTAACATTTTTCATTGCTCTTTGATGGCATCTGTTCCCTGAGGTGGCTTACATAAGGTATCGTATTTCTAACTGGAAGCCAAATTAAGATCAGACATACAGTAATTGCTGATGTTTTCAGTAATTCATCATGGATGGCATCATAGTTTACTCTGCTTATATCTCTGAGAACCTAAATGAAGAACACTATTTTTCTGAGAGTCAAGAGTTTATGTCAAGCCTAAAGGATTTTTTAAATTCTAAATATTGCAGTTTCCTGACCTGAAAATTTGCATTTTGTATAAAAATACCAAAAAAAAATGGGGAGAAGGGTGCCACATACCAGCTGAATGAACAGATGGGTAGGAGGAAATTTTTAGAGTCATCATCTGGCTTTGTACAAAGAGAAGGGAAAGTTTGTCATTTCTCGGAAAAACAGTTGACACTGGGTCTGAAGTCTCCCAGATGAAAAGCTTCAAGCCTTTGGATGGATGCTGGCTACTTTGGCTCTTCATTGCTTTTGTGGAGTTATTTTTAACAGAGGAAAAGCCTGGCATTTTCTATTTATTTATTTATTGCTGTGCTTTCTAAGACCAGTTCTCTATGTTGTCTGTATCTACATCTAACCTTCTTAGGCTAACACAAGAGACTAATAAGGGTTTTTTTTTCCTCACATTGCTGCATTCTGGATTATGACATGCATATGAAGAATGAAGAAATGAAGAAATACAGGAGGTTTGTGTTCATAAAATTGTAATCCAAATAAAGCAGCGAATATGACACTGACGCAAAAGACTGCTTATATGAGCCAGTGGCTCCAAAGTACTTTAGCATCACATTAATTGAGGAATATGGGGGAAAGGTTTATTTGCTGGTTGTTGTGAGCTTTTTTTTTTTTTTTTACCTGCTGTGAACCCACACAAAAATGTGGCATTGTAGTCATAATCAGTAAAATAAATTTGATTTAACAATTTGAGATCTTCTATCAAGCTTATACCACCTGAATGAGTTTAGGACTTTTTTTTCCTCACATTTTTACATCCAATTGGCTCATTTATTTGCTTTATAAATCCATTTTTTTTTTCTGAAGAATGCTTGTGACATGCCCTCAGCAAGATTGTTGGTCCTTTTAAGTCAAAGGCAAGACAGATCACACTTTCCCTGAGAGGATCTACACCATGTTATGCATAGCTCATAGCAATGTATCTCACAAATGTCTTGACATGTGTTTGGTTACCCATTTCTACTACTAATGCCCAAAATATTCCAGCTAGTTTCCATTAAAGCACAGTAATGGTGCATGCTAACCATAAGAGTTAATGTGGTACATTGGCAGATGCCACACTGGCTCTGTTTCACTCTTTTTTCTCTATATTTTGCCACTGTTGTTCTGGCCAACTTAAAACCTAAACTGTATTTGCCAGAAGTTATGCATTTTCATTTATGTTGTTGTTCATAGATTTGATAAATTCAGCTTTTGGAACATGAAAGCTTTGAAACTAAAGCTACATCCAATGTTGGAGCCCCTTTCTGGTTCCTTGGTTTATTTTAATTTTAGATTTTGTTGTCTTTATTTAAATAATTCAGATATGGCTGTGGGTAGCAATCACTACTCTGCTTTGTTTTGACACAAGCCTTGTTTCAGAGAATGGCTGATACAACAACATGGTCTACTCATTCAGATAAACAAGGTCACCATAACATTGCACACCAGATGGCATCAGCTTCTGTCTCCCACATCCAGGCACTGCCATTAGGCTTTTCAGTATTCTGGGTGGGAATCATAGAATGGTTTGAGCTGAAGGGGACCTTAAAAATCATCTCGTTCTGACTCCCTTGCCATGGGCAGGGAACCTTTCTCCAGACCAGGCTGCTCAGAGCTTCATCCAATGTGGACTTAAACACTTCCACCCATGGGGCAGCCACAAATTCTCTGGACAACCTGGGCCTCATCATCTCCACAGTAAGTTATTTCTTCTTTATCCCTAACAAAAATGCTCCTCTTTCAGTCTGAAGCCATTCCTCCTTGTCCTGTCACCACAGTTCCTGACAAGGGATCCCTTTCCAGGTTACCTGCAGCCCCTTCAGATATGGGAAGGTGCTCTGAGGTCTTGATGCAACCTTCTCTTCTCCAGGCTGATCAACCTCCACTTTCTCAGCCTGTCCTTGTAGTGGAGGTAAAATACCCTTCAGCATTTTACCTGGTCAGAAATAAACACCAATGGATCATTCCCTGGAGAATCAGATTGCTTTTCACTAAGGAATTCTAGAAACAGCTGGCTTTGCTATTCCCATGAACAGAAACCTAGGAACCCTTCATTTCCAATTGCTGAAAATTAAACTCTAACAACAGTAACCCAATCTGAGCCAAAGGAAAAGGAAACAACATACGCAGAAAAATTATTTTGATCAAACCTCAAAAAAATAGAGTTTTATGAACAATTTCCTAATTTGCAAGGTGCCAAAGCTTGTGAAAAATAAAAATAAAGCATGGTTAAGTTATTATTTAAAACCTGGACAGCTAATTTGTCTCAAGCTAGATGAAGAAACTAGGTTGGCAGAGAAGTGTGACATTTTCTTTGATTCTGTTTCTTATTTAGTTCCCCAAAAGCTGACTATACAGAAAGATCTGTTTTCCCAGGAAGTGAGAACTGAACAGCATTTCTGTAAATGTATGGAAGGCTCCTTTGCATAAGTCCTAGAAAAAAATCCTTGACCAAATCAAATGGGCCGATAGAGAACCGTGGCTTCACCTTCTCAGAAGTTTATTATGAAGACATAGACAAGTTTTCATCTTGGAGATATTTTCTTGCTCCTTAGTGTGGAAAACACATTACTACAGTAAAATAATATTTATTATAATAGATGCATGAGGTGTATTTGTATCTATAAACCATATTTATGTTTATATGGGACAGTTTAGTTATGCATCTACAGTGGAATCTTAGCTGTCTTCAGAAAAGGGAGCAATTCTTACAGATTAGTACATATTTCTCCATAGTAGGCAATATATGCCTGTTTTTTTTCTTTTTTTACCTTCTTTTTTTTGCACTTTTGCTACCCAAATTACCTTTTAAGAAAATATCTTTTGAAATATAAAGATAATATAAGACATATAATAACTCACAAAATAGGTTTTAATTATTCTAGATAAATATTAATCTGCTCATTTTTACATCAATATTTTGAAATAACCTTATGAAACATTTTAATAACTTTTCTATGGATATTAATGTCATAATTTTTCCTTTTCTTTTCTTCCTAATTTTTGGTTGTGGTTATTTTTTGAGTTTTTTTTTTCCTTTTGCTAAATTTCCTAGTCCCAGAACTACCTAGTGTGAGACACAACTTGTATATATTTTGCTCTTTTTAAATATGTATCATTTGAAACAATATGCACCATTATTGAATTTTAGCATTAAATAAGCCTATAAATGGGGTTTAAAAGGCTACAGAAGAGTTAAAATTAATGTTGTGGGTTTTTTAATCTACACATTGTGTCTGCCTCATTGACTTCTCAGTGTGTTTGCTAATGAACTACATGGCATTGTGGCAGATCCTGAGGCAGAAGCTGGGAGGAGTAACAATCTTATGAATAAATGTTATTAAAATCATTACATGACATGCTATCCTGCCATGATGTTAATCTGTTTGGGGATACAGTTAAGATGTGGTGGCAAGGGAACTAAGTTTTTAGCAAATGTTGTAAAAAAAGAAATTTGATAAAAACAGCTGTCAGAAAGAAATTGATCTGTCACCATTCAGACTAAAAATTTGATCCCCCATTTATATTAAAAAGAGGGGGAAAGAAATGAAAAAAAGACAATTTGGATGCCTGCATGTTTTATTACTTTCTTGTTTCGGTATCTGGCTTACTCTTTGAAATACAAAATACATTTGAAAGCGTTAAGATGCTAAAAAGCCATTTTATTATCATTGTTATCATCTATTTGTGTCTGAAGCCAAAAAGCTCTGTTTGATGCATGTGGTGTCAGCTGAAGATTTCTGTCATTTGGTCAGAACAGCCAAACACAAATAGGTCTCTCAGCATGTTGCAGACTCTCCCACATCCTCCAAGGGTATCTCTGCTTAGGCAAGTGTTTCTAGTTTATTAAAAATTAATGGTAAAGGGGGAAGAGAGCTGAGTGCTTGAATCTGTTTGCTCAGCTGTTGGTTTGCTGAGTGAAGTCTGGGTAAAAATCTCGCAGTTTTTCCTTTAAAACCTTTTACTCAGTGAAGGCCACTGATGATAGAGGGAATCACAGTAATAGGAAAAGCACTTGGCAGTCTATTTCAGGTGAAATTTCTCTTATTACCTAGGATAAGATTTAGTTCTGCAAAGATTTTTTTTTCATAGCTTTACAGTCTCTGTAGAAAAACAGGTATTTTTGAGGTATAGTTTTATTTTCATATTTTCTCTTGGGTAAGATAAATAATTTTAAGTATTTATTGGTTTTGATTGTTTCAGTCCAGGAGATGGCAGCTTGGGAACTATTCAATTATATTAAAATACAAGCGCTTAGTTCACCTGGAGATGTTATTCCTTCTGTAAAAAGCAGGGAGATGCAACATCTGTTTTACCTTATGAAAATAGATACAGCCTTACAAAACAGAATGGGGGATGAATGCCAAAGGAATTTCCCCACCACGTCCTAGATGTAACATCCACCTGTTGAAGCAAATTCAGAGGAGCACACCAAGATAATCAGAGGGATGGAGCACTTCTCCTATGAGGAAAGGCTGAAAGGATTGGGAATGTTCAGCCTGGAGAAGAGAAGGTTTTGGGGTGACCTGATTGGGGCCTTCAGGGGAACCCACAGGAAACATGGAGAGAGACAATTTACAGAGACATGGAGTGATAGCACAAGAGGGAATGGGTTAAAACTGAGCAAGAGTAGGTTTAGATTGGATCAAAGGAAGGAATTCTTCCCTGTGAGGGTGGTGATGGTCTGTTACACACCAAGTAATCGCCCTTTCACACACAGCCAATATCTACAGTTATGAATCCCTTCATCTTTGAAACCTGCTTGGAAAACTCTGCAATAAGCTACACTTACATGTGCTTACAGTGCTGTTTTAAGAAGAAGTAAACAGCATAGTCTTAATTAACCTATGTTTTGACTGCAGTTCTGATAACAGTAAAGATGCTGCAACTTGAGAAATTTTAAGTGTGACATAACATGCATGTGTTTATTTTTTAGGACCTGCAGAATGGCCACTGCATTAGGTTGGTAGAACAACTTAAATTTGAATCTAGTTTTATTGTTTGTGCATTTTTCCCTAGAGGAAAGTCAGAACTTGACTCTAAAAGTTTATCACAGACTCTAGGCAGACTTTGTTGCTCTGTCAATAGATGAGTTTCTTATTTAATTCAATTTTGTTCATTACAATATTTTTTACATTATGTATATCATGTCAGATAATAAAGTTTTAGTCTCCAGAAGAGAATAAATATCTATATACTTAAATTTTCTTTTTTTCAATAGAGTCATAGTTTTATTTCTACTTAATTGAATCTTAATTTACAATGTCTAAGCATTAAGTAATTCATGCCCTTCAAGTTCAATGTGGTGCTTGACACATTGTAGCAGATTAACTATTCTTCTAATATCTGGAAAAAATATCTCAGGCATAATTTATTGAAAAGTGCTGAGCAAAACTTTGTTTAAAAAAAAGGATAAACTCATCTGTTATCTCTTTGTGTTTTGCAAATCCAAATATATTTTGTGCTGCTGGTAGTTTATTTGGATCTATGCTGAAAAACTGTCAGAGTGGGGCAGCTCAGTTTGGTGACAATTCAGAAAACATATTATGCTACCATAATTCAAAAGTAAAATATAGAAGAATATGGTCTTGCTGTTAACAAAGCGCTGTTACTGACACTGTTGCCGAGAAAAATACGAAATAAAAGTTGTGTCTTGTCAGTGCAGTTGAAAGATATCATTATCAAATTACCTATCAGCCTGTCTAATGAAAAATTCCTGTAACCTTTTATTGAACAAAATAATTCTTTTGGTGACATCTTCATTATTTGCAGCCTCATGTGACACTTTTGGGCTGCCTTGCCCCTGCCCCAAGAGCACTCAGCTGCTGCTGACACACACAGCCCCAAATGCTGCTGCTCCCCTTCCCCACTTTGGGAATCTGTGCCATCCTGCCTAAACCCTGTTGAGATGTGAGGACCAGACTGCCACCACGAGGAAAAATAAGGCTCTGCTGAGTGCCAGGGGAAAGCCAGCAGAGTTTTTACCTCTGTAACAATTCATAATGACATAGGACAAGAGTTCGAGGGTGGAAGAAGAAGCCGCTTTTTCCAAATTGTCACTTGCTTTGTCCAATGGAATTTATGGACCTTCTTACCTCCTCTGCCAGGGCCCTGAGGATACAGCCAGCCCTGCCTGCTCTCCCACACCAGTCAAATTACAGAACTTCAAGTGACAGACCACTATTTAAATCACAAAAGCGTTATGCACCATTTTTAAAACCGTATTTCCTGTGTAGCCATTAGCACGTGCATTTTAATTACAGAGAGAGAGAGAAATATTAGTATTTTTGCCAAATTTGTGTGTTAGTGAATGTGTCTGCTGCACAACAGAGCCAGCTGGAGTTTGTGAAGAGGTGCTAAAGCAAGAGCAGAGGATGAGGAGCCCAGCTCCTCATGGAGCTCTCCCGTCTGCAGATGGTTTCACCACCTCCAGGAGTAGGAGGGACTGGACATAGAAATAACCTCTCATCAGGAACTGCAGTCAAACAACACATCTCCTATTTCCTAAGGAATATGAAAACATATTTCTAGGTGGGAGGACAGTACATGGCATCCAGTGGTGCAGTGTATATTGTAATGAAAAAACATCCAGTGGGGATGAGTCATTAAGAATGGGAAATACTTCTCATAGTCAACAAGGAAAAAAAAAAACATAGAAAAATAATGAAAATATTATGGTTAACTGATCTTTTTACTATATATTTTTCATCCTTTGCTGAGCATATACCTGATACTTCATCTAAATGAATTTCAGAAAATTGTCATATTTGCCTTTAACACACAGTCTGTTCTATGGATTCTTTAGGGGTTTTAAACCTTTTTTTGTCCCATTTTCACCTTACCATGATACAATGCAAGAGTGGCAGGGTGGGAAACCTACTGTGAGTAGGACTCTGGATGCAGACCTTCAACACTCAACCTAGTAAACTAAGTATAACATATTTTTTTATCTACTATTTTTTTCCTACTGCTGTCTTCTCCACCTCTGCGATTAGGATTGAACAACATGATGTGAAAATGGTTTCTGTGAATAATGCAGAATGCAAAAAATGAAAGCCTCAGAGAGTGTGCTGTAATCGCCACTTGCAATAGGCTTTATTTGCATAAATTTGTCTCCTGTCATATTTTCATTAAGTTTATGATGGCTTTTAAACAATAATTTAATCTTAATGCAATGCACCCAGGTTTTAATTTAAAGAAGCCATCTCCTGCTCTTGCCATGTTTAAAGCTGATGATGAGATAACTGTCTTTACAAATGAATTACCACTGGACCGTGACCAACAGGATCTGAGCTGAATCCATTAATTCCTAGTTCATCTTCAAAACCAAGTCTGTCATTAACCTTTTTGTCCTCCATCCCTTCACCTAAATAATTTGCTGCATTCTTTATCAAACATGAAGTGCAACAACTTGTACATTTGCAGTCAAGACACTGAGAAATTTTTCACTAAGAGCTTTCATTGCAGAAAGCTTGAAATATCTTGACACTTTCACTGAGAGCTTCAATTAAATTTTGATCAGTAACGTTACCCTGAATGTGGAAATTTCTGGTTTAAATGAGAGACACAAACAGTCAGATTTCAGAATAGCACATGACAGAGGAGAGGGCAGAATGTTTCCTTTAAAAGCCTGGGTCATAGAGTCCTTCTGGTCTTTTCCAGATACATAAATTTACATTTCTTTGGTATTCGTCTTTTTGTCTGCCTGTTCATCACATGCCCAGTTTCCTGCTGCTTCCAACCCATTTCTGTGGTTGTTTATTATCTCTCTTATCAGTAGATAGTGAATGGGGTGGGAATGGTAAAAAAACAATGAAAGGAAAATGAAATGGCCTTGGATAAAATATACAGTGGAGGGAGAGAGCCAAAACAGATAAGGAAAGAGAAATGGAAAAAGGAAATATTAGCAAATTTAGTCAGTAGAATAGAGGGACAATTAAAGAGCTCTCTGAAATAGCTAGAATAAAGGAATACAAATTAATGTTGTCATTTCCCTGTCAGTAGCTTTGCAAATCCTCTCTGTATTAAAATAAATTATTTCAGAGCAGTATTCATACTTCTATATTAGCAGATCAATAGTAATCAGATAATTATATTTATGAAACCATATTGTGCCTGTAAGCAATCACGATTGTCGCTATCACCCAGATGACTTGGTGACAGTTATATAATAATTTATATTTCATTATTTGATGTTCCATACAAACTTGATCCAAATCTTCTGATGTAGTTTTTTGCCAAAAGTCCAAATATCAAAGTAAGCACTCAGTGCACTGATCTGTTCCCCATTGTCAACCTGGATAGAGTCTTGGGCCCCCAAAAAAGTGGCAGGTCTGTACTTGGATTGGCTGAGCTCTAGCAGCAGCAGGCAGGCTTTTCCTCTACTTTCTTTGACTTTGGGTTTGCTGGTCTTCGATAAGCCTTAATCATTATCTGCAATGTGCCCCTGTTGAAGAGAACAGGAAATTCAGAGGAAAATGTGTGCTATGAAAGCAGGAGCTGCAGTCCAGCGGCGTGTGTTTAACCATGCATTCATCTGATCCTTCTTGGAAATTTCACAGATTGCAGTTTTTCCTCCAGGGATCATTATAAGATCTTCTCACTTTTAGCTCTATGCCTGGCTGATGTCTCTAAAGAAAAGGACTTTATTTATACCGTATTTTTGTGCTGGGGAAAATCCATGTATGTTAAAGCAGTTGTCTTCTATAAAAAGAAGTCACTTGTGCAGCCAGTGGCAAACTCTTGGGACCTGTTGATACCACACAGAGTCGTGGCAGCAGAGGCAGAAAGGGCCTGGGAACATTCCCAGGAAGCAGCTTCACTATAACATGTGAAAAATGTTTTGGTAGGGATATAGAATCACAGGATCATAGAACTGTTAAGGCTGCAAAAGACACCAAAAATCCATAAATTCAACAGTTAATCTATTACCACCACCATGTTCACCACATAAGCTTGTTCTCAAGTGCCGTATGCACACCTTTTTAAACACTTCCAGGAACTGAGACTTCACCACTTCTCCAGGCAGCCTGTTCCAATGCTTATTGACCCTTTCAATGAAAGAATTATTACCATATCTAAGATGGTAGAATCTAAATCTCCCCTAGCATAATTTGGGGCCATTTCCTCATGCTCTGAGACATTTTACTTGGGAGAAGAAAGTGATCCTCACCTGATTCTACCCTCCTCTCAGGGAGTTGTGGTGAGAGATAAGATCCCCCCTGAACCTCCTTTCTCCAGGATAAAGTGTCCCCAGCTCCCTCAGCTGCTCCTCATCACACTTGTGTTCTTCCCTTCCCCAGCTCTGTTCCTTACTCTGGACATACTCCAGCCCCTCAATGTCCTTCTAGCACTGAGGAGTCCAAAACTGAGCACACGATTTGAGGTTTGGCCTCACCAGGGCTCAGCACAGCACATGGTCACTGCCCTGGTCCTGCTGGCCACAAGCTGACGCCTGTAAATCCACATTGCCCACATTTCTGTCATCTCCTGACCTTTTCCCATGTCACTGTGGGAGGGAATGTCGCAGAATGAGGCCTTTGTCTGGGATGAGCCGTTTGTCGGGTGCAGGGAAAACTCGGGGCTCAGTATGAGTCAACAGCAAGTTCTGTTTATTGAAAAGAGCATCAGACACTTACACAGCAAGTAATAAGCTTATGAATATTCTGTAAGCCAAGTGATCTATTGGTTAAACCATACCATCAACTCTTTCTCAGTCTTTTGGGCCTACATTCCCTATTTCCCACATCTCTCTGTCTACTTGTTATCATACCCAGCTAGGCCCAAGGACACGCTATCTTGCAGGTGCAGGACTTGGAATTAGCCATGGCCTTGTACTTTTCCAGTCTCTAGTCAGCTAAATTCCCAACAGGGGAGCATACACCTGATGATGAAAAATTGGTCTGCCCTGGGGCATTGCTCACATCCTTTTGTCTTTCACCATCGCTGAGATGTAGAATCTAAAATAAATAAAATAAATAAATAAATTATTAGCTCTAAAATCAGCCTCTGTTGTCTAAAATTCATTAATCATGGCTTTTATACCATTCTCTCTTTTTCAGGTTCATAAAACTTTGATTTCTCATAAAAATTGAAATACCAAAATCTGAATCCAAAAATACACTGCATCCTTAAAATGTATGATTAGAATGGAATTTAAATTTTTATTTCAGTCCTTAAACTTACCCTCTATTTTAGTTCTTTGCTCCCTTCACAAAACAGTTCATTGTTCTTGTACCTTAGGGCCTTTGCTGTGAGGATAAATAATTTCAAACCAGCTCCAATATGTGTTTGTTTATTTGTTTGTTTGTTGTTTACTTTAGAGGAGCTAAATAACCATAAGGATTATCATTAAAAGAGAATATTTGACACTGAGGACATTTTACACTGCAAGATGTCTTTAATACTTACTACAGAACTTAATTTACTGATATTGTTTCTTTTTGTGATTGAGCTGGATTTATTTTTTTCCAAATGAAAAATATGCTGCAGGTATTACAGATTCTAAATGTAGGATTGAAAATTCTTCCTTTCAGTATAAAATGTAAGATCTGTAAATACAGGCAAAGACTATGAGCTATCAGTGAAACTCTCAGTGCTTTCTATGTTCTTATTCATCTTATTAATTTATAGTGTAAGGCATCACTGAACTTCTCTCTTTGATGCATATACTCATACTGACCTATAAAAAAAGAACTTTGACCACTAGGTTTTTGGGCTTTTTTTAATGTTAATATTAAATTACCTCTTTTTACTTCATAGTTTTGGTAAACCATCTCTAAGCATAAATTCCCCGTTGGTCCACAATAGATAAATGAGGTAACACAATTTTTTAGTTACTTCTTTTAATATTTTGCCTTTTTGATGTCACATATTTTCCCTAAAAATTTAAGTGGAACTGTAACTACATTATACATCCTATTGTTGAACAACTACAATAGTTGACTCCATAACTATATCTTTAGAAGGTAAAAAAATAGGAATCCTAAGAAGAAATTTAGTTAAAAATCTTAATTGTAGGCTATTCATGTGAAGTGTTTATGTTGCTTCTTACCATAAGGGTACTTGGAGCATGTATTTATGCTCTTATTTTTGCATAAAGCAAAATAATTTACAAATGTGTTTTCAAGTGTTACATTTGCTGTGAGCAATACTCATACTCATGTTGTTCACATTTTTATGAATATTGGTATGAATTAGCTTTTGACAAGTGTGACATGAGAAAATATAATATGAATTTATTGGTAAATTTAACTTTCAGTTTATCCTTTTATATTCATATTGTTGACATAGTTTAAAGAAATATACTTTTCTAGGAAGAGAACTACAAGATTCTTCCTAATATTTTTTATTAGGTTTCCTTGGGAATTTCATGATCATCTGATTTTTTTTCCTATCTATTAGTAAAAAAAAAGGTTAGTGATTTTTAATTAATTACACTTATTAGAATGAGAATATCATCCTAGAATTCAGTTAAATACAGCTAGATTACACTAAATACATGCATGGGACTAATTTCAGAAGAATCAAGGTAGGATGTTATTCAATAACAACTACACAGATTCATTAATCTATTTTAATGAAGAAATAAACAAAATTTAGTATATGGGACTGCAGGAACTACCAACAAGCTTGGGTTTTTTTACAAAATTGACCAAAGTTTCCAGTAGGACCAAAAAAAAAAAAAATCAACAACTTATTTATTAAATCTTTTGGCAATGCCAAAGCATTTCTGCAAGTGCCAGCTTTAAACTGGCATGGTTCCTCATGTAGATAAGACCTTTCTTATATCAATATAAAATAACACAATATTTTCTGTAGTGTACACAACAAATAAATCAATGAACATGAACGTCCTTGACAAAATCACAAAATCTTTCCCAAGCCTGCAGTCCTAACATAGAGAAATTGTACTTCACAAGAAAAAAGGAACACACAGTCTAATAGATAAGAGACTACTCATACTGATTACAATAACTGATAAACCATTCAAATCAATTCAAGCTCATCAAGTGCTCCTCACTGGAAAAGAGAATAAAAAGAATATTCTCTTTATATTTGAAATATACAACTTTGGACAAAAAGATTTATCAGTAATACGTAACCTTCAAACAATGGAAAATTAATAGAAGAGATAGAAAAGCAACTAATAATAATAGTAAAAAAACCCAAAACAAATCAAAACAAATAAACAAAAACACCTCAAAACAAACAAAAGAAAACAAAATAAACAAAAAAAACCAATCAACCAATCAAAAAAAAACCCCAAAAGTACTTTTGAATATGGGACAGTGAGAGGTATTCCATTAAGAGGAACAATCCATTTGGCTGGAGAGTGTAACAACATCTTAGATGTTCTTAGGAAGGATTGAAGCATTCCTTCCATGTGATTCTCAGGTCTTTCTCTTGGAGTTTAGCAGTCAAAAATAAGTAAAATCACCTTCCTTTTCATTTTGATAAATGATCAATACTCTACAGTGCCAATTAGAAATTCCTGAAAAACCTGAAAATAAAATTAAGCTACTAGAGTACAATTCTTGATGTTATGAGAAGACTGGGTACGACTTGCTAAGAGACTGGGCTTTAGGATTTGGCATAACATGATGTTTTTATCTTCCTCTCCAGAATACACTAAGAAAATTTTTACTATCCTGCACCATGTCCTTGAATATACTTAATTTCACCAGCACCTGTAGTTTCTGATCATATTATCTTTACACTTACAAGTAAAATTTACAATAAAAAATGTGCTTTGGATACAAATCCAGAGCTGTTTTGTCCTCTCCATTGCATAATATTGACAATTGATCAATATTACAGAATATAAATTAGGATGATCCTAGTGTTGCCTTCTGGACTTTTTAATCTCTGAAACTCAGGGAATTCTGTTCAGAGACAAGTACACCCTCCTAACCAAGAAACATCCACAAAACAAGCCCTAACAAACTAGTGTGTTGTTGTTGTTACACTGTTCCAAGTAATTATTCATCGAAGTAATTCTCAAGTTCCTTCATATTGTGGAAAAATTTTTGTCCATTCATGACTGCTTTTTTCTTTTAGGCCTCCTGCTTCCAGATTTTGTTTAAGCAGAATACAGTGCTTCATTCTGTTACAGACAATGGCATTAGGACCTTGAAATGAGAACAGATTCAATCAAAATTGAATCTGTTTGAGCTACTTGATTATATTTAAATAGAACAGCAACATATTTACTGACTCCATTTTCATTGAAAAGAGTCTATCTGCATCTTATTTTCCCAGGTTATTTTTAACACACTTTTTCTTTGCCTGTGTTTGCAATTCTTTTAATTTTGCTGTTAATTGCAAGTTTGAACACAGGTGCATGATGATAAAAGTCATAATGAAGCTGGATAAAATGCAATCACGGAAGTCCAGGGATTTTTTTTTACTTTTTCAGCCAGTGTAATTATATAAGGTCTTCTGGAAAGCTTGAATAGGGGACAGAATTTGACAGCAGACTTCATCAGCAGTGTCATTAATTGAATAGTTGCACTGCTTGAAAGGTTTTGTGACCATGTAACAGCGTAGTACAGACTGATGGCTGAAGGATGAAGTTACTCATTACATTATGTGAGGCAGGTCCTCAGTTTGCAGCAGAAATCTTCCCTATTTAGACCAAAGTGAAGGAGAAAGTTCTTGAAAGGTCTTAACAATCTTACTGTCGTTTAGGTGGAATTTAATAAATTATGTTGCTTTAGACATTGAAACGTTATATCAACATCTGTTATGGTTCTTAGGAAAGAATAAGTCCCACTGAATTTTTAATAGCTAAGTTTTGACAAAACATGAGGTGAATATTTTTGAGTCTATAAGTACCAAAAGGTGCTGTCTAAGCAAGGCATGCTTATTTTTTGTGTTGACAATGAATAAACCCCAACAAAACCAGGAATTATCTGTGAATTTTCCATGATCACCACCTGAATCCATAATCAGAAAAGATAGCTCTAGCGAAGTCCTGATAGCAATCATAGTGCATGTTTCTTTCTTATTTTTTGATAACATTACTTTTACCCTTATGGCTTCTTGTTGGGAATTTAATTTCAGGTGGTATCATAGGGACAAAATAATAGTACAATAATGAACTTTTTTGGCTGGGTCACTTTATTCTCCATATTTTTATAACATATTGCAGATGGCCTGAAAGATTAATCCTAATGACCAAAACTGCTGAAATGTGGGTAGTACATAATTGCTTCCACAGGCTGCAGCATATCATATCTGGTCACAATTTTTTCTGTTAAACCCAGAGCAGCACAGTGTGTTCCAGCAGATTCTTTCCCTGCATCTAAAGCCCTATAAGTCTTTTATCCTTTACAGAACAAGCTGTAACTGGAAGTCAGTTGTAACTCATAGTGTTAAGGATATTTGGATTTGGCAGCTGCAAGTGTTGTTAGCTCTGTCCCACTTTCGCATGGTCTTTTGGGTGACAACCAAAAGCCAGACAGCCCACAAGAATTTCTGTATCTTTCCACCAAACTGTCATCTGCAGTGATAGCCCTGAGAAAGCATGGCTCTTGCCATGCAAACAGTGTCAGGCTCTACATATATTGGGATATATTGGGATCCCTGTCACTAATCTTACTACAGGTCTTATTTTCATATAGAATTAATGAGATGGACCTCATTCCCTTCAAGGTCAAATCATATGCAAACCAAAAGGTTCTGACAATTTAACCTTATCCTTCTTAAATTAAATAGTGATATTTAAGTGTCACTGAGCTGAGTTCTACTGAATTAACCCTTGGCAATGAGGTAAGACCAGAATCAACATTAAACAGATGAACATGTTTCATTGAAGTTCTTTCTTTTCTGCCTGGGAGCTTCTTTGATATATATATATGACCTTCTATCACTACACTAATTCATGCTTGTTGTACTTTTTAAGTTTATATTCAAGAAGTAGCAAATGTATAGGAATTATTTTCCAAATAGTTCCTACATTATTACCTTAATGGGCTGCTGACATTTTATGCCTTATAGACAAAATGGCAACCATCTTTTATGAAGAAACTGGAAGATAAACCTACTTTTTTCTCATTCCTTGCAAATGCTGCAAAGATATCCTTCTTGTTAAGAATAATCATTAATATTAAAAGTCAGCTAGGTACATAAATATCTTAGACTTTAATCCATCTACAATAATTAAAATTTTATAAAATTGCTCTCTGTGTCTTTCTCGATTGATTACCTGTGACTTTAAGCCACTCCAGAACTTTCATTAACTTTCAATATGGAATATCTCACAAATGTGTTCAGCATATTATATCACACAAAAACTCTGGGAACAGTTGCATTTAACAGCTATTATACCCACATGTTTAATCTGAGCCAAGTTCCTTCAGGCACAGCTTAACTACCCCTTCTGCTCATATAGAAGCATCTGTGCGAGGAATCTGTGAGAGTATTTCATTGTGTGCTCTGCCAGTGGTAGTTCCTCAGAACTCTGCAACAACTGTGGGCATCTGAAGGGATGTCTCTGCATATTTAGGAATTCAGGTTGTTGGGGACCTGAATTCTGTGTTATTCACAGAAAACAACACAGGACTGTTGAATGTGTATTTTATATAGAGCACAGGAAATATGGCATCTTAGTTATTATGACATCTGTAGGTTTGGTTCTTACTCTTTTTTAAAATTTCTTCTAAATATCTAAATATCTAATGTAAAAAGTATTGTAGATTTTTTCCCCATATCATGTTAATTCTATTCCCTTGTGTTATGTTCTTTGAAGAGAAAACAAAATTGGGAATAGACCATGTTTGGGAGAAATTGGGTGAGGAGGATACACATTCTGTAGGATATTCCTGTTTTTCCTGCCTGCAATCTCCTTGTGCAGAAATTGGCATTCATGAGTTATATCAATGTTCATTATTTATACAATTCCCAAAATGAATTCATTCTTCTGAAAACTGTGCCACTTACTATGCATTTCACATGATTGAAGCCAAGTAACCACAAATAGCATCCTATTGTCCCTACTTTAGGAGGTAGTTATAGCATGTGAAACTTGTAAGATTTTCACTTGAAGCCCATTTAAATAAGTTCTTAATCTATGAGTTCTAAATCTCCTCTTCTCTGAACCCATTTGATTTTACTGTTAGGTATTTTCACGTGTTTTGATATTTTTGTCAGTGATACAGCAATATCAAATCAGGCTGTCAGGTTTATTCCTACTGTTTCAAAAAGAAAAAATATTTCTTTAAAGAAAGGAAAATGCTGCAATTTCCCATGATTGGAAGAGCATAAATATTTTAGTGCCCATAGCTTCAAAGTTATGGAAGGGGTTTCTTTGAATGTAGCTTGTTCCTTTGATATCAACACTACCAAGCACACAAATAGAGATATCACAGAGCTGTGAAATCACACAGCTACAAGAGGCAAACACTTTTTTAAGAACACATATTTATTCTAACTGATCAAGTAATTTTTAGTAATTTCCTTTGTTTCTTATAATTGCTTACGTAACTTGAGAAAATTTACTCCCAGAATAACAAAATAAGGGAAAGAAGTTTTTTTTTCATCTTAAGACCAAGGGCCAAATATCTACCTCTACACATTTCAACACACATTTATAGTTAACATATGAATTCAGATTGCTATTTTTAAGCAGTCAAAATTGAATATACTGGGTATTAGCAATATTTGGAACACAGAAACTGCTATTCTAGTAACAGTGGTAAATGCTGCAGAATTTAAATATCTCACTCTGCACTGCAGATATTCTTGCAGTTTTCTTCCATGAAAGACCATTGTCTCCACCCTGTTTTGGTTGTGTGATAAAGCATGAACATGTTTGCAGAGAAAACTTCCAATTATGTCAGGATTATTAGGGGAGACTCTTCCTGAAAATCTTTTAATTATTAAGTATATATTTACCTTGGAATGAAGGGACATTGTACAGCACTGAACAGATATTGGAGCACAGTGGGGAAGCAGGCAAAAAAAAAGAAAAGAAAAGCCTAGCAAGCTGTCAGTGTGGCACCTTTCATGAGCACATCTATAAATACACTTTAAAATGGTCATAAATCATGTTTTGCCATTGGAGAACAAAAAGGGGAAATTATAGTTTTCCCACTGACAAAAATGGGAACAGAGGGGAGGGGAGAGTCATGGCTCTAAAGTCACCTCTACTCTTATTTTCCATTCTAATCTAGTCTGCTTTTCATTTTGCAGCTGAACGATTGATTCACTTAGGCATTCGCTTTCTTGGCTTGCTTGATATCAAAGACTTTAAGCATTTGCAGCCAAAGAGTGGATTCTTTGTCTGAGCAATCAAGGGCTGTATCAGGGGCTGCAGTGCCTCTGAGGAGGGAGGGCAGCAAACCCCCCAGTCACAAGGAAAATTCAGACACCAAAAAATAAATTGCTCCTACACAGCGCGGAAACAAGAATCTGCAATGATCTTGCTAATAGCTCCTTTTCTGCCCTCTTGACCTCAGATGATTTTGATGTTAAGAAAGACTACCCTGAAACAGCCTCACAATCTCACAGCCCTTCTGCTCACAGAGGGGATGCTGTGTTGCACTGCAGTAAAACCTCTCTGCTGTGTGGAGAAATAGCAACAGTGATTGTGGGACTTGGCCCTTAGCACCGACACACTGAGCTCTGCTATTGCCAGCACTTATGATCAGTGATGAAGCAAGAATTTTAAAAATTATGAAAAAAATTGTGTTTCTGCTATCAGCAACATTTGCCAGGTCAAATGCTTGGATCAAAGACGTGCTTCCAAATCTTTATGAGCATGGGCTGGTTTTGACTGGAGTAGAGTTCATTTTCCTCATGGTAACTTGTATGGGGCTGTGTTTTGGATTTGTGCTGCAAAGTGTTGATAACACAGGGATTTTTCATTATTACTGAGCTTTGATCAGAGAATCAAGGCCTTTTCTCTCACTGGAGAGTGGCCTGGGGGTGTACAGGGAATTGGAAGGGGGCACAGCAAGGACAGCTGACCCCAACTGACCAAAGGGCTATTCCAATACATATGTCATCAAGCTCAACATGTAAAGTGGGATGAAGAGGGAAGGATGGCATTTTGGAGGGAGGGAATTTGTCTTCCCAAATCACCATTATGTGTGATGGATCCCTGCTCTCCTGGGGATTGCTGAACACCTGCCTGCTCATGGGAAGCAGTGAGTTAATTCCTTGTTTTGCTTTTTGTCATGATCTGGTTATTAAAGTTATTAGAAATGCCTCTGCCCAAATTAATGTGCAAATAAAACCATATGCCAAAGTCAATAGTATGGATTTTATTTGATAGTAAACATGAAGGGGAAAGAGAAAGAGAAAGAGAGAGAGAGAGAGAGAGAGAGAGAAAGAAAGATATAGAAAAGGGCGGCAGAGGATGGGGGGACAGAAAAAGAGTGACAGAGACAGAACAAGGAAAATATCACCACTCTGTGGATCCCAGCAATGTTCTGTTGATCCTCTCCATCTGGTCTTCTTGGCAGTGAAGGTCCCCTATAAAGCAGGGAATCTGTTGGGTTAATACACACTCAGGCAGGGCAGGAAAACCCAGGCACCTCCCTGGGGCAGGGGGAGTTTGCCATTCTCTCTTACAGCAGACTCTGGGTTTGTTGCATCATGTGCAGTCCTGTGGTGCCAGGCTTCAGGAATGACACTGGGGGGCACTTTGGGGGGCCTTTGATGAATTATAACACACTCTCAGCTCCCTGCCATGTGAATGTCCTGTGGATGTGACCTGTGGGGTTGGGGGTTCCACAGCTGGGCCAGTTTGTGTAAGCGAGGATGGGTGTTCGCTGCCTCTGACCAAAGGTTGCAACCAAAACCTCTCCCTCCATGTTTCAGGGGGGAGTAAACCTGGCCTCCACATGCTTGGGGTGGTCTCCCCCACCCCAAACTCAGCCAGGGAAGAATATCTGTTGTGTTTGTCTTTGTTGTAGACACATTCCTCTCCCTCAGCCTTGTGTTTCTCCCTGGGCCTGAGGTGATTGAAGAATTTTATCTAATCTCAGCAGTCCAAAGTTCTTCAAGGTGGTTTCTGTGGTTCTAGCTTCTTTATACACTTTTTACTATAATGGGCAAAACTTCATAACAATATTTGAGGCATGAACCATTTCAGTCCCTGCACAGTTTTGAATTTCCCTATTAAGCTGTCTTTAACTCAAACCATGAGTTTCCACACTTTTACTCTTCCAATTCTCCCTTCCATCCCACTATGTGGGGCTGAGCCATTGGCTGCAGTGTTCAGTTGCCAGCCAGAGAGACAACCATGACAAGGGGACAAGATCTGGGTAATGATCAGTTCTGGTATTTAGTTCCAAAATGCAGTTTTCAGAGAAAAATGGGTGTTTAGGCTAAATATGAAGGACAGCAGCTCTAGCATGCCCCAAACTGACTGATGAAAGATCAAGGAATCTTTCAGGGTGCTAAGGCACCCCTGAGAAAGTTGTTATAATATAGGATCATAGGGGTTGGAAAAGACATCCAAGGTCATCAAGTCCAACCTCTACTGTGTCAGATAATCTACAGAACAAACTTGGTGTCATCAGTGACCTCACTGAGGGAGCACTCTATTCCTTCATCCAGGTTGCCAGTTAACATATTAAGCAGGACTGGCCCCAGTACTGAACCTTGAAGAGCCTCCCTAGTGACCAACCACCAAGTGGATGGATCACCATTCACCACCAAGAGATACAGGCAGAAATTATTTAAGTCTCTTTTTCATTAAAGCATTCTAAAAGAATTCAAAAATTCTATATTATTTTAAAAAAACTGAGAAAATCAAGAATCTCTTGAACATAAACAGGTCTTTAGAAATTAAATTAAAACTTATGATTTTCATGTGTCACTGAAACATCAAAAATCACAGAATGAAGAAACAACTGTATGTTTATAAATGTCTGGAAAGAATGTAGTGATGAAATGCTTAATCTTAGTTTAAAATACACTTAGAATTAAAAAAAAAATATCAGTCCAAGGCACATCTAATCCTTTCAATTTAAGGACCAAAATTATCCAGGACACATGAAGACATTCTCAAAAGCAGCCAACATTGGCACAAAAAACCCCAGAGGATTTGGTGAAGACTTGAATGAAGGAAAGGGATTAATTAAAATATTGTAACAAGAATTTGAGAGAATCTGACAAACTTCCACTCAAAAAAATCATGTGTCATCTGTACACAGGGCAGCAAAATTAAACTCCCACAGCTGAGGAAACTGTGTCAAGGTTTTCCTATTGATATGGAGAGTCACTAAAGTGAGAGCTGGTGTGCTCACCTTGCTGTTGAAAAACCCTGTGACTTACAGCCATTAATACACATCTTTCCCTGTATTAATATGATATTCTATAGAAACATTTTAAAACCTCACATCTGGACAAAGAAGCAAAACCAACTTAGTGATTGTGCTTAGTTTTTCTCCTTCCTAATAAATTCTTTCATTTAATGCTAAAGAAAAATATTCTGTGACTGATTGAATGGCTTTCAGCCATTTTAGTTCCTCTGCATTCTGTATGCCTTCCATGAAGTGATAATTTTCAGAGCCAGGAAAACTATAGACATGAATGTATAATTCAGGAACAGGATCAACTGAGCATGAGTCTAGGAATGAATCCCTTAGACAAAGAGAATTCGTTTTCCTTGTTCTCATAGCTCTCATATTGTACACACAGAGAAATATATATATACTGCCATGGGGATGTTTGTTATTTGTCTGGGGGAATATACCTGTCTGAGAGCATCTGTTCAGAAGGATTTATGACTCCTGGTGATATTAACAAAGAAAGATCACAAAAAATCAGAAAAAGCTTTTAGACTTCCAACCAATTTAACAGAACATGAGCATTTTGCATTGCAGAATACACCCAGTAATTTTAAGCCATTTTCATTTTCATTGTGTATCAGTAGCAATCTTTCCAAGAGTAATACCTGGAGTTAAGTTGCAGAATTTACAACTAATACATCAAATGTGATTTCAGTGTGTGTCTAACTTTTGGGGAATGGGGAAATATAAAACTTGCCCAGAGCAGAAGGTGATCAGACTTCAGTGATAAGTAACAGAAAAGTTTGATGCAATCACCTCAGACTCAGTAGTCTCACATGGGCATGGCAGCCACACGAAACTTGGGCATAAGAGATGGGGGAAAAGAAAATTTGAAAGCAATGAGAAATTTTGAAGAAGGAGAAACTGTAGAAATACAGTATTGTTAAAGATTGAATTAGTAAGGAAAGATATCATATTGAATAATATATTATATGTATCTCTCAGATGATCTGGGGCTGTACTCATCAGATAAAAGATGCAAGAAGCTCAGAAAGAAATAATGCTGTGTCCTCTACTCATGCAGGGTCACCTTACAGATCTCTTGACTTTCATGATAATCTGCAGCAGGCCTGTTAGCTAATTCCATTATTCACATACCCATTTCAGCCTGCTCCAAATGATAACAAGTCTGGCAAAACAGTGCTTTATGACACTGGCTTGCAGATTAATCAGTAGCTGAGCAGAGACTCACATACTTTTAGAACCTGTGCTAACACTAATAGATTTGCAGAACCAGAGGAATCCCACTGCCTCTGACTGGCTTTGCAAGGCTTGCACTGAGCATCTGAAAGCTTATTGACAGAGAGGTGAGAGCAGTGGTGCCAGTTATCCTGCTCCTAGATGAAAAGGGAAGCACATTAATGAGCTCCTTTTTCTTTTGGCATGATACTTTATTACAGAAAGTAATGCACATTCCCAGACTCTTGCCAAGAGAGGATGCACAGCCCACTTCCCCAGCTGCACCTACTGCTGAAAGTGGCTTTAAAACTCTAATGTGCCCCGACACTTGTGAGTACCCTGGGAGAGCAGAGCTGGCTTTCCCCCCTAATCCAGCCTGTTAGCAGGTGCTGCAGATCCAGAGGCAGATGTTAATTGATTCACACTGACAGCTTTGGCATATTCTGCTCATTAGCCTATCCTGAATGTAGCTGCAGCCAAGAGCAACTCCCTGAGCACAGGAATTGAGGGTTAAGTAGTCCTGGTGTGCTAATAGGACTTTGCCTTAGGAGGTAGATAAGCTTGTGCCTGTTTTCTGTTTTGGCTTAACTAGAGACAGACCAAAGTATGAGGAAAATTCAGGTATGGGTGATGTCCATCCCTGGGTGACTTTTAGGTTATCCTTCCATGTATGAAACCCTCAATTTTTAGCTGTTTGCTTATCCTAGTTTTGGTTTATCTGTTACAGTGAAAGTGTTTTGGATTAGAGCTATGTTTTACTGTGAGATGTCATGATTAATATGGACCCTGTCCTCCGGTATTTGCAGTGAGGAGAGTTTCAGAATGGGTGCTTACTCCCTGTTGGATGGAGTTAAGTCTGCTGATTTCTATTCCCCAGCCAGTATCACCAAAGAAGTAAATAGTGGAATAAGAGATAAAAAATCTTGTCTCATGCGATGCCAAACACCTTGGTTGTTATTGAAAAGACTGAAATTCCCTTTGTGCTGGGATCTAAGTTAGGAAAAGATCCTTTTTTTTTTTTTTTTTTTTTCCTGATGTGAAAGTAAAGAAGGAAATAGGAAAGTACGAATATTAGGCTTCTTTTAAATGTCAGTCCTAAAATACCTGTGGTATGCAAAAGTTTGTTTTATCTTCGACCAAATGTGATTTGAAGATCTTTTTCTATTACGATGAATGAGGGGAAAAAAACATTCAGGTTTTACTGCTCTGTGTTTTGTTTTATAAAGCAGACTTTTTATGAAGCTTAAATTTTTTTTATTAAGTCATGTTGTATAATTTCTAAACTTATAAACTAATATTTCCCCAAGATACACAAATAAACTCTATGTTGAGACCTAAGGAAAGGAGCAGCCTAAGAACAGGCAGAACTCCATGACTCTGAGTGAAGATATTCACAAATTACAATCTTCTTGGCTAGTGACAGTGTAGATATTAAATGTTATGAAAATGAAATTCATTTTTCTTAAAAAATACCTCAAAATCCATTGTTTCATTTTGAAGCACTGGGGAAGCAGGTTAGTTATTTTTGGAGGTAAGTAGGGAGGAAAGGTGATTAAACAAATCTTACAAAATATAAGGACATTTTTGAAATACTAACTGGAAATTTGATAAAAATGGGAGTAGAAAGCAAAGTGTTCCCTTTTCTGTCTCAGTTATTGACACTGCATACTGATCCTGTACTGCCTTGACTCTCTCCACCTCTAAAACCTCTGCAGTGTCAGCTGCATTAAGCACTTGCAGGTTTTTTACTGTTTACTTCAAACCCCAACTTTTCCACTCATTTTCTGGGTTAGTAGATGATGACCAGCTACATCACCACCCTCCAAATCCATAGCAACAAATGTTTGTCTGTCTTTGTGCTTGGGGAAGGGGGTGAGGAGAGATGTTAGGCTGCTTAAGAAATCTTATACCATTGTTCAACAGAGATAAGTTTTTAATCCACTGCAGGGAGGAAAAGGAGCATTTATGTGATAGAGGATATCGTGGCATGGTGAGAGAGGGAGATAAGTGTTGAAAGAGCTGCCTGAAGGGCCTTTTGTGCTTCCAAATCACCCAAACCTAAAGAAACATTTGAGGAGTCTCTGCCACTTAATTAATGCAACAGCATGTGATAATTTAGCCTCTGAGAAGCCTTAGTTTGAATTTTTTTTTATTGTTTTTTTAACTCTGACAAACAAGCCAAGAGGATTTGCTTTTGCTGCTTAGGAGGAAGTGAGGGGAAATGTCTTGGGGAAGCACTGAATACTTAAAGAGATTTGAGCTATGTCAAAGTTACAACTGATAGCTTGTTTCATCTAATGAGCTGTTTGCCTTGTGCAATAAATGTTAGCAGGAGTTCTTATGTTTATATAATATTTGTGATATCACAGCTTGGACTACAAATAATTCAAATGTAAAAATCTTCTTGAAAATCAACCAGTTGGCTCTTCTGGATGAATCCAGACAGTGTAATAACTGCAACCTCAAAACTGATAGATTACTAGATATGCATTTTAGACACACCAAGTGTGTCCACCCAAATAACTTTGTGCAAATGAATTCTCCATGACTCTCTATGGTATGACTCTGACTTGTTTAATTTATATTGGGAAAGAATTTTGGTTAGAAGTTTCAGTACATGAAGAAACAGGTTGCCACAGTCAACACATCTCTCCCTCTTAACTCATAGTTCCAGGAAATATCTTAGTGTAATGATAGTTTCTAATACTTAAAACTTCAGGCTGCCAAAACTCAGAAGCCAAGTGGGCTCTGCTGCAAGCAGACACTTATTACAGCTTCCTTTTGTGACCTGCCTGGGTGCTGTTTTATTCTGTAAGCCATTTCATTACATTAGAGGTAAAAAATAATTTTAAAAATGGAGAAATTGTCCTTACTGTGTGTGATGACAGACCATGTACTTAAAGGAGTATTTGGGTCTTGTCATTATTTTATTTGGAAAATTGACAGAAATTAATGGCTGTGATAAATATTTTCACCATAAACAGATTGGAAATGTATTTTTTTCTTTATTTTTTTTTCTTTATGCTCTTACCCCTTGTATTTCAAATTTTGCTGCTGTCAGATATACTGCATTGCCATGGACTTAGTTAATGGTACTGGGTAGCATTATTTACTGTGGAATTACTGACTTCTTGTTAGCATTTCCAACTAGGAAATGACCTGTCACTGAGCTGTTGCAAGTAGTTATTGCTCTGTGTTGCCATTATAAGCCTTGTTGTACCATTTAGGTGCACCCTTCTGGTTTGCCTGACCATTCCTTGACAAATAAAGACAAAAACTGTGATCTAATGCAGTGGCAATAGGCTTGGTGGGATAGTCAGGAACAATCCTCCGTGTCATGCATGACAGATGGCTTTGGTTGCCATAGTGATAGCAGCACCATTTGTCTCTAAAAGGTGGCAGCTCTTTTCCCCCAAGCCCTTTAAATGTTTGATTGAAAGACTCTGACACAACTATTTGATATTGATCAGTGAGTGACTGAATGCCCATTGCCAGCAATGGCACTGTATCATTCAACAGAATGTGCCTTAATGAACAGACTCAGGCACCTTCATTTTTCCCAACCTCCTTATCAGCTTTACTTCTTTTTCTTTTCCCTTTCTTTTTGTTTTTTGTTCCCTTTAATAATAAATGATGATAGCTTTAGTAACTCAGCAGAACAATAGTGCTACACTTTTCTTGTTTCAATAGTACAGATGGGGCTTGGCCAATAGGGTCATCCTGTGATGGTTGAAATAACCCTTCAAGTGGACAAAAATATTTCTTTGTGGTAGCTCACATTTTGCACTGCTTCCCCTCTGTCCCACGTCTCTTGTTCAAGGGTACCACCTGTGACACTCTTGGAAAAGGTTTCTAACCCTTGCTGCAGTCTTTTTGCCCTGTCCTCTTCAAGACAATATTCCATTCCCACTCAGATTTCTCTTCACCAGCAAAGGTGTCTCTTTTCCAGTGCCTACCAGGGCAATTATTAATCTGTCAAGAAATGCTCAGTTGAGATTCCAGCAAGTGAAAGCGACAGGATCTGTTGTGCAGCTTTCCTCGGGAGTTTACAGGGATTCTGTTGGACTGAAAATGTACCTTCTTTTAAATATATCCATTTCTTTCTATGTGATCCTTCCTCAGCTGTTTCTGCAGTTGGTGATACCAGTCTGCCATAGGATGCAAGGTTTTCCCACTGCATGGGATTTCTTTCTTCTCAAGAATTTCAAAACAAACCTATTATTTCTTTCTAAAGGGTATGACAAACCCAGTGGCTTGGGTTTGATGGGGTCTGCCACCTACTTCTTTTGTGAGTAATTTAGTGGAGATCTATAGTTCATATAAGATGGTAGTTAATGTTACAAAATAGAGAAAGTAAACTCATCTAGCTAAGGAGAAATACTATCTCAACTCTTAAGGATGATACTTAAACAAATCACAATTTTCTTTTCTTTAACCACAACAATTCCCGTTCTTTCACTGATGAGACACTTCCCAGCCCAATATTTTATACCCACCCCACATTTTATTCCCACATGGCTGAAATTGTAGGGTTGATTTATGTTAGGAGCTGAGGTTTTGTCCTTTTTTGATCTGGAGTTCATTCCTGGCTTGCTGCAGGAAATCTTACAGGGATTTTCATCAGTGTTTATAGCTGCAACATCATTGGAACTAGTTCTGGGTGACCTTAATTCACTGCCTCTTAAGTGTGTCCCAAGCTCTTCACAAGCAGTTTCCAGGGGCTGGGTTGCCCATGACAAAACGTGAGGAATAACAGAGGCACTGGGCAGCTGTAGGCTTGGAGTGAGTGGTGTTTACTTGGATCTGTGGCATCTTCTGCCTGAGCTGATCTGAGCTTTATCTGCTATTATCATAGGAAAAAAGAGGAGAGCAGCACACAGCAGTACATAATGCATTTCAAAATATGATAATCATTTAGAGAGAACTGCTACAGAACTCCATTTTAAATAGTAACAGGGATTCTTAAAGGTGTTATTGAGTTGTTACTGCGTTACTTTGTTGTTTTGTCCCCTTGCCCTTTGCAAACCAAAAAACCTGCACATGGTTACTTTCTTGAGTCTTTTTTTTGTTGTTTTATTTTCAGAAAGTTTTTTATTTATAATACATGACACAGAGAAGTTCATGCTGCTTTCTGGCCTTGGAGTACTACTGAATAATAATGTTTAATAAAAGAAGTTGTCTAGACTCCTTTTCTCTGTCCTTGTTCAAATCTCTTAAAAATGTTCACTATTCCTCTTCTCAGTGACTCATTAAAGTTTTTAGAATTGGTTTGTTGGGCACTCACAGATGAGTAGAATAAGCTTGGTCACCCCACTAAAAAGTCATAAAGACCTAGCAGGGTTCTATGAACAGTCTGATATTTACTGCTTTTAATAAGTCTGTGGCTACTCTTTTTTTTGTCCCTTTTTTTTTCCCCACAAACTCAAAATAGAAAAAAAAACTGAACCTTTTGTTGGTATAAGCTTTTTAGAGCGTAAAGTTTAAAGAGTTTTCAATTTGCCTGTCTGGAGACATAGACAGACATTTGCACTATCATTTGTCTAGTAAGGGAATTTAAGCTTGCTAAGAAATCTTGAAGTGATTTCATTATTTGTACATTTTAAAAATAATTACTCCCAATTTAATAGTGAATAATATTAAGTGAGCAGTCTTCAAGGTGGCCTGATTTTAAAACTTTAGAAAATGTCAACTCAAAGTATAAAATTTAGTTTTGCTTTTGTTTTGTTTTGTCAGGTACGGGGAGAATGGTTTCTTTGAAATTCACTTTTCTATCTAACCTGACTGTATGATATTACTGTGTGTTTAAGTTATGTACTTTATAGGACTCTCATGGTGCTGGGACACATTACCATTTCTGCTGAAAGGGGAGCAGGAATCATTCTGAAAAGGCTGCAGGTTTCACTGTATTAGAATTACCAAGTGAACCAGGTAAGGGCACAGAAGTGCAAGGACAGAGAGACAATCATGGTAGACTTAAAATGTGATCCTTTTGTTCAGAAATAAAATAGAGATAAATGGTTCTGACCTGATGCTAATTTTTTTAATTTTTTAAGATTTCTAGTTAAATTCATGATCTCAGCAGTCACAGGAGACTCGGGAGACTTGGTCTAATTTTGTCAAATAGACCAATAAGGACACAGCTTTAGGTGTTCATGAAGTGTCTGGATTGGAAATCTGACTTGGAAAGCTGGCGCTTCTGAAATTCAGACTAGTGCCACATGTGATAACAAAATCATTCAGGTTGGGAAAGACATCCAAGATAGAATTCAACCTTTTCTTTATCACCACCAAATCAACCAGACTATGGCACCAAGCGCCACATCCAACTGTTTCTTGAGCCCCTCCAGGAATGGTGACTCCAGCACCTCCCTGGGCAGCCTGTCACAAACTTTGAAACCTGTCTCCATGAAGAAATCCTTTCCAATGTCCAGCTTGAACATCCCTTGGCACAATTAGAGACCATTTCTCTTTGTCCTGTCAGTGGTTACCTGAGAGCAGAGCCTGCCCCTCACCTGGCTCCATCTTCCTCTCAGGGACATGAAGAGAATAAAGCCACCCCAAGCCTTCTTTCCTCCAGATCAAACACCCCCAGCTCCCTCAGCTGCTCCTCTCTCATCAGATTTGTGCTCCAAACCCTTGGCCAGCTCTTTTCCTCCAGGTTTTTCTTGCAGTGAGGCTCCCAAAACTGGGCACAGGATTTGAGGTGGGGTCTCAGCAGAGGCCAGCAGAGCAGGATTTTCCCTTCCCTGGTCCTGCTGCCACCTCATTGCTGACACAGGCCAGGTGCCAAGGGCCACCTTGGAACAAACTGGTTCCTATTCAGCCTAGCTGAGCATCTGCTAGTGTCCCTATATGATTAGAATACCTTTTCCTTATTTAAAACCAATATTTATATTTACTTTTGGTGTTGCTTCCAATTTGAAATCAACAACATCTGGTGGTGATAACTGTTTGAGAAAAAAACTGAAATAAGAAATAAGAGGTTCCTGGAGCTTAGATGAACAAAAAGATGTCTTGGCACCATTTGCATGGCAGTCCTGTTTCAGATTTATCTTGCATATATGTGTCACATTTTCTAAATGTCAGACAGAAAAGATCACAGAAGAAATATCATAATTTATTTTATTTCTAATTTCCACTGAGTGATTTCCATAACTTTAAAAACATTAGCATGTGTGCTCTGTGGCCTTGCATTAAAGAATTGAATACAAACTCAGAAAAAGAATGGGTTTAATATTCTGTTGTTTTAGCTTCAATATAATATGAAATACTTAATTTCTGGAAGACTAAGTGTTTGACTTGTTCTACAGGTTTTTTTTATATAGTTTTGTACTTATTCCAGAAGTAAAATGTGCTTTGTAAGTGATCCTTTATGGATTTGTTTGGGGTTTTTTAATATGCTTTTGGTTTCATTGTATTAATCTGAAAACATACATTTCTGTGAACAAAGAACTACAAGAAGATGTAAGGAATGAACTGCTTAATTCAGTAATGTGTTTAGTTGCTTCATTCATTTGCCCACTTGAGGCTTTTTTTTAGGAAATAAATCTTGGTGATATATTGCTTTTCTAATTTTAATCTTATTTTTGCCTTCAGTGCATTTCTTCTTGGGTGAAATTAAAACCACTACCAACAAAAACCTGTGTCAGTTATCACAATGGGAAATCATGATGGTAAGTGATTCAGAATATTCAGAGCAATAACTAACTCAATCAGAACGACAAAAATGTGATAAATTCAGTTAAAACAACCTAACATATCCTTTTCAAAATGTCAGTAATGTTTGCATTATTAGCTAATAAAAATGTCATCCGAATTGTTTCCCTAATGATCCAGGCTTATAAACCTGATCTAATAAACAGTTTAGTGTGTTTATAATTCCTAAGTAATTTCATTAATCTGGCCATGTAATATAATTGCAGTTCAGAACTGTGATTTCTAGGAAATTAAGGCAATGTGGCACTGGTTCATTCCATCAGATAGCTGAAATATTTTCTAATGCTGCAGTGTTTGGCAAGAATCCTCATAATTTTGGATTTAAAAAGAGCCCTTACAGTAAATTTACTCACAAGAAAGAGGTATCTATTACAGTTTCTATCTTCAATGGAAAATTTCAAAACTAATAAAGCAACAAAAGAGAATATTTACTTTCATGGTTAATCATGGCATAGTGATTTACCCCAACCACCTCCATTACCTCTCTAGGAGGAATTAAATTATTATTTTTTTCAATGTTATTTTTTGTTGAACTTTTAAATTATTTGCATAAAGATCTGTCTCAGCATGAGGATATGTTGTGCAACATAGGCCATTCCTTCACTTAATCATCTTAGAATACCTAAATGTGTTACATAATCATTTTTATTTGAAAAAAAAAATAGCAAACTCGTGATCATTTGCCTAATAAGGGAATTTAAGCTTACTAAGACATCTTGAAGTGATTTCATGATTTCTACATTTTAAAAACAATTTCTCCCAATTTAATAGTGAATAATAGTAAGTGAAGAGTCTTCAAGGTGGCCAGCTTTCAAAGATTTTAAGGTTCCAATTAGTCTTTGAATCATCATATCATACCACCTTTTTAACAGGAGAGATGAAGAGAAATAAAATAGTCAACTTGTCTCCTGTATGCACTGCCTGTGAATCTTCAGCCAATGTGCACAGTTGATAGGAAGACACACCTGTGGATTTGGGAGCACTTTGCTCTTCTTGGTAAGAATTAAGTTCTTCAGACTGCAAGAGGAGCAGTCTGTCAGTCCTCCCAGTCCTGGAAATCAGGGGCTTGGCAAATTACTCAAAACCACAAGTGGAAGAAAATTAATGAGGAGCATTGGATATCTGAGGAAGGTGAAGGGAGACAAGCACATCCTATTGATGATCATCGGTCTCAGATTTATTGATCCAGCTTACATACTTTTATAATAGTGATAATTAAGCTCATACATATTGCAAAAGCCAAAGTCATCATTGGTTACAGATTACATGCCAACCCCTCCTTTGTTGCTAATACCTGTGGTTTTCTTGTTGAGGCTTTTTGCATCCTGCTGCTGACTACCTTCAAGGACTCCATGTTTTTCACCGTGTTTTCCTCACTATTTGCTCAAGGATGCAGTGTTATTGTTTTCCTCGAGAGGAAAAAGGCTGAGAGCTTACTGCTTACAGCTGCTTTTTACTGCTTAACCAGCTGTGTATGATCATGGCCCTTTTCCTCAAGCCAGGTCTGCACAAAACTCTCCAACAGATATCCTTCCTATCCTTCCTAAGTTTCAAGTGAAGATCTGGTGTGGGTTGTCTGGGTAGATCTATGTTGGTAGAGAGCTGGGGGAGTTGAGCTTGTGTGCAAACCTTGCATCCCACCCACTTCCACCAGTCACCAAGCTGTGGTTTCCATCACTAGTATGGCCTTCAAAACCATCTTTCTATACAAACCTTGTCATACATTTTTTAAGGACTAGCCTAAAAATGGATTTTAAAATATCAATTCCCTTCTTTGCAAGGCGACCAAAATGACGAGTGGATTTGTAGCCTCACAGGAAAAGTGGCTTTGTTGAACAAGAGGCTGATAAAGGGCAGACAAATTGGGATTTGTCTCGCAGCACTTCAACCCCTGCTAATAAGTTATGAACACAATGTACACAAATTTGCATCAGGAAATGCAGCTGTTGTGACTGAATTCTCATACTTGCTTTGCTAAAATGATGCTTCAGAAGTCTTTTGCAGATCACTCAGAAATAAATGCTCACTTTAGATGAAATCAAAGGTCTCATTTCCAGTCTGGCCCAGTAGTTATGGAAATCCATATATGTGTATAGATCTTATTTTACGTGGGCTGAATTAGGAACAAAATACCCTGGTTTTCTCAACAAAATGAGAAACCAAAATATACGTATAGAATCTTAGTTTTAACTTGGAGATTGTAATTCTATTTTTTTAATGCTGGTTTCCTTTTTATAATACTTTATTGTTTGTAATTTTTTTTAAGATATTGGTTTGTAAGCTTTTGGTATCTTATAATTTTTATCAGAAAATACTACTCAGTGGATGAAGGAATGAAGGAGGAAGCTCTAACAAAATTTCACTTTTTCCCCAGTAAGTGGGTCTATTCTGTTATTTGAAAGAGCATTTATGCATATTTTCTGCGTCCAATTTACTGTCAACAGGGGGCTACAGATGGTGATTATGGCTATATCAAGCTTAAAGCAAGAATGCTTTTCTGTGGATGCCCAGCACCTCCAGTCTTTGTGTTCTCATTACAGGTGGGCAATTCTTTATTTCTTGCACATGTAAGATTTTACATAGCCTTTATATGGGTGATAAAACCCACAAAACTGTTTTAATCCACCTTTTTTGATACATCTTTCTTCATTTGTTAAGTTTCTTGTTTTGTTTCTCAGTCTTTCTTGATTAAAGTCAGCTGCACGTTCCTCCCAGGAATTATCTCTTTTGGGCTGGCTTTTCCATTATAAAAAGTGGAGGATTATTCAGCTGTTGGTGTTACCTCTACACATCAGAGTTATCAAATCTTTGAGGTGGCTGACAATGTTTATGGGTGATCATATCTAATGGGAAGATGTTCTGCTTCTCAGACTTTCTTGGCCTTCTGATCCTTTTCTTACATGAAAAAAGGCTGCTGTAAACCTGCACTTGATATAAGGATATATTTTTTATTATTATTATAGACTTATCAGAAGTTTACAGAGCTGATTCCTCTACATTGAAACAGGCTAATTAAGCCTGTTATAAAGTAACTTGTTTAGGTGTTCAAGTTCTGTAACTTAATTTTTCTCAGAATTAAGATATACAAGATTCCCAGTTTTAGCCTTAATGGGAAGGGAGGAGTCACTGTGACATCAATTTCAAACTGATTTTGTATGGAATTTCTATGAGTTATTTTTCATCTTGTTTTGCAAGATTGCAATTGGATTTGGTTTTTAAGTACTCTGTTATATTACAATGGTATTGAGAATACATTACTGAGCCTTTGAAGTGAGATATTCTAATTATCTAGAACTTGAATAACTGAATTCAAACATCCCCAGGGATCTGGTGCTCTGCCTGCCCCACTCCACTTTAAATAAATCTGAACTCTTACAAGATTCAAAAACTGGGTGTTCTCTTCTCCATGGCTTCCTCACAAAGCCTTTGTGACAGAGTTCCTGCTTGTGAGCATTTCATTAAAGACTTGAACTGAACAAAAGGATGTCTGTGAAGATCCATTGGTGTGTATGAATGCTGCAGAAGTGGTTGTTTAGGAATAAAAGCTTTAAACTTCATGAATTGAACGAAATTCAGGTCGAGATGGATAGACGTGGGGGAAATAAAAACAGAAATAATGAGAAACAGGGTCATAGTAAATGTTCTTAATGTTAGCTGACAACAATCTCCCATTTTCACTGTCCAAACTACAAGTTTACTTTGTATGCACACCATTCACATAAGGTTTGATAAACACCACATTTTGCAAACACTGGTGGTCCTGGGCACTCTGTTCCTTTGGTCAGGTTAGGAGCTGACTGATTTCTTTATGCATTGGACTGGATCAAAGTTGTTCATGATCTTTCTCTCCAATATGTAACCTGCTTCTTCTGGGTATGGCTAGAGCACCACTCAGCATTACCATCAGGTTTTGGATGGGATTTCTTTGTGCTGTGTTTTCTTTATCACGATTAGTGCCTCTCTGCTGGAAGCTTTGGTCACCTGTGGAGAAAGGACAGCTCAATATGAAGTGTAATGTCAGCTCTGGATGTCACTGCTAACACCTGATGCCAGGAAATTGAGAACTTTAAAACACTTTGTCCACTAGCTGCTTCTGATAACCAAGGAAATTCAAAAAATAAGTAGTTGTCTTCTAGGAACTTTGAGTTCTGGAACAAGAGCAGTCAGAGAAAAAGTGCTTCATAGGGTTGTGTATGTAGGTTGTTTGTTAATAAATTCTTTATTTTTTTCCTTTTTCATGCGGTTTCTATGCTTCCTACTACTTTTGACCAGTCCACTTTGGCTGATAATTGATAAAAAAAATCAAAGCAAAGTGAGGAAAAAGGTCTTGCTGGCATGTAAAGAATTTAATCATAATTTCACAGAATCCCAGAGTGGGTCAGGTTAGAGGGGATAACAATGGGTCATCTTGTCCAACCTCCCTGCTGAAGCAGGGTCATCCTAGAGCACATGGAACAGGATTGCTTCTCTTCTGGAATATCTCCTGTGAGGGAGACTCCTCACCCTCTCTGTGTGATCTGTTCCAGTCACTCTGTCACTGCACAGTGAAGAAGCTTTTCCCTCATGCTCAGGTGGAACTTCTTGTACATCCACTTCTCCCATTGCCTCTTGTCCTCTTCTGTGGCACCACTAA
>JAHXMQ010012338.1:5988763-5998834 GCA_020466415.1 Ammodramus savannarum pratensis | reverse complement strand
AATATCATGGTGACAGCCTGTGGCTCTGCTCTTGGAGGTGCCACATGCAGCACGAGCCTCTTATCCAAGATGGTGATGAGCATTCCTGCAGAATGCTGCTCCCTGTGAGTTTTCACATGCCAGAGGCCAAATGAGGAAAAATAGTGGATGTTCTAGCTGAGAAAACATTTTCACCATTGCTTCAACCACACTGGGGATGTGGTTAATCTCTTTGCCTAACATTCTACAGCATTTTCGGAATTGCTTCCATCAGAAACCAGGGAACATAATGCTGCATGCAAGGATGTGTGCAGGATATCTGTATCTGTTCTTTTGGGACACTGCTACCATTTTCATTTTCCTTTTAGCCATTTGGGAGACTTGCACCCGTGTAAGTGAGCTTAGTTTGAGCTGAAAGTCTGCGTCCACGTTTAGATCTGCCCTGTCAAAAAAAGTTGTGCTAAAGTATGGATGTGTGTGTGTCCTCCACGAAAGTGCAAGTATGCAACTGGGAAGTTGCTTATAAACCACCCCAAAAGTTCTGATTTATGTAAAAGAATACTTTGTCTCTTACTTAATATGATCTATTAAATGCTGCTCATAGCAAACATATTGGGGTAATTTTATCTCAGGTTCAGATATTAGTTCAACCCAAACCTTCAGTATTTCCTTACAACACTCTGTGTACTCAGTACTCAACCACATGAGGAAGTAAGTTTATCCTGGACAAGCCCCTGACAACTGCAGTGAATTGTAAAACAAGCCTTTTCAGGTTCACACACTGGCTGTTTTTCATGTGCAGTTGTTTTGCAAAGACAGCTTTGATGAGAAGCGCTTGCAGTTTGCTCCTACTGTATCACATTCCGTAATGATAAATGTGTTTTGAACAAAATAATATTGGCTCTATAAAAAAGAAATTATTCATGTGTAAATGGTAGTGGAAGCCCTGCCAAGGGAATAATGAGACTCTAGGAGTGTACTTATTGATATTCAAAGAAGGGAAAAAGCTGAAGGCAACGGTGTCAGCTTAATTTCCTTTTTTGTTCAAACCTTGAATAGTGGTGTAGTCTCTGTAGCTTGCAGAGAACGTGCACAGATTTATTCCATAGGATTCCCTTATATAGGTCCAGTTCTGGGCTCCTCACTAGAAGAGAGACATGGAGATCCTGGATCAAGTCTAGTGGAGGACTATGATTAAGGGGCTGGAGTTACTCAATTAAAAGGGATGATTGAGCATCAATTAAAGGTGACTGAGAGGGTATTAAATGTCTGTAAGATCTGAAGGGAGGTGCCAAGAGGTGGAGCCAGGCTCTGCTCAGTGGTGCCAGCAACATGAGAATGAGAAGCAATGGGTAAAAACTGGAACATGGAAAGGTCCACCTGAAAATGAGGAAGAAGTTTGAGGGTGACAGAGCATTAGAACAGAGAGCTCAGAGGCTGTGGGGTCTCCTCCTTTGAAGATATTCAAAAGCCATGTGAACGCAATTCTGAGTAGCAAATTCTAGAACGCCCTGCTTGAACAGGAGTTCCAAGGCTCACTTCCCACCTTAAAAATTCCATGGTTGGTTCTGTGATTTTTGCTTCAGGGAAATAGATTTTTTGAGTAAATTTGATTCCTGCAGCACAAAACTCATCACTAATTATATTTTAGTTTGGTATAGTCATGCAGAAGATGAATTGTTGAGATGAACAATAAGAAAACTTTGTATGGGTAATAAACTTGAGGGTAATTTGTGGACAAACTACTTTTGTGAGCCTAGGAGGAAAAACATGCAGGCATATAAGGAAATAAGTCTCCAGTTTTCATTTTTTTTAATGGATCCAGTCTTTCATGACTGTCTTCTCTGTCTTGCCAATTTTTGTGATTAAGCTGTGAGCTGGAGGTTTTTGTTTGTTTTTTTTGGTTTTTTTTTTATGTAGGGGAGGGGGGAAAGACTCACAGCTGTTTTTATACATGCCCAGTGGTGTGTACAGCATTCTGTACATTAATGTGAACACAAAACCATCCAGGTATCAAATACCTTTTACAGAATAGATTTCTTGTTAGCCATTTACTTCATTATTCTAAGCAAATTGTTCTATCCATGAACAAGAAGATTTTGTCAAGGTAGAGAATCAGTTTGTGAGGTTTTCTTTGGGGAGTTATGTTTTGTATTTATTGGAGGGTGATGCTTACCACAGCAGGAGATACCTTCCTCCCTTCCTTCAGTATTTTGCAGAGTGATTGTGTTTCAGATGTATTGCCTCTTTTATTCTTTTTTTTTTCTTCACTTTGTCAGCTACAGACTCATAAAAATGGCTTAGCATCTTAGGCTTATAACTTCCAAGACTTTGGATGAAATATTTTTTTTCTTCAACACCCATAGCCCCCCCAAAAATAAGTATATGGGTGTGTTGTTTGTAAATTAAGATTTTATAACTGTATGTAGCAATCACTTAGTTTCCTATATATTTTAGAAGTTGTTTGTTTGCTTGGGTGTTTTGTTTGGTATTTGTTTGGTGGTGTGTTTTTTAAAGTTTTTTTTCCTGTTGATTGAGGAGGACAGCTAAAGCACAAATCTATTCCAAATGCCCAAAACTCTTTTTGATCTCTTGGTTAGTTTGCTGACAAATGATATTGCAGTCTGGATCGAAGCTCCAAAGAAAAAGCCCATCAAATATAATGGCAAGGCTCAATTGTGCCTTATACTGGCTGCCATGGAAACTTTCCTATGATAAGATGTCAGATGTCAGAGAAGCAAGGTGGAGAAAATAGCTTGACTAAGCCAGAAGCAAAAACCCAGGCTCAGGAGGAGTGTGTTGAGAAGAGCTGAGTGCTTAGTCAAGAATTTAAGTGGTTGGTTTCAGATTAGCAAATCAAGTAATAAGTGTGATAACTGAAGACATGAAATCTGATTAATGTCCTGAAGCTGTGGCTGTGGAGTTGTCACTTTGTGACTGAGAACAATTTCAGGCTGATCCATGGGTGGTGTGCAGCACAATTCCTCCCATGGGGAGGAATTAACATCAGTTAATCAAACCCTTTCTTGAGTTTGGTTTTCCCAGAACACAAACTTTTTCAAGAATTGGTCTGCGGAACACTAGTATGCTTGTGAACATGCCACACTGGAGGATAGTTATTTTATAATAATGTTCATCTCTTTTTCACCTTTATCCTATAAATTTGAAATTATACAAAGTGGTTTTTAGCTGTTTCCATCATACTAGAAGTCATACCATTAACTTTAGTCAATGTTCATTGAAAGAAGTTTTAAAAGGAAGGGTTAGAAAAGGACTCGCGTAGACTTTGATATAAAACGTGTGATTGTATTTATTCTCTGATAACCTGGTATTCCCTTCCTTCATTTATTGAAATTATTAATCAAGAAATGGCTCCTAATATCTGAATATTCATGGGAGGTGAAGATTATAAAAGTACATCACGTCTCATCTTCTGTAATTCACACTGCTCTATTTCTTGGAGTCTCTGATGACTTCTTTGCAATTGGCATCAGCACTGGTTTTAGCACTTGGCCCCAATATATTTAAAGACTTTGAGTTTTTTTCAAAAATTATATGCTAGAACAACTTTTTAAATGCTTTAAAGATTATTGACATGCTAAAAGAATTAGGGCAAAATAGTATGTGGATAGGGTGAAGACAAGTAAAAATGTACTCATGTGATTATTCTCACAAAATGAAAACAGCTTCTCCCTGTATGATGTTGTCTCTCTCTTCAATACAAGTATTTCTTCTTCCCTGCCTTGCCAAAACAAATCTAACAGATTAAGACAAACTAATTTACCAGAACATGACATATCTCTTCTTTCCCAATTTACACACTGAAGTAACAAGGGTAGACTTCACAATGTGTATTCATATATTTCTACTCCTTTGATTACTGCCTTCTTGCCCTTTCTAAATCTGATATCAAGGTGAAAGATTTTGAGTTGCCAACATTGTAGATTCATATCTTAACAGAAAGCTGTTGGATTGAAGCTAGAGTAAATTTTGAAAATAATGGAAAATTCTCGTCCAAACTGTAAGATCTGGCTAAAATGATCAAAGGAATCACATTTTTGGGCACAAAGGTATTCAAAGCACATGAGCAGTTGAACACAGTATACTGAAATTCTCTATGCATTAGCCAAATTATTTATTCCCTTCCATGATAAAGAGCTCTAACCCTACAAATGCATCATCAAGCCTCAAGCCATCAACACACCATGTTTATTTGCATCTCTTTCCCACTGGTGCTGCTTTTCTTTTGTTTTGATGAAACTGGTTGCCTGGCAGTGGAAAATAACAGGTGCGTGTCTATCATTATTATAATAATTTTTTATTATAATTATTTTTTCCTTGCAGTGCTGCTGGCAGGTCATTTAAGTAGCAAAATTAGTACTTCTATGGGAATATTTCAATTAAAATGCACACAGCTATCAAATTATTTCCTTTGAAACTCTTGAATATAGTGGTTCTATTCTTAAGAGTTTACACTCATAAATGAAAGGTAATTCCCCATGGCTGCATTATCTCCTCTTTAGATGTACTGTTATGTTCCAGAAACACTAGCCTGAGCCAATTTGTATCAAATGCTTTTTTATGGCATGAAGGAGGCATTAAAAGTGTGGTATAAATCAGAGGTAAACTTACTTTTGCATGAAGCCTACTTGCCTTCATGTGTTCTTTTATAATGACTTTTGGGGGAAGAGGGAGATAAGAGTGACTTCCACAGTGGGGTTCACTCAGCTCACTAATGCAATTTGAATTGTGTATCGACACATTAATGTTAAGGTCACAAAGCTAATGACTTTTAAAACTATATATTGTAAAATTTGCCTCAGCAACCTCATAAAAAGCAGGAGTTAATGAAGTACCTTTGATTTGTGGTAACACTAACCTTATTTCTTCAGCATCAAAGCACAAAATCCAGAATTGTAGCTGGAATGCTGCTTTGATTTTTGTTCTCCTGATAATGTTTCTCACACCTATTTTAATGGCCCAAAGCAAACTCCTTCACAGAGAAACAGCATCTACCCTCCCAAAAGTTCCAGTGCTGCAGGCAACCCTCAGAGCCTTCACAGGAGCTCTGAACATAGAGCACTTTGGCATGATTAAATTGATAATATTCTTGCAATTTGCACTGTGTAAGAAATAAATCCAAGGTTTTCTAACTACAAAACTACTTTTTTAAAAATTTTTAGAATTCTAGTTATACTGAACTGGGATTTTCACCACAGGAAATGTGGGTAAAGATTTTACTATTATTCCAATGAACTACAACAACCCAAATAGTCCAAACAGAATAATGAGTGTGCAAAAGCCTCAGCAATTATATGTTAAAAAATCATATTAAAAAGTCATACCCAGTACCTCCCCCTTCATTCTGATGTTCTTATCACTCTTTTAATGTTTCCCTCTTCTTTAAAGGTGATACCACAATCTTCCCTGGGCAAGATCAGGGAGAGGGAAGTTAAAATGATTTCTCCATGCAACATTTTAACGCTTTCATTAGGATGACAAGGATGGTTCTCAAGGTAAAAATGGCAGGAGAAATAATGATATTGACACTTTCCTACTCCTGAACATGGTGTTTCCTCCTGCCAGCTCCTTCTCCTGCAGCATTCCCAGGGCTGAGCTCGGACAGGGTGGGCAATGGTGGCACCTGAAGAACCCATGGCTGAGTGGCATGAGGTAAATTATAAGGAGATCTTGATCTCCTTATAATTTAGGAGGTTAGTTATAAGGAGATCTTGATATTAATATCTTATATACTATTTTTAATATGTCCACACATGTGTATTTTTGGCGCTATGTAAATAACTAGATGGACAATTGAAGTGAATACTGAATGTATATTCTGTCTTATAGCAGAGGAAAATGCAACTATCCAAGGATGAATTATCAGGAATATTACTCCTGATAATTCATCAGGAGTAAAGTATAGTATTACTTTATACTAAAGTAGAGTATTACTTTACTACCTTTAAGTAAATGAAGCATTTCACTTGCTAAGAGCTTCCTCATATCCCTCCTGCTAGGTTTTATCCAGTCCTGTTCAAGGCCTCTGAGTTTTATACTTGGATTCATTCTTGCACTAGAAGTACCTCAATTAGAAAAAATTCAGAAATTAGAAAAAATATATGCAAAACTTCCCAAAAATAAAAAGAAAACTCTTCCCAGGAAAGGATTTGGGTGAAATCCTGTTACTTTTCTTTATTATAGTTTCATTTTAAATTAATGAGTTACTGGATGAATAAGCATTAAACAGTCTGGAAACAAAAATAATAGATATTAATAAACAGATATTAATTTTCTTTTAGATTTATATCATCTGCATTCCATCATGCTTTAGTCATGGATCTGCTAATGTAGATAAGGACTTCATAAGGAGTTATGTCCTTAATAAAAAGCATATTAATATATTGTGCCTACTCAGCAAGGTGCCTTAATTTTTTTTTCACTCCTCTTTTTTCTATTGCTGTACCAATTCCATTCAAATGGTGGCAAAGCTAAGCTAAAGATCATGATTAAATTCTTCTTGGAATGTGATTAGTTCAACTGTGATGTCTTTGATTTCTGGAAATAGAGAATATGGTAGATATTCTGGCAATAATATTTTTTTTAAATACAGGTATGATAATATATCTGTATAGGAAAAGAATTTAAGATGTGCCAAAATAGAGACAAAGAGCTACAGACAATTATGACCACAGATAGGATATTCTGAGTAATTTGTTGCGCTGGTTTTGACTGGATAGTGCTCATGTTCTTCACAGCAGTTTGCACAGGGCTGTGTTTTGGATTTGTGCTGGAAACTGCCAGTATTTCCAGGGATGTTGCTGGGATCACTGAGCAGAGCTTGCAGATAGTGACTCTCTCAGTGAGTGAGTGAGCTGGCAGTGCATGGATTTGGGAGGGGACAGCCAGCACAGCTCAGCTCAGCTGTCCAAAGGGATATTCCATAATGTATGTCACCATGCTCAACATATAAAGTTGAGGGAAGAAGGAGGGGAATATTTGGAGTGATGGCATTTGTCTTCCCAAATCACCAATGGGTGTAACAGGGCCCTGCTCTCCTGGGGATGGCTGAACACCTGCCCAACCATGGGAAGGAGTGAATGAATTCCTTGTTTTGCTTTGCCCAACCATGGGAAGCAGTGAATGAATTCCTTATTTTGCTTTGTTTGCACGTGTGGCTTTTGCTTTCCCCATTAAATTGTCCTTGTCTCAACCCACAAGTTTCTCAATTTTACCTCTGATTCCTAACATGGAAAAATTGAGTGCCTGTGTGGTGCTTAATTGCCAGCTGGGGTTAAAGCAAGATAGTCATGGAAATACTTTGCATTTCAGAGCAGCAGTTTGTAGCTAATCATTGTCCTTCTTTATGGTATCCTTAAATCCAAGAGAAATCCAAGCTGGACTTGGTTTCAGCAAGCAGCTCAAGCAGGGTGGTGATAGTTTCAGAGGCAGGAGAGGACAAGGTCATCTCTAGAAATGTGCCTGGTATCTACATATGATTTTAGGCTACAACCAGAACAGGACTATCACTGCCTCTTAATACTCTAACTGATGAACTCTGCTAGTGCAGGGATTTTGGTTTTAATTATTTATTTTGCTTGGCACCTCAATTACTTATCCATACAGGAGCAAGTTTAAGGCAATAGAGGATGCCAAGTTGCCCACTGGCTGAGGGCTGAACTCTGAAATCAAAGGGTAGTGAAATAATTGATTATGGGATTCAGAGGAAAATTCTCCGCAGAGATGTTATTGATATAAATCTGTCCCATGTGACTGGAGTGCACTCTGCAGTGCTTTGCTCTTAGGAGTCCAAAAAAAGACCAGTTCCATTTAGAAAGAATTAGAAACATTCACTTGTGCTCAAGGTAAGAGAACTGATATTTGTCAGTAAAGTTAATAGAGGAAGAATGAAGAAATTTTTTGCCTGGATGCACCAATTCACATAGGTGCAAAACTAATAAATTTTGCAGTTGTGGTGTGGGTTAATGCTTTAAATTCCTGCACATTTATCAACAGTCACAACATCAGTGCTCTCTAGCAACCTGAAAACTAGCTACATCAATCAGTGCAATTAATTCTGTTTCAAAACCTGCAGCTCTTATCCAAGGCTTGTTTTATTTATATTTTCATTTTAATTTTACCTCCTTTCCTCATTCATCTTCTCTCATTTGGCTGCCAAGGGACTTTCAGATCATGGGATCAGATCCTGATTAGCCTGAAGGGCTGCCTCTAGATTTCAGCTGTTTGATATTTGGATTCCCAGCACCAGGTATGTAGCTATATCCATCTGGCCCAATTGTTCTGTGTTTTATGCATGATTGTAGGGTATTAACTTCATATTTTGGGTTTCCTGAGGGGTTTTTTTAACTGTTTGTTGGCATTTTCTGTCCTCTAGCTTCCAATTTCTTGTAGAAGACTTCAAAAAATTGTCTCTGCTTCCCCAGGTTGTATGGTGATGATTCCTGATGGCTTATTTTAGTCATGATTTCTGAATCAATATTTTAATACAAGCAAGATACCTCTTTCTTGCTGTTTCACATCTCTGACTGCAGTTTGAGAATTTGCTAGGGAATGGAGGAGTGCAAAATTCAAAATGGAAAAATTCAACCACATTCCAGAGCGCCTCTACAGAGAATGTTGTTTTGTTCTCAAGAAAATGAGGTTACAATTTCTTGTCAGTTCTAAAGCTGCCAGGCTTGGATTTGGTTGAGATTCCCAGAAAAGATGATACAGAACCATAATCTCATTCTGGGGGAAAAAAAGGAATATTTTGCATAAGTTTTTGGAGCTTAAAAGTTAGTTCATTGTTACTTCATTGAATGATTTAGCAATATAAAGCTGGGATTAATTAATATTGACAAGCTTCATAAATTATACAAAATAACTCTACGCAGTATTTTTTATGGACATAAAAATATAAACAACTTCCTATCTCTTATCCACCCTTGTGCTCAACATTGCAGCATTTTCCTTAGTCTTCGGGTCAACAGTTCCTGTATTTCTCAAACAAAAATGATGTATTCCATTAAACATTTCCAAGAATTATCAGCAAAGTGGTTTTGGGATTTTTTATTTTTTTTTCATTATAGAAGAATTAGTGTGAATAAGAAAATAGGAAATGGTCTTGATTTTTGTGTTTAGATAAACTTTCCCTTTCATGCACCTGTGAAGAGCTTTGAGTGAATTTGAGACAAGTGGTCGATGTTGTTAATTAAAAGCCTCTTAAGGACATGTGTTAATAAAGGAAATTATTGCGGAATTAGTGGAATGAAGAACTGAGATAAAATTGAACAAAAAATGCCATGAGAAACTATCACAAAAATTGAAGGAAAAAATTGATTAATTCCATTGAATGGAGAGGATCTGAATATAGACTCTTTGGAATCATAGAAAAATTGTCTAAGCTCACAGATTATGTGTGCATACATCTTATTTTTTAAGTGACAGCTTTTTATATTTTTCAGTTTTTAGCTGCTCTAACCTTCTGAGGGATCTTAAATATATATTTAAGAGAATATATATTTTTAGATTCATCCTGACTATGCCCTTTCAAAACAAACTGCAACATTGTTATTTTTGTGTCATATTCTCTAGACCAGATTCCACGTTGGTGTAGAACAGATAAGTGAAGATCTTGTAGCTTCTTCCCTTCCTAAGTAAAGAAATTTGACAAGACCACCACAGCTCCTGTCAGTACTCTATACAATGAGCAGCATGCTGTATAATTTCATCATACTGTTATTAATATCAACATCGTACAGTCTCAAGAAATCATATTACCAGAAAAATCTCAGCTCTTCACTTCAACACTTGCATCATTTAAGCTGATGCATGTAATAGGGAAGATGGGAAAAAAAATTTTCAATATACCAACTGTCAGTGAAAGGTGGAAGGTAATAAACCATCCTGGTCCAAATGTAGCAATAGATCAGAAAAGCTATCTAATCATAACAGCTGCTGAGGATCTTAAAATGTTGGATTTTTTTAAACATAGCCCAAGGTTTGCTCTAAATGTACATATGAATATATCTAAGAAAAAAAATGTCTACAGAAAATGGTACTCATTTTGACCTCAACAATCCACAATGCAGA
>JAHXMQ010012338.1:5929590-5988663 GCA_020466415.1 Ammodramus savannarum pratensis | reverse complement strand
CTCTCTCAATAAGCCATGTCTGAACAAAACTCTCCACAGTGGAGAACTGTCTTTATGGAGCTGTTCTGGAGCTGGACAAGCACAGGGCCCCGTGAGCCACAAGGGTTTCCTCTGGTGTGCACTTCTGAGAGGATTTGACTTCAAGGGCAAAAGTGCCATGCAGGAGCCAGAGTCTGACATTCAAATACTTGCAAAGAATGTGTACTTTGGTGGAGTGGGGACACTTGAAATACAACTCCCCCTTGTCAGCACCAAATGCAGTATCTGATAGGTGGGAGCATGGTGAGATAATGTATTAGACTGCAAGGCTAAATCCTGGTGGTAAAAATAACTAATCTTCATGAAATTTAAATAAATGTGTAGTTGTTCAACTACTGAAACCATAATTATCACTTTTTTTAATATCTAAGAGGCAAAAATATATCTTTCTTGGCTATTCATTGCTATAAATTCTTCCATCATTTTCAATGTTAGAAGTATCATTTGGCCCATTTTTGTTTCTGAATATTTTGTTTGTAGAATAAGTAGAAAATTCAATGATTTTTTTCCTTCTCACTCTTTAGTATCCTATACACAAAGAATTGTACCATAAAAACAAGTATGGTTGGCATAGTCCCTTTGAGAACATGAAGATCTGAATAAATCCTGATGTTGAAATTTCATTCAGTAGTTGCTGTTATATTTCTCATGAAGATGACTTTCAGTATTTCTTTTCCAGAGATAAATTTGACTATGAATGTATGCATTTGGATAAAACAGATACTTACAGTGAGGTATTTTTTACTAATTTTTAAATTTCTTTTGGAAATGTAAACTTTCACATTTTGCATTTATTGGAGAAAATGCCTTGAAAATAACTGCAAGGAATACATTCTTACTTCTTTTGAATTTATAATTAAAGCACAATGTCTGATTTATTTTTTTGTAAACTTCTGAGTGTACTACATTTATTTGAAAGCTGTTTTTCACCTCAATATGGCTTTTTTGATGGTTGAAATAAATTACAAAATTTTCTGTGAGAACAGAGGTGATTGATGGCACAATTTTTTAATATCTTGGACAAAACTTAAGACTCTTAAAAGAGGACAAAAGTAGTTTCTTCTAGATCAGGAAAGAAATTTGAGAATATATATACATATGGTATATGCCTGAATCATAGCATTTATGGCACATTATAAAAAAATGGACACAAACACAAAAATGTTTGCATTAATAAACATCAAGAAAAAAATTTAGAATATCACACAATCCCAAAACCCCACCAGCTGCAACAACAAACACAACAAAGGCCATCACTCAATGGAGTAGTGATTGCAATTAATTTGGGATTCTTAGAAAAAGAACTTATACCCCTGTATATTTAAGGTTGCCATTAATGATTTTCTTACTTCACTGACTTTTTTTTAACATTTCCTCACAGTTCTGACTGAACTTTTCTGGAGTTGTTTTGGATTTTTTGCTTTCCCATTTTTTTGTTTGTCCTTTAACTCATGCAGCCTTTGAATCTTATATGTAACTGTGTTTGTCTCTACAAGGATAATATATATGTGGGCTACTATAAGATCCTAACTGGAATATTTTCTGATACTTGTTTTCTGGAATTTGGAACTCTGTTTATAGAGCTCTTAGCCACAGCTTCAGCCAAACAAAATATAAGGTAGGGTAGTTTTTGAGAATTGTTGAAATACACTTCTGCTGCTGATTTGTTGGAACTTTATTGGAATATGCTTTATTTTCCAGAAGCTTTTATTGACTTTTTTGGTTTAATGGAAAGCCTAAAGACATCAAGAAACAAAATTCATTATTTAAACAAAACTTATAAAAGTATTTTGGAATAGTATGCTATGACAATGGAATAGAAAAATGAATGTACTTAAAGAGTTAAAGAAAACTGAGATAAGGATAAAGACAAAAAAGTTTAAATTCCATTGAAATTGTCAGGGTCCTATATCATATTTCAGAATGTTTTCAAGAACTTTAGAGTATTATTCTGAAAATTACATTAAAAATTATGACTTTATGAGAAGAAAAAGTCTCTACAAAAGTCTGCTTATGTACTGAAGCGTAAGTTCTTGGAAGTATCTATTCATGGGTATTTGGGGACTATGACTTTTCAGCAGCTGGGTTACCCAGCTAAAAACAACTCAAAGATATCCCAGCATTTCCAAGAGATTCCCTTTCTTGAGTCTGGATCTGCTGTGCTGATGCTGTCTAAAATTAAAAACTGGTTTAGCAATCACTTTTATTAAAGAGATAAGATAAAATCAAGAAAAATTTCTATCACATCTTTTAAGGGCTTTTATATATTTTTTCTCTTCCTTTCCCATGATATGAACAGTGATAAGAGCACATGCACCATGCAGCAGCTGTGTTTCAGATCTCTCAATACTGATAACAGCCCAATAATGGGGTCCTAGCCCTAGAGGTGGGGTGTACAATCATTGCTGTAGAACATGGAAAGCAAAGGGTCCATGTGAACTTTAGAAACCTTTTTCTACACAAGCAGAGCACTAGAACCTTCTGCATGAGAGATTCCACACTCTAATGTGCTGTGAATGGGCTCCTGGTGCCATGTCCCACAGGAAGATATCCATCTTCCTGAGGCTGCAGCTGGAAAGCAGCATTCCTGGGCACAGCATGCTCCCAGCCTTATTTGTCCTCTGAACCCAGAGGAAATTAACTGTAAACTAAGAATTGTGGAAAAGAATAAAAAAATACATCCATGAGATATAATAGTCAGAGTTGCTAGTCATGAGAGGTCTGGGTTTTTTACCTGAGGCATGTGGAGCTACAGATTTCCTATGGATACAGAAAACACCTCAATCTGTGTTTCTTTCTTTCTACCAGACACTGGCTGGAAGCACTTTTGCCCTTGGGAATGCATCTTGCAATAGGAAGACATAGTTGATTCTGGTACTTTCTATATTGCAGAACCCTTTGATATGTTTAATTTTACAACTGGGTTATCCAGTCTAAGGCTTGTGCCCCCACATAAAATGTAGAATGTCATTCATGTCAGTTTGATATCTTTCTAAATGTGTGTGTGTCTACCTGCAGCAGCTGGCTCAAACATTAAACTCAAAGCCCACAACATTTTTTTGAAGACCTCAATTTTTTCTCTAATGCAGGAACAGTTAAATAACAATCACTGTATTTAACCTTAGCTGTGGTTTTTGCAAAACTTTCACTAAATATCAAGTTTAGGTTAATTCTATAAAAGAATGTTCAGACACATTGAATCGAGAGAATAGGGCTGTTTGATGAAATACCTGGCTGGAACATAGCTCTGTTTTTATTTAGCTTAGAAATTGTAACATGAAAGCACAGTGTTAACTACATTTGCTACCTTGCAATCAATTCCCATAAACCATCCTGTCCTCTGAGTCTGCGATAAAAGTGTGTGCATGAGATATGAAAGTGAAATTTGAGTTAGCCTTCCTCAATTTAGTGAGCCTGCAACTCACTAATTTTACTAATAAAGGGCTGAAGTTTAATTTCCCTTTGCATCTCTAAGATGTAAAGGGCATTAGTTTTTAATTGAGAAAAGTCTGTAATGAATTAATTATTCCAGTATTAAGTTGCTCCTTAAAATTATTTTCAAGTGTCTTTTCAGTATTTTTTGAGTGGCTTGATTTTGTATATCTCTGTTCCTTATCTTTTTTGGTGATATAAAAACTGCATTTTCCCTTTTTGATCCTTTTATTTATTTTTTTAGAATATTCTCTGTGGCCCAATTGAATTCTCTGCACCCCCTCTCTTTAGAAGAATATGTCAGCTCTCAAGTGTCCACTAGTCCTTTTTATCTGATGTGGACTCTAAAACCCACAAGCATGTCCAGGATATCAGATTAGCTTTAAAATGCTGCCATTCATCTGCTCAGTTTAATGCATTCTCAGCCAGGAGTTGCTGTGCTGGCTAAAGGCTGTGCCACGCTGCAGCTCAGAAAATGAGAAAAGAAAGGCAGCCAGGCTGGGGCTAACTATGCCATTAACTTCCCTTCAGCCTGCAATACATCAGCAGAGCATCAGACCCAATCATGTGCTTTGGTTTTTTGTGTTTTATATTTTAATTTATTTTATTTTTATTTTTATAGCTGCTCTCCCGCAGCAAATAACGATCAGAGGTATTTATTCAGAAAGGAATAGTCTGAATAAACGCTGTTTAGTCCTCTGGAAATTTGCTGTTCTCTTAAACATGATATGCAGTGACTGCCCATTAATCGTGCTGTGTATTTTTCTCTCTCCTTTACAAAAAACAAACTGTGATTTGCATGCTCAAGGAAAAGGGAGAGGGGAAGTCTTTTCCTGTAAAAGGCAAGATAATGTACTTGACTAATCCCAGAGAACATCTAACATAAATGGTTATGTTAGAAATGTTGCTTTTCCTGCCAGTGGATATTGTGGAATCATGTATATTGATTAACTAGTGATGCAAACCATCTCTTTACTGTGTCCTATTGACTGGGTCTGTGTTGTACTTGCTAATAACTAATTGGGTCTCAGGGCAATAAAGCTTACATTTAATTTATAGACAGTTTTCTTTCATTCCACATTGGAAAAATCAGATTTTAGGTACCATGGGAGCCCAAGATTCAAAGCTAATCACCCGTAAACCTGGAAAAAAAAAGTCAGCTTGAGGCAGGATCTCTGCAAAATATTTAACTACTAGAAGGAGGCAGAAAGTGAGAGAAACCCCAGTTCACTGGGGGATTATTTTTTTGTTGTGAATTATGAAAGACATTGGGTAAATTCAGCAAAAATGACAACAGTGAGCTGCAAATGAATTTCTGCCAGAACATGCATTTTAATGGATTATCTGTTTAACCAAAGCACATACTATCTGCAAAATAGATATTAGCTGTCAGAGCTTGAAATTTGTATTTTAGTTTAGAATACTTCTATTCAATTCATTTCAGAAAGTAGAAAGCCAACTGACTTATTTTGAGCAAAATGTAAGGACTTTCCATTTTATTTTGTGAGAACTAATGTGTGAATAGCTATCACATCATCATTTGTATAAAACATATCAAGAAGCAATATTTTTTATTTCTTGCTTTTCAAAAGTACACCCATAAATCATCTGCCTCTGTAAATACTTGAAAAGTTGTACAAAATTTGGTACTTGTCCAGATGTATCATGTTTCACTATATTGCAGGTGTTAAATGACATCACTTGAGGCATGCTTCCTCATCTCCTCAACAAAAGATAAGAACAAAGAACAAAACCCAAAAACCTGTGGCCAGGATGAGGGAAGAGATGATAATCTTGACTACATGTTTCAGAAGGCTGATTTATTATTTTGATGTGTATATATATATATACTATATATATATATATAATATATTGATATATATTATATTTTTAAAAAAATTATATACTAAAACTACACTAAACAGTCATGATGCTATGTAAGAAACAAGCAAGCTTAACGAAGTAATTGTATTAGAGTCTTGGTCCTAAAAAGCATATGGATGTGAAAAGGGATTCGAGTGTTTTTTTGAGGTAATTGAGTTGGGTTTTTACCATCATTCTAATAACTACAACCGATCCCTCTGTTCCTTAATACAATTAGAAAAAATCTTATATTTTTTGATTCTTTTCTGTTGGCTGTTCCTGTGTCCAGGTCCCTCTTGTGTTGTGTGTCTGTTGTCCCCATCGTGCCGTCATTTCTCTCAGTGTGAGAAGTACACCCATACCTGTGGCTCATTTTCTACCAGCAAAGGTACTCCCTCGAGCAAGTCTGGAGAAAAATGACACACTGCTGGCAGAAAAGCATTTACCCTGGCCCCATTCTCCCTGAATGTTTGGTGACATGCTAACACTGCAGACCTTCCTCCCCTCTTGGATCTTGACTTCTTTTGGTCATGGTTCCAGTGTGGCACAGCCTGTGAGCATGCCTGGACTCTGCTGCACAACATATCCAAAAATAATTTTGTGCTAATGTCCTCTCACCCGGTACATTCTGTTGCCACCTTTTGACTTTCCCTTTCACACCTTTTGTTTCTGTGCTGATAAAACAAGCTTAATGAGACTTTATATCTTCCCAGCACTAATTAGTTAGAAAAAGTTCATCTTCATTTCAGTAATGTAAACTTGATAGTATTTCCCATCCTTCCATTTTTGTGTGTCAGTGTGTGTTGTAAGAAAATTGTTGAGGAGCTGGGAAGGGTCAAATGTTTAAAAGATGATGATGTGAGAAAGCTGCAGGAAAGTGCCAGGCTTCAAAAATTGAGTAGAGGTGTCGGACTGATAGTGAGTGTCTAGAATGCTGGCATAGAATTTATAGTGGCAGCTCATGAAACAGATCTGTCCCATATTTGTTCTTCCTCACAGTCAGAAACAAGGCATGATTCAAGCAGAAAGCGTTCAAAGAGCTAAATAGACCCAAATTCCTTCACTTTTTCCTTGATGTCTTTTCAGAACTGGGAGCTATTCAATTATGGATGCAAAATAGTTTCCAACTGAACAACTTCTGCAAAAACCTTATCATTCTTTGTTTGAACTGTTTGCCTCAGCCCTGTCCAATCCACACTAATATACCTGTCAAAGACTATTTATCAAAGATCTAGAAACACTTGTAAGCTATTCCCAAGGACAGATAGGAAATGAGACTGGCACAGGGGAATATGGAGAGCATCACATTTTGTGCCATGCTGAAGTGCAGGTATCTTCTGTCTGTGTGCTTTTCTTGTGATAGCCACTGTCCTGAGGATCTTTGTTATCTCTCTGCTGAGTAACTGCTCATCTTGTTCTCAGCTGGGGGCTCTCAGTGCTCTGGAAATAATAAATACCTGCTTTCCTGTGCACTCCCACCGAGCTGTTTCTGTGAGATTGCTCGTGGTGCCCAACGCCATTTGGGGGCTTGGCCTTTAATCACTTGCCTTCATCTGTTCTCTCTGTGCCTGCAGCACATGCTGAGCTGAAGGGGGCTTCTATTGGAGGCTCAAGAAATAAAATGTTGGCAAAAAATGAGAAACAAAAGCATGTCTCTATTTGCTGCATTCACTGTATAAATCCATTTCCCAAATCTCTTTAGAACTTTTTGTTTTCGAAGATATTCTTCTTCCAAACTGAGTTCTTTCTAACTTCATCACTTTTTAAGTTAAGAAAACTTCTATATGTAAGAAAAAAACTATGTATGAATTTAGAGCTCTCTAGGTTTTTAAACAGTTAGCTCTTTATTTTACTAAACTCTGCTTAAAGGAAAAAAAAATGTTTTATTCATGCAGATCACTTCTGTATTACGATGCATCTCAAATAAATATTGAATATTTAATATAACCTCCGTATAGTATGTAATTCGTGCTGGAATTCTTTTCCTAAAGCAATTAGGCAGTTTTTAGAGAGCTTAAAAAAGAAAACAAAGTATCAAGTTGATCATTTAATGGCTTGCTCAAAGTAGTGTTTTGCTCAGCTTAATAAAAAAACACTGTTGTGTCTTTATTTCCTCCATACAGCCTCTAGTAAAAATGTGTTTTAAAAACATTGGCTGAGAGGATCTTGAGAAAATATTTTTTTTTTTTTACTTTACATATTTGCAAATATATCTTCTACTACATGTAGGAATGGACATTTGGGAAGAAATCTTACTTCATCTTCACAAAAGAGTGGGTACACCATTTCTGTGTGGTTCGTGATTTGTCAGAATAACCTTGTGACTTGTTTACATTGAGAGGTTTGTTACAGAAGAGATTCCTGAAGGATTGCATGGCTTGCACTGTTATCTTCTAATGGAACTGGAGTCAGGGCTGATATGCAGGCTATCTGATCAGCCAGGCTGGCAGGGAATAAAAGGTATTGATTTGAAGAAATGCTTGAGGGAGTGACATTGACCATGCAATGACATATCTTTAATAAGAAGGCTTATGGCTTGCCCATAAAAAGCTTAACCACATCCCTGTGTTACTTGGGTGTTATTGTTCAAAATAAGTTGAGGGATTTTCTGACTAGCTTGAAGTGCCTTGAAAGAAAATTGTGTTCAGGTACAATCATAGTCAATATGCTTAACAAGTGTTTCTCTTTGATAAAGATCTCTTGTCTTCTTTAGCAGCTTAATGCAGTACTAAAGATTCCACTGAAGTCTGGCTGTCCCAAATCTGGGATTTTTCACCCTGGGTTCTTCCTCATCTACATCTGCCTTGCCATAGTTAACAGGGACAAAAATCTAAAACTTCAAAGGGAGAAAATGTACCTGTAAATCCACTCTACAAGACACATTAGGAGCTTAGTGATCCTGAGAGAGAGAGGCTTGCTAGCTTCACAGTCCTTAAACATGGCCATTACACCTGCAAGAGTGAGTAAATTTAGAAAGTGCTGAGAAATTGGATCCTAAGGGGTGTAATTCCTGCTCCACAGCCATGTCAGCTTGGGAGCACTGCCTTATGTTGCATAAAGCCTAATCACTGCTGGAGATGAAGTTTAGAGCATTAGAATTCTTGGAATCAGCGCTGATAAATGCACGTGCCTCTTTACCTGGCACGTGTGCTGCTCATGAGAAGCACTTCTAATCTTTAATTTAAATTCCATGTGGCCAAAAAGTTCCTTAAAGATGGTTAAATTTCCTCTTGGGGAATCTGTGCTGTGAAAATCTCACATAGCACTGAAATTGCTGTCTGAAATGTGGTTCTGTCTTCAGTGTATTTCCTGTGTTCTGTAAGGGCAGGAATAGCAAATTATGGGAGGGGGAACTGTACCTACTTGGGTGCTTCATTGCATTCCTCTGGGAAGCTTCAGTCATTTTCAGGCTCTGCTTTCAAACCACAGAATCCCTGAAATTATTGAGATGGGTTCTTCTGACCAATGCTGAGTACAGCAAAAGTTCTGTTATTGTAGTTAACTTTGTACAAAGAAGGAATAACTCGCTAATTTAAAAAAAAAATAAATAAATAAACTGTGTTTTATTTCAGTAGGTGTATTGTTTAAGACAAATGCCTTTTTAGCCGCTTTTGAAAGCTCCTAATGCAATCAACCTGTTAACTGCAAGGCCACAATACATTTTTCATTTAGTAAATATTTTCCCAAGCCAAGGGAACTATAAATTATAAATTATAAATAAGCCTTTAATGAAAATACATGAATAGGTAATACCAGCTACAATCTCCTATTATTAGCAGCACAAGATATTGCCTAATGTTATATTTAAATTATGCAGATCAGAATAATTTGGTATATATCAAGGGATAAATTATATTGTTCTGTGCCATCTTAATTATATCTTTTGACATGAAAGAAGCTATTTGAGTGCTTTGCTAATTAATCTTGTCACTCTTGACCCAGAAACATACTCTGTGTGGGTTGTTTCAAATTGCTGCTGTTAAAAATGCTAAATATATAATTTAATTGATATTGATATTAGGAAGAGTTCAGATCTATCCTGCTGTCAAGGAAAGTTTGAAAGCTGGTTGTTACTACAGCATCATGCAAGTGATAGATGTGCAGAATTTATTTATTTAATTAATAAGGTTTTTTATTCTATTGCACTTATTGCTTTCTGTTGCAGTGACTCATCATTCTTTTCCTCCTATCAATGCCCAAGATGATCAGGTGGTTTTGCCCATTGCAAGCTTTTGTTTTTGCCAGTATCTCACACCTCTAAAACAAATCTAACTTCCTATATCACTTTCCTTAAAAAAATATTCTGTATAGGTAGGATCTCCTAAAAGATGTGGTAATTTTGCAAATCAAGAAGCTAAAAGACGTGCATTTGAGACATAGAACAAAATCTGTGTTTTTTCTCAATCTCAATATATAAAATAAATGAGAAGCCTCTTCAGATTTAAGCCCTCATTATGCTGTCAATAGATCTAATAATTTTTTAAACACCTTAGTTGTATGTAATAAACAGATTGCTACTTAATGGGTTACATATTCAGGACTTCCTTATCTAGGAGTTATACCCCCAGGCCCCCTGGATATAAAGCAGACCCTTGTTTCTTTTCTGACCTTAAAGCAGAAACTATGCTTATTTTTTTCACTGGCATCACCACCTCTTCCACTGGTAAAGTGATTCATTTACTCATTCTTACAAGATATAAATGGGCTTTTAAACATAAACACACTCAGAAATTAGTTCCTTGCCAGACAAGAGGAGTTTAAGGTACTTCAGACAGGTTTTAGGGAAGATGATGATTCAGGACATTTGGATGTGTCTCCCCTTGGTTCACAGTAATCCTTCTCTGTGTTACACTTCAAAGCAGACAGCTCCCAAAACATGAAGTACATGACAGCACAACATATTTCTGGTGAATATCTTGATGCTTTCTCTACTGTCAAAGTTCAAAACTGTAGGGTTTTTTTGGTTTTGTTTTTGTTTTTTTTTTTACTTTGCCTATGCTACCAAGGTGTATCTACCTTAAAATTAGCTTGGTTTTGAAATAAGCTGAGAGGAAATTTTAATATCTCTAGTAAAAATATTCAAAACTTTTTACGATAACCCAAGAATTTGAAGTAGAAAATCGGAAGAACCAGTAGATTGTGTGGAATTAAATATTGACCCCTTTATAGCTGGTCATAAAACCCAGTACACAGCTTGGAACATTATAGATCTGTTTTAGTACTATTGCTCTTTCTCCCTTTACCAGGGGTACTGACACTTCCATGTGTTTGAGTGAGAAACACTTTCAGATGCAAGGACAGGGAAACTGTTCCAGGTGTCCATGAGACAGCTGTCACAACTGTGGTGGTGACATTTATTTGGTCATTAGCACGTATGGTCACCTAAAATCAATGCTATAGAGGTTTTCTCATGCTCTTATTTATGCATGGATATTTTGGGGTTTTTTCTGAGAAACTCCATTTGGGGGACGACAGAAAGAGGAATCCTGCCAAACACAGGGATGTTACAGGAAACACAGACTGGGAGGCTCCTTGATGGCTTGGAAGGAATTTGAAGCAGTACAAATGCAGGCTGCATTATTTTGAGAAATATTGCCAGTTCACCATTCTCTTCAGCTGGAATTAACACCAGATAAATGCCCAGATCAGAAAGATGAGTGTATCATAACACTGAACCTCTCTAAAGAAAATCCATAGTTCTCAGTATGAAGTTTTTACTGAACGTTAAAGCAGCTCCATTCAACTCACCTCAGTCCCTCAGGAAATTTTCCAGGTGCTCCCCCAGCTGTGAGCTGCCTCTGCCTTGGAAAAGAGAGCACGCAGGCACAGGGTTTATGGAAAGAAAAGCAACAATCATCCAAGCATGAGAGAGACAGAAATGAAGGAGCGTTTGGGTTGCATCAGTCATTAATGTTCCTGCTTGAGTTTGGTCCTGCTTTCCTATAGACAACTGTGTTAATAATCCATGCCTTGATTAGAAAAAGCTGTGAACAGCTGATATGGAAAATCTGGATTCTAGCACGGGTTCTGATGCTTTCCATCAATTTCTTTGCCAAAGGCAGCCAAAAGAAACAGTTTAGTAAAGTCAGGAAATGCCTGGTAAAGTTGTGCTCTAATTTCATTTGTTTCTTCATATTTGTGTTAAAATTGCATAATATTTCATAAATTCCAGATCCCAATATTTTATTCAAAAACCTTTAAGCCAAACCAGGTTCTCACTGCAGATAAAAGCCTATGTAGCCCAGCTATGTAAATTTTATTTATCAGAATGAACTCAATAATAATATTGTTTACACTTCTACATTTAATTAAATTTCATTATGTGGTAAAATTTTCTCTAAAAGAAATTTTTTAAAACATCATAATCAATGCAATATTAAATTTCTCTTGATAGAGAAATAATGATTCCCTGTATTTAAGGGTCAAAACCATTGTGTTATCTATAGTCAGAGTTTATTTCAAGTCCATAATAACCACTCTTAATAACTGCATGCAGCAGTTTCATACAATATCTTCTAGTTTTTACAGGGTATATTGTTTAATACTAAAAAATGTATGGTCCTGAAAATGCACTGGGAAAATCAAAATGCCACATATAATGAAATTAAATGAAGCTCAATCAGGAGATTTTGATGAGTGACTTGCTTAATGGGTGAGGCCAATAGATTCAGAAATGCTGGCTTGCAAATGAACAATATTTATTCAGTTTATTATTCCTTTGGAGACTAATTTCACTTAAAGGTAATGTATAGATTTATTTTTCATTAGTTAATAATTTTGAAGAAATTAATTGTAATTATAAATCTTACAGTTTGCTAAGTGTTGATTCTTTCCTTTTCCTCCAATATAATATAACTTCTACTTTTGTTGGACATGGTCCATCAAAAAGTAGGATATGCACTGCAGATGCTTCAGCTGATCCATTTCAGCATTCCATTTCAGATTTATATAGTCCATGAATGAATAAACATTTATCCAAAAAAAGCATTTCTCTATGCACATTTATTTCTTTATTTCTCTCGAAAGAAAGAACAATTACCCACAGTAATCATGTTCACTAATTCACTAATTACCCCTTAAAAAAATTTAAAAAAAAACATGCAAGAGGATGCAACATACACTTTTTTATTAGTGCCAAAAGGATGGAATTGGAGAGATTCTTTAAATGTCCAACTATAACGTCCTTGGCATAGAAATTGTTAGCCAGGAGATATATTATATTTCTTCCTAGAACAACTCAAAATATATTCCACATCAAGCAAAAAGAAAGAGTCTTTTTCACTGAAGTGTCAATGTAAAACTGACATTAGAGTCAAGAGGTGCTGAGGATGTTGTGGGAACTGGAAGAGAGGTCAGACCTGAGTCAGCCTTTGCCTTCCCTCCTGCTCCTGAGAATATGTGGAGGAATGGAAAATCTAATGCTTAAAATAAAACCAAGTGATGGGATATTGCCCTGAAGGCTTCCTTCAGAAACTGTCAACCATTTTAAGGGCACATTTACCTGGAAACCAGGTCATCTACATTCCTCATTGGCCAAAATTTCTTAATTATTCTGTCTGAACATGCTTATTAGGAACTGTGGGCATCCTCAGAATTAATTAATTTATTGTTTAAACTAGTTTTAAGTGTGTAATCACATCTTGTTTTTACACTTCTCCATACCAATTTAGATTTTATTAGCTAAAAAATATGATTACTAAGTTACCAACTGGAATAGTGCAGCTAGATAAGATATGTGTAAATCGTGTCTAAGCTAGTTTACTGGCATTAGAATGGTCTAAAAATATGTTCTTTCAATTGGTTCAAGGTCTTCAATGTTTTTAATTCTCGAAGGAAAAAAATATCCCTAAGTCGTCAATTAAAAAAAAATATAGAACAAACACCAAACTTGTAACCAAGGCAAAATTTCATTGTATTTTAAGGATATGATCTGATCTTTTCTTAATTCCTTTTAAAAAATCATTTTCTTAGCAAAAATTTATTTTTATTTAGCCTTGTTTGTTTAATTAATGATATGATGGCTGCTGTCCAATGATATACTAGGGTTTAATTTGATAATTTTTTTGTATCACAGGTATTTCAGTGCACAGTGTTATTTTTTTACTATCAACATCATGGTCAGATTCTTTCTTTGGGTATGAACTCAATAGATAGAAAGTGCATCATATAGAGCTGTTATTTATCTTAAATGTTTATTATTTTTATCTGTCACTCCCAGTTTCTCCATCACAGTTTTCTCCCTCAATCACATAAATGCTCTTTATTCTCAATATAATTTATATATCATTATTTTTATCTGCCCCACGTTTTCTCCAGAGATGAGTGTAAACTTTCAAAGTCAAGCCATCAGTTCTCTCATAACTCTGGTTATAACATGAACAAAACATAAATCTAGATCCATGGTATTTGATTTGTCAGCAGATGAGTCAGGATCATCCATCCCTGCTTTGTGGCCATATTATTTTAAAATATACATGTCAAAACTTCTTAAAAGGTATGAAGTATCAGCTCTGTCTTCCTTTGTTATTGCAGTGGTTTTGGTTGCAAAACCATGACAGGTATACATCAGATTCTCACAAATCAGGATGGGCATTGAAAGGGCTTTCTCCAAGCGTAAAGTACGGTCTGAAATAGAATTCAGAGTTTTGGAAGGCCATTTTCCTTAACTAAAACAGAAGTTAATGGGTGTTCTTAGTGATAATAAGAAATGCTAATGTTATTTCTGGCTTTTCTTGTGCTCTGTTATTAAAAATAAATCAAAGCGGTAAAACTAGGACTTGTTAAATATAATGTTTATCTCATGATAAATTTAAGCATGTTCAAGTTTTCCTTTAATGAAGATAGTTGCGTTTTCAGAATCTTTAGAAGGAAAACAACTCACCTATACTATCAATCAAACAAGTAAACATCAAAAAAATCAAATATCATACTTGCTTTATTAAGAAAGTACCTAAGTTAATGTTGTAAAAATAAGTTGGTTTAACATATGTCCCATGGATTGTGTAGGAGATGTGCTGACTTATTCTCAGTTGATTTCACTGAAAATACGTTTCCCAAGAAGAAGTTTCTTGATCAAGTGTTTTTTTCCCAGTAGTTTAAGTTTTACTGGCTTTTTTAAAATCAAACATCCTGGTTCTAGATATATCTAGATACTTAGATATTTAAAAAATATCTGATATATCTAGATACCTAGATATATCTAGGTTCTAGATATATCAGATATTTTTAAGCATCTAGAAATATCAAATTATTTTCTGGAACCAATGTATGGGCAAGAGGAGAAGAGACAAAAACATACATGGCACAAGATTGAAACTTAAGATGGTATATCATGTATATCATGTATATCATGTGCTGTTTTTTTCATTTCTATAATCTTTAATTATTGACATGATCTATATTGATTCTGATGAAGCTGCATTAAGTATCCTCTACCTGGATATTTCTTTTAACTTTAAAATACTTATGTAGCCTTGAGAATGTTCAAATTCATGATAAAATGTAGTGAAATGTCAGTAACTCAGATTACTGTAATTATGTGGAAATATCCAAGAGATTCAGAGTTAAGGATCACATTCATCAATAGAACAGAATTAGTTTCAGAAAAAAACACATTTTAATGGAGGTTTCTTTATAAGTTGTCTGCAGCTTGATCAGCCTTTCTATAGATAACCTAACAAAAAAATTGCATTAAACAATTTCTTGTCCTTTTAAGCATCCTTAGAATTTCCTGATTCTGTACAAGATTTTAATCTACATTCATCCCAATAGATTTTAAGTAAAAGTTTCACTATTTAATCTGCAAAAGCTAATTCACATTAATAGCATGTTAATCTGTATGCTTAACATTTGTCTTTGGTAATAATTGTTGTTTAGTTTTATAAAACACTCATTAAATGTCTTGCTAAATTACATAAAGATCATAATAGGCATTTAATGGAAGCTTTTAAAACTGAAGTAGGAATCACTTTGGATTATAAGTAACTATAGGTTTAAAAAGCCATCATTATATATCTATTAAGACCATTTAACTTAAGTGTTCCATAATTAGGGAAGAGCCAGAATTTTAATTGCACATTTGCAAACTGCTACCTAGGACTTCTGAAAATAGCTCTCCTTTTATCCTAGAAGAGTTTGCACTCTCTGCAGGCTTTATTAAGAAAGTTTTTTAGATTTGTAAGTAATATCCTTCTAGACTATAGTCAACACTATGGGACAGAAATTAGAAGTCATCTGATATATAATTAGTTCCTTAAAATTATCTCTAATATTTGAAAAAAAATAAGATTAACTTTAGTTTGCAAAGTGTTGAGTTTGAATCTCTCTATGAACTGTTTCAATACTTTTATTGATGAGGGAAAGCAGAGTACTTTTACCTCTGAGTGACTGACTGAAAACAGGCAAGAACAATAACTTTGATCCAATTGAGTTCTTTTCTCCTAAATCTCTCTGTTAGGTAGCTGTCAAATCATAAAAATATCCTTACCCTTGGTTCTTCTCTACTCAATATCATTGGACATCCCAAAAAACTTGTACTTTTAATCATGGAGAAAGTGAAGTATGTTGAGTTTCCAGACACACCCCAGTGTGGAAATAGGGTTCCTCAGGATGCAACTTAGCTCAAGTCCCTTCTGTTTCATTCTTAATTCAGTTCTCAGACCTCACTTTTTTAACAGCTGACACTCAGAGTTTTAAATGCTCTTCCATAATTCAATCAAGAGATTTTTCACCTAAAATCCTCACAAGACAAAAAATAAAAAGAAAAAAGAAACTCTCTTGGATTATTTCTTTACTTACATGCAAACACAAAACAGGCCTCCCAAAGCAAAGGAAATACATAGAAAGACCACTGGTTTCTCATTTCTTTTCAAAGCACTGCTTAATGGCATTATTGATACATCAGTTGGCATTTTCCAGGATGGGTATGGGATTGAGAAAGAGAAAACCTTGGAGTGAGATGGTCTCCCATTTGAAATACTACATGATCTGCCTCTGTTTAAACTATTTTGAATTTCCCACTGTTTTTGAGGCTCATGTTTTCTCTTCAGTGTGTGCTCAAACAAAAGCAAATTATTTGCATTTCAGTAGTAAAGTGTTAGAAATGGAAAAATGGCAGGAATGGTTAAACTTCATCTCACAGCCAGAACTGCTCCCCATTTCATTGAATCTGTTTCCTTTTCATTACCCTCATCTCAAGGCTGCTAAAATTGCTTTTTTTTCTGTTTAGTTTTGTTATGCTTTGTTCTTAAGTCTTGCATCAAATAGAAGTGTTAGTCTCTATGGGCCCCCAAGAGAGAATTAAATGAAGTGACAAACAGTCTTGAAGGCAATTTTCTATTAAAATCCAGTTCTTGTTTTCTTTTGTAATTCTGCCTGCTTGAATTTAAAGGTTTTTCCCCTCAAATACATTTAGCTTGAGAGCAATTTTATAGAGCATGCAATCATTGTACTTGGGTAACTGTGTGCTTTTCTAGTCTGAAGTTCATCTGATATTCCATGGCTGGGAGAAATCAGAGAGAGCTCTTTCTTTAAAAAAAAAAAAAAAAAAAAAAAAAAAACTTATTCTTTGTGATGAATTAATACATTTTTCAAGAAATATAACTACCCTGTAAATTGATTGCATTTCCTTCACTTCTGAGCTATTTTTCTTTAGATGAGAGCTCTGGTCAAGCTGTTTTCCATGTTTGCTATTGATGGTCAGTTCCCTCCTTCAGTTCAGTCATAGACACACAGCAGAAAATAAATACCAAATAAAATTCTTCTGATGTAGCTTAGTGCACCTGTTTTGCGAAAAAAAAAAAAAAAAAATTGCTTTTAATTTATTTATTCATCTTGGGTTTGAAGAGAGGCATTAAGTAGTATAAGGAAATAGAAGATGATAGGGATTTCTATGAAGACAAGATGGCATTATAGTTAACTCCTAAGGCTAAAAGTGGGAAAAAAAGTAATAGGAGAGGAATAAACATTTGCAAAATCACTAGGAGAAGAGGAACATAAAAGCAGAAGAAGAAACAATAAGGAGAAAATAGGAAATAAAAAGAGGAGTAATTAATGAAGTCCATCTTAAAAAAGAAAAAGCTGTTGAAGAACACAGTTGAAGGTTTAGTCAGCTAATTACACTGGGACATATTTAACAGCAAGCCTGGCAAAAAAGGCAGACAGAGAATACTAAATCTTCCAAATCGAAATAAAATTATCAGTTAACAATTGTAGTTTGGCCCAGGCATATTTTGCCCTGAGAAGCACACGGGAATTGCTGTTATCTAGTAGAGATGCTGGCATTTTACTCTCATGTATATTTTCATGCATTGCTATGAAAAATCAACTTGAAAGATTTTATTTTTTCTCCTTAAGATATTAGAAGGTCTCTGCCTGCTAGAGATGGTATTCAAAAGGAAGATGCTTACAACTGCTCAGACCTGTTTTGCCAAAAGAAAGGTCTGAGTCTGATTTACTTTTTCATTAGTGCACAGAACAATTTAGAATTTTTTTCTTAGACATCTTAATTCTCTATTTCAAGTCTGTTTCCTCAGTAACCAAGTTCTTGGGATTGATTTGAGTAACAACCCTAGGAAATAAAAACCTTTGTTTTCTGGATTCTATATTTAGTTCCTGATTGCTTGATATTTTAAGCATATAAATATTTATGCTTCTGCAATATCTCAGTGGCACTGGAGTGTTCCAACTTCATTAATCAGTAAAACACTGAAGCAGGATCCTGCTTCTTGTGTAACTGTACCAAAGCTTTGAAGGTACATCAAAGATTGTGATTTTTACTTGTGAAAATCACTAATAATACCCTGGTTGTGCAAATATACAAGAATTTAGTGCTGGACAAAATAACAGTATAATCCTGGCAGCCCCAAGTGAACAGCTACAGAAACCAAGAGGTGCAGACAGCCTCAAAATCATGACACCAAAAGCTGTTGTTATGGAAACTGAGCTTCCCAGGACACATCTGCAGATCTTAAAATATTTCAGCTTATAGGTAGAAGTTTGCAGCTGCTGTCTACTTACAGTATCAGAACTTACTTGCAGCTTTTCAGCCATCTGTGGGTCAGAAATGGCTTTCCTCTGAGAGCCCAGAAGTATTATCCCCAAAAATTTTCAGCTTTGCTACTTACTTCCATTTTTGCTGAACAGAAGCATCAGTTTTGAACAGAATTCTGACATGCAGAAGGAAGTGCTGACTTGCTACTTCCATAATAAACCTTGATGTCTGTGACAATTTATTTTAACACTGTAAGTCATCAATTGTGACATGTTCCTAAAGCTCCATAATTTTCTTTTGCATGAGATGGATACTATACTCCATTAAACCATTTGAATTAATTTAGCTCATAATTTGTCAACTAGATGCATTTTTTATTCCCTCTCAAATTGAATGCTTAGGAAATGACAGAGACAGCTACAGACCATATGCAGTGATTTCTTTTTCCTGGAGAAGATTTGACAGTCAATATTTATTCCCTTTAATTTCAATGCCTCAGTTCAGCTGGGTGTTTTGGTTTGGCTTTAGTTTACTGGGTTTTCTTCCCTCTTCAAATTGTCACAATTCCTCTAGAAATAAAAACTGCATTCAAGTTTTTATTCAAGCCTGGAATGGATGGTAATATCTGGTCTTGGAATACATGATTATTCATTATTCTGCAAGCATTAGCTGATCTTTATGTGTTGTGTTAGAGTAAAGACATAATAAATAGTATATGAGAAAAAATGCCCTGAGGTGAAATCTCAGCTTCATTGAAAATCAATGGCAAAGCTCTTATTTCCCATCAGTTGGACAAAAACTTTTCTGTCCAAGTGAGAATTGAAAGATAATTTAATTTCTCTACTTGTGAGAACTTGTATTATGTGATTATTTTATTTGGGTTTAATTCTCAGTTATTTCTTCAGGCAAAGCTCCAATTGAAATTTCTTGTCTCTTGTAATCAGTGAGAATTTTTCCTAAGGAGAACATTTTGCCAGAGCTGTGCAATTTGTTCTTTTTCAATGTTTATCTTTTGTCCATTTTACTATTTGTCTTATGGAAGAATAAGAAAAATAGGCAGCTTTTTGGAACTGAGTAAAGTGAAAAATAAAAAAATACCACAAAAAAAGAAGCAATTATTAAATGGGGTGATCAAGGTTAAATTTATGTTGTGAATATGGAGATAGGACTGCCTGACTTGCATAAAGGTTTTGTCACTTTTTTATTACTTTTTTTTTTTTTAAGTCTAATAAGTTTATATAGAAAAAAGTATTGAAGAAGCTGGCCCTAAAGCTTGTCTGTTGCTCAGGACCCTGTGCTATGGAACTTTCTGGAAGGCATCTAGTCTTGCTTAGCATGGAACGAGTCTGTTCCTTGATACCTGGTGGAGTAACTGAATTGCTCTTGTTATTTTTGTATCTACTTTCTGGTATTATTTTGTATTTTTTTGTATTTATTTTCTGGTATTATTTTGCTTTTACCTGCTAGAGGAAAAATCCACCCACTTGGATTTTTTAATATATAAATACTTTTAGACTAAAAGCAAGGCATCTTCTACATATAGATTGAGCTAAGGTTTGTAACTACTGTCAGGTTTTAAAAATCTAAGTCACTTTATGCGACTACTTTGGAATTCTGAGCACTCTACTGATGCATTTTATGTTATTTCCATCAGAAAAAGTTGCTGTATTTCAGTAATAGACTCAATATGATTTGGATAATAAACCCCATTCCCTAGGGATTCATCCATTTTAAGGCCTCTGATTGCTTTATCTGCATCATCACAAAGAAAGGTACAGTTCTGTTATTGAAAAATTGCTTAGAAACTCAACAAAATATATTTGCTAATGGTCTGTTGCAGGCTGGCTACCAGAGAAAGCCACAGAGAAAAAGTGCAACAGAATTTATACCCATATTACTATTACATTGAAATGTGCTTTCTTTTTTCCTTCATCTCAGAAAGGAGTTCATATTTGTGCTATTGATTTAATAAATACAACAAAACTGCAAATCTAATAAAATACTCAAAAGTTTCCGAGTCACTTAGCAATGTACATACTCTTAAAAATTATATTTTGCCATGTCTTTTGTATTTTTCTCCTAGGGTTCAGCTCTTGATCATCTTAGCAGCCCACATGAGGGGAATAAATCATATAGACTTTGAACTGCAATGATTTTATAGCTTCTGCAAATAAAGGTAAAATGTTTTTATCTTTGGATTTCTTAAATGTCTCAGCCATTTAAAAGCATCACTACTGTACTTTTTAAATACTAATTTAAAGGTAAAATCTAGTTGGTGTCACTTCTCCCATGTAAAAATTCAGAAGGCTGATATTAATGCTAAAAAACAAATCCACCCCTTTTTAAAAATCCTAAGACAGGTGAGATGCTGAAGAATGGGAGGGTGGAGAAAGAAATGGTTTTAGTTCAATGCTGCATAGTAGTTTCTTTTACTATTTCTTTGATTCTGGTGTGGAAAGCTGCATCTGGAATGGTGCCATGTGTCCCAAAGGTTAGCTGCAGGTGCTAAAAGAAATCGTGGAAGTTGTTTCACTCTTTGTACTATGTTAGAAACAACAGGAGGGGAAAACAGCCTCCAGAAGAGAATGGAAATAAAGAAGTTCCCTGTCTTCTGTATATATTTTTCAGCACAAAATTATATAACTCTTGAATATTTTTTTTAAGCTTTTGTTTTTATGAAAAAAAATTGAGTCCCTTGAAAAGAGTCTTTGCCTGAAAAACACCCAAATGTGCTATTATTTACTATAAAGAGAAGGGAGTTTAAAACAGAATTTGTAACTAACATGTGACAATATTTCCAAATTACATATTGGGTGGAAGATATAAACACTATAAATAAAATTAAAATGTGGTATGCATACAGCTCTATAATACAACTCACACAGCTATAACCAGCCATTCTCTCATATGACAAAGATCCAGGTTTTCAGAGCTAATCCATTTCCCATGCCTGATCTTGGCTTGTGTGGTCATTTTCTGCTGGGTTTTTTTCCCTGCTCATGGTAAGGCTCCAACACCTGCTGATGGCACCTCCAGTGCCAACTCTAATATCTGTCAGCTACAGCCACTATTAACTGCCCTTAAAATGAAATTTAAAAAATAAGACAGCAAATACCAGCTGGGGAGCGCTGGTATTTATTATCTATGGATGCTGAGTTTCCACATATAATATGTTCTTTGTTTGTGTTAATAAAAGATACATAGTTGGTTTTATTGAGTATGTTGAACAAAAGCCCAAATAATTATCTGTGCCAATAAATACAGGACAATATTATTGCATTTTATGTAGCATCAATATTTTTTATATTAATAAGAGCAGTACTATCAGTACTCCTATAAAATTAGGAAATTTGCCTCTCATCACAAGTACTTTAAAGCTAATTTTAATACTGGAGGCACAGTACACATTAAAAGCTTTGTATTTTGGCTACTATATACTAATACATCAATGGAAAATATTTATGAACTTTTTTTCAATAGAATGGCTGAACTCCATGCCAAAACCAGCTAATGAAGGGGAAAGGGAATAAGACAAACTAAATAAATTATATGGCTGGTGTTTGATTTAAAAAAAAGATACTGTGTATTTAATGATTGAGAAGTCTTTAAATTCAGTTTTGCTTATAACTTTTATATTATGTAAATGACACAAAATGCTTGAAGAAATTTCACTTATATACCTGTTTGAAAGTTCTATAGCATTACTGAATTATTTCTGGTTTCTACAGGGTTTTTATACCCCTATTCTTCTATCAATTTCATTGTAAAAACCTACATTTCACATGAATTAAATGAAACATTTCCAGTTCCTATGAGTTTTCTATTTCCATCCTTTACTTGACACCAGATGGCTCCAAGAAGTCATTCCTTTTTTATTTTTTTTCATCCTATGGTAAAACACTGGAAAAGAAAAAGGAGACATTCTTGATCTAATTCACTGTGAAAATGAGGGGCAAATCATAACATGACAATAAAAGAGGAATTCAGGTGCAAGCAGAGTGCCTGGCTGTTGTACAGGAAAGTGCAGTAGAAAAAACAGAGGTCCAGGTGTGATTTCTAAGGCTTGTGAGGCAGGTGGAGGAAAACATGAATCTCCAGTTAATTTACCTTTCAAAATACACCAGGGTTTCAGTTTAGGAGGGCAAGACTTCAGTAGTTTTAGCAAACCAGGCTGTACTTTAAGTCATGGTATGTATGAAATGTAACCAGGTTGAAGAGACAGGCTAAGCACAAAGCCCAGAGAACCCTTTTTTCCATGAAGTTTCTAACAAAATTTATTTCCTTAACCAGTTCACAGATGTCTGTTTCAGTATGGTACTAAATGCCTTTTGCAAATCTAAATATAATAATGACTGAAGTGCATTTTGTAGACCAAGTGCTTGACCTTTGCTCAAATTTAGAGCCATGTTCACTAAATTATTAAACAATACTTTGTAAAAATACAATATCTGAAATAATATTCTTTCTTTTGTCCAAGCTAAAAAAAGCCAGCTGATTTTTATTCTACTGGGAACACTCAGGACTTGATAAAAATTTTCATATCTCAGAGTCAGTCCAGTGGGAATGTTTCTGACATTTCTTCAGAAAAATTCTAAACCCTGTTCCTCACCCTCACTCACTCACAAGTGACCGCTGAAATGCATAAGCCATTTCTGGTGCCTCAGATATTGTTCCCAGGATCAAAAGGCCACTTCTGGCTGTGAAATTCTGGAGATTGAAATGTTGTTGTGTATTTCAGGACACAAGGTTATGCTTCACTAAAACTTCATCCTGGAAGTGAATATTCAGAACTTGAAAGAAAAGCAAGAGTATATTGAGAAAAGTGACCTAGGTTATTCTATGTGACTACTGTTAAATTTTTAATTCCCACAAAAATGTCTCCTCATGTTCTTGTCTTCACTTCCCTGTTTTAGCATGACCATAATAATTTAATAAGCAGGTTGAACTGCAAAAATAGAGTGGATATGAACTGCCTGTTATCTTTTTCTCACTTTTAAAATACATCTCTCACATATTCTCAACGAATTCAGCACAAGACATGACTCACTGATGAAGCTGACAGCACAGATTGCCCTTGCTTATTGATTTCACATATGTGTCCCTGCTACTCTTAGCATTTGTATTCAGGGTCAAAATTATTTCATTGGGATATTTTTTCACAGTTGTTTTTTTTCCTGACAGTCAGTTCTCAACCCCTAATCATCAGGGTATTTAAGCAAGGAGTGTTATTAGTAATGTTGTGAAAGAGCACTGCAATAAATTATTTAGGAAATGAATTTCAAATAAAATAATTCTTTATTGTAGAAAGTCCTTCTAAAGGCAAGTACAATGATGTTGCATGAGCATGTTGTGAATATCTTGTGTCAAGCTACAAAACCTGAAATATTCAGGGTAGCTCAATATTGAGAATTTGCATTAAAATTTGACTTTTCTAAACCCCAACTCTTTCTCTCCTGCTCATGTGCCCTCACCCTGCTCTGCTCTCACACCCATGCACAGTCACATATACATTTACAGACCTTCACAATCAAAGAGCAAGCATTCTTGGGCAATGCATTTTACCTAAATGCAGGTAGGATAGCAAAGCCATTCACAGTTTTAAATTATTGAAGAATGGTAATAAGTCCATTGATGTTCTTTACTTCATGGCCTCAGATGTTGCAGTATTTTGCTAATGTGGTTGCTTTGTTTTTATTTTTTTTTTATTTTTGTTATTAATTTCTGAAGTTTCAGTTGTTCTTTGGGGTGTAAAAGCAGAGAATTAAAAACAGAATTCAGCCTCTGTCCCATAATCAGGGTATGGCCTCCATTGTCATTGTCACCAGTTCTGTGTGACAGAGGATCTCCCATTACCAAACAGCTGATTGGAATCAGACAAAGATGTAAAGATCCATTGTATTGATTAACCCTTATAATTCAGAACCTGCTTCAGAGTTTATGCTGTATTTCTAGGTTTGTTGGGTTTCCTTGGTGTGTTTTCTAGTTCCACACCTCTTGCAGGAGACCAGGTAAATTTTGGTGGGTTTTTCTGTTTTGTTTTGCTTTGTTTTGGAAAGATAGCATCAAACTATTGACATCTTTAAAGTGGAATTAGATTCTGCAGGAAGGAAATGCTCTGCCAGGTCTTTGAAGAAAGAACCTTGTAGCAAGATCTGTGGGGAAACTGCAGTCTAGCACTTCTGTGTCTCTGAAACAAGAGACACAATGATTTTATTCCTGCTCTGGGATGTGACTAGGTTTTCAAATAACTCTTGCATTCACCTGTTCTCTCTGAGGGCCTCCTAATCAGCAAAATCCTGACCACATTTTAATATATTTTTCTATAGATAATGCCCTCATTCCTCCTTTTCTTTGCTCCTGTGCCATCCTGCCTAGATAACAGTTTCAGAAAACTCCAATCTAGATACATTTTTAAAGCAATTAATGTACCAGATAATTTAAATACTTACGTACTTAAATAGTTGAAATAGGAAGCTAATTAAAAGTGATTACTTCTTTTCTGATAATGTCTTATCATACAAACCTACCCTGACAGTTTTGATAAATCTATTTCCTGGCACTAGTGTCAGATTGACATGGGAACATGACTGCTGTTAATAGTGAAATGCTAATTTCTCTAAATAGAAAATAATAGGTTATTTCATTAAACTACAGCTACAAAAAAAAATGAAAAAAAACATGTCTATTCTTTGTGCATCAGCAAAGTTATGACATAATTTGCACACAGAAGGTGACCACAATTTGCTTATAAATAGCTTAACACTGAGCCTCTGGGAAATATACAGGTAAGGCCAAGGAGGATTAGAATTCAACAGCCAGAAATAGTAGGAATTCAGGGTTTCTGCCTAGTAAATACAATAATTTTTGAAACTTGGATTTTCTTTGCTCCACAAATATATAGGAATGCTCTTTTCTTTCTTTCTTGATTAGATTTTTGCTGTAACTCAAACACTTGCTAAGTAGTCATATAACTTGTATCTGGATAGATATTTGAGCAGAATCATACAAAAGGCTTCCTTTCAGTAACTTTTAGAACAGTAGCAAATTGTACCAATTCAGGCAATTCTAACTGTTCCCCTGTTGTAGTGTGTGTGCATTCCCCCAGTAAACTGAAAATATTATCAGGCAGAATAAGGGTCACAAAGTAAAGGAGAAAGTATAACTAAACATTTTAGATGCAAAATTAATATTAAAACTTCTTGTTCATGGAAATAAAAGAAAATATAGAGGGAAAATTTAGAAAATAACCATAAAAAACAAGATTTAATATTAATTCAAAGGCTTTCTCACATGTCAGGCACATGGACTGTTTAAACCTTCACAGCTGCAGTTGGATTAGAGTGGCGTAGGCTTACCCCAAACAAAAACTCTGCTCCAAGAAGCCAAGTGAATATAATTATTCCTTGAAGAATAAAACATTTTATGGTGGAAATCTCTAAATTAATGATTTAGGGCAGGGGGATCCATGCTTGATATGAGAGGTCCCAGAAGAGGAGGCACAGGATGCAGCACAAAGCGGTACCAGGCACAGGGTGGTTGGGAGCCAGGGAACACAGAGCTGTAGGTGCCCATCCAACAAGGAGTGACCAGAGAAGCAATTACAGAGCTGGAGCTGGGACAAGGCAGCTTCAGGGGATGAAGAGAACAAAAATAAAGTGCTTTACATAAGTAAAAACGCTCCATGTTGGATGGGTTGGGTGCAATTAAAATTGGATGTTACAGGGAGCGGTAGATCGCAGAAGATCATGGGGATACCAAGCAAAAAAGAAGAAGGAAAAAAACACACAAAAAAACAAAAACAAGAACAAGAACAACAAAAAATACAAAATATATCTTCTTTCTCATCCTAGGATATGAAAGCATTAACTTCAACACCATATTTCTCCTAGGAGAACACTGCAGATGCTGCCGTCTCACCACATCCTTCCATAGACCGAATCCAGAACTTTGGGACACAGGGAGGCAGTGAAAGTGTAAAGAAGTGGCAGGTGCCAGGAGGTTTTTGTACAGTACTTTTAAATATATTATTGTGGAATTTTGTTTATTATGTCTTTTGATGTGTAATACTAAGTGCAAAAAATGTGAATTCTGTGATTAGATTGTCAAGATAGCAATAATACACCAAATCAGCCTTATATTTAATTTTTGCCTAGAACAAGACTTTCAGCATAAGAGATGGTATGTTATCAGTTTCCCAGACACAAATTAATGAAAATAGTCACACTGGAAACAAATTTCCATGAAAAAATGGAGTTTCCACACCTTCAATGTTTTCAGATCACAATAATATACCTTTTCAGAAGACAGCTCTATCAAAACTAAACATAAGTTATTTGATCCATTACAGAGGTGATTCCAGAAAATAGAAAATAATTCAAAAAATTATAAACAGAATATCCATAAACTGTATTCTAATAAGAAGAATTGTATTAAATAATTAATAATCTTACTAAAAAATCTTTCTAAAAATAATAAAAAGTTAATGAATAAGAAATTAGATGGAAAAAATATTTTCCACAATATTTTCTCTAGATTTCCCTGGTGTAGAAGTAAATGTAGATAAAGGAGAAGCATATGGAAGCTCAAGTGCTTTTTGAAAAAAATTATTATTCATTGCACTTTCATCTTTTAGCATATTCAATAATTATCTTATTGGTCAACAAGGTTTTATTGAGGCTTTTTGTGTGTTTGTTTCCTTCAGAGAAATCTTTTCAGGTTACTCCCTGATGCTTAGAAAACAGATGGTATTTAATAAGTAGACTCTAATTGCAATCAAGAGTGAATGATGAACAAATTTAAAATTAGATTAAGTTTGCACAAGTATCCTGCTATCTTGTTTTCCAAAAGATTATATTTCTTTTTTAAATCCTAGCACTAATCAATGATGGTTGGATATGTAGGCTATAAAGTTTTACATTACTCTTGAATTTTCCTCAGCTGAAAACAGCACATTTAGAAATAATAATTGAGAAAGAAGGTTAATCTAAAAATTGTGAATCTCCTTTAAGCGCAGGTTTCATGTGGCTATAAAATTGCATATGGAATTTAAAGGCTTTGTCCTGAATTACTGTCATGATAGTAGCAGTTGATACAGGCTCATCTCTTCCTAGACTAATAAAAGAGAGGAGAGAATCTGAGCTCACACATTCAATCTAAAAAGGAGCTGCTGGCAAAATTAATAGGGATGATGTCCAAGCTAGTTGTCACACAGAAACAAATTTACAGTTTGTAGGAAAACTTTGTAGGTCATACTTTTTTTTGCCAGCTACAATGAGTTGCTCAGTTTCCAGAAAATGTCACAAAAATGTCAGTTGAGATACAGAATCCTCTGCTCTGTTACCTAGGCTATCTTCTGTCCAGAGCTGTTTCACATCATTATTTCTAAATCATCTGTGATGGATGTTCATACCCAGTCTGTGTATCCTCTGACTATTTATAGCAGTGACAATTCTGTGATTTCCTGCTAGAATCTAATTATTTGACTGTCTATTTTGAAAGTTTATTGGCTGTTTTATTCTGCTAAACTGAACTTTTTTTTTTCAGATGCACTTTTGGGGTTTTTATTATTATTGTTCTTAACTCCACTCAAAGCAACACAGAAAAATTATCTGTAACTGTAAGAATCAGCAAAGGGAAACAGAAAATTGAGCAAGTGCTTCTTGTTTCTTATGATATATAAAGGGAGGATTGGAGAGCAGAGCAAATTTAAAGAAATTTAATAGAAATAAAGTGAGACAGGAAATGGAGGCAAAGTATATGTGAAATCTTGGTAAACAGATAGACCATGGGTAAGATTACACACTAGAAACACTGATCAAATCAAATCTGAGTAAATGTGAATGGAGAGGCTCAGACTGTTTAAATGTATGTTTTGCTATCCCTTTTTGATGAAACATCTTGCTATCTAAGTCCTAAAATCACTGTAAGAAAATACTTCTCTTATCAAACAGATGAATGTATTCGAATTATACGTCTGAGGAGTTATTCTGGTTTTAAAGAGTGGGATGCAGAGCTGAGTGGGAACACACATTAATTAAGCTGCCTTGCCTGGAAAGTCACTGCTGCCAGATTTTCTTGCTGGGGAACCTGGATCCTGCCCCCTCCACTCAGGGCTCCCAGGGTTTAAATTTAGATTTAGCCTGGTTTACCCTCCCCATGAGAAGGGGTAGCACTACCAAGGCTTCTGGTGATCTGACCTGAGAAACAATGCAAAGCACCAAACCTCCAGGTAGCAGCATCACTACTAGATGTCAAATGGCAAGTTTAGATGTCTAATTAAATTTTCATAAAGGAAATGGTGGAATTAAATACAAGAGGAAGTTAACTAAATATAGAAGAATTGAGGAGGAATATCTCTGAGATCAGCATTGTCCTGCTGTGTATTCTGACTCCGGAGACAAGGAAGGAAGCTGCTTTATGTGTATTGGAGACATGATGAATACTGGGCAGTAATAAAGTGGAAATAATAATTAAATAGGGCTGCTCACTAGTGTTTACTGTTGTTGCTGAGAAAATAATTACTTTTGAAAATCCTCACATCATAAACCATCTTCAATTTTAAAGCAGCTGGTACTTGTTTTGTGAAATTTTCACCCATGTTCTTAAAATCTCCATATTAAAAAGGAATCTAGTTTAGAAACATCTAAAAGACCCCAGCTGCATTAAAATAAGGACCAAGGAACTCAGCCTTTTGTGTTTTAGAGGCTCCTTTATTTTGCAGATGTGGATACAGGAGTGACTTTGAAGACAGCTGGCACTGAGGCTGGAATGAAGACAGAGAAATAAGTTTTTCCCGTGGTACCCATTGGCCATTGCTTCTCTCTGATTTGAGGTCAGGTAGGGACTTGTCTGCAGTCAAAGTACCTGTCAAGAAGATCTACACTTCACACAGCATGAGGGAAGAGCTGGCCAGCATACTGATGTAAATCTATTGTACAGCACCTTTCATGTGGCTGTGAAATAGAAATCCTCCTTTGTTCTGGTCCTGACATTTTCCAAGTGTTTTGCAACACTTTTGGGAGGGACAGAATTTACGAGCTCTCCTAACTTCCAGAATTGTTTGGAAATTTCTATACTAAAGGCAGGAGTGGGTTACTCTTCCTAAAAGACAAGGCTGCTCAAAACACTTGTAAAAAGTCCATCCCTGGCCTTCTTGTTGGCCTCCTTCAGGTACTGGAAGGTACTCTAAGATCTCCCCTGAGCCTCCTCTCCTCCAGGCTGAGCAACTGCAGCTCTTCCAGCCTCTCTTCATAGGATTAACAATTTACTTTAAATTGCTAATAGACTACTCCAGTCTGGAGTGACAACTTTGTGAACAGAGCCACAGAAAATAATGTGGTGCTAGAACGAAGGAATGGGGAGGGGCATCAACAGTCATGTGGGAGATGCTGGCAATTTAGATGAACAAAAATTAGCATGAAGACAACATTTCAATCAAAAAATGCAGAAATGTTTGCTTTTGATAAGAAATATAGTGGGAATTCATTATAACTTTTGGTGCTTTAGTTTCTGCCCTGATACATGGAAGAAGCAAATGTGAGAACAGGAGGCATTCTCAGAGAAGGTGATTCCCAGTCCAAGCAGAGCAGGCATAGTTCTTCAAAATACTACAGCTAGGATTTTCCTGACTGATTCCTGCTCTGTTCAGATTCTCAATCTGAGTTAAGTAAACCCAGTCTTTAACATGGAATAAATGTGCATACCTGAAGAGCTCTCCCCTTTGGCTCAGCTGTTGATAAGAATCGGCTTTGGAAAAGCCTGTTCTAAAACACCTTTTAAAAAATTCCAAAGTTGAAAACCAAAATTTTGTGTTGGATTGAAACTCATCCTCAGCATACCAAGACACATTGCAGAAGGAATTTTTCAGTAAACTACATACTGCAGTAACAAGTATGCATTCTGTTCATAAAATCTTGCAACAATTTCCATTAAATGGACATATTTACTATTTATTGCTTTGGAAACCACTCTTCTAAAGAAGGTCTCTAACATCTGACTGTATTAATGTGTGCCTCTCAGTTGCCATTAGTGATGCTGACGATGCACAGCTTCATCTTTCTTTGATTTTCCTGAAAATCCATATTTAGAATTAAGGCCTAGGCTTCCATTTGAGTTAGACCAGAATAATGATCAGAATGCAAGACAATAGCAGTATAAAAAGCATTGAAACCAGTAGTTTCTAATGTTTGAGCTGCTCTTAGACACATTTAGTCCCATGTTTGATTCAGCAGCCTCCAGATTGTGGTTCCATGGGTGTTCTTAAACTGAGGTTTCTGCACATCACCAACAATGGGACTGCACTGGAATATTTTTCTGGGTATTTTCAATTACAAGTTATTTGACAAAGAATTCTATCTTTGCTACAAAAGATAACTATGAAGGGCTCTCTTGAGACCAAGCTCAGCCTCATCTTACTGGAGCCTTTTTTGCTGGCCGGCCTGGTTCCCGCTTGGGGAGCTCCATCCTCATCTCAGGGTTTGGAGTCTTATTCTTGAGACTTCTCCCAGACATTCAAAGTTTTTGTCTGGTTTTATATGAATCTTGGGGGTAAGGGACTTTGTTTAGACATGAATAGTTCAGAAAGGTTTTGTAAGAAACCCAGTATGACTGATTGTGCGAAGCATGCATGCTTTCTGTGTCTAAAATTTTCACAATGTAAACACAGTGTCAAACAAGGACAAAACCCTCAGCCTTGATAGTGCATAAATATTTTATAGCCTCAGCATCAGGAAATGTGAATAACAACCTATGCAAATGAAGCAAACACATGCAAAGTTAGTTGGTTTAGAAGTCCACTGATATCTTTATGTGCAGATGCAGAGTCTGATTAGGCTGCAGGGAGAGGTGCTCAAACACATTTAGCATTTTTTGGTTCAGAATTACATCTTAAAAGTAGATATCTTGTGAGGGGAAAAGAAGGAGCAAGCACTGATCTCTTCTCTGTTGTGACCAGTGACACCACCCTACGGAAGGGCCTGAAGTTGTGACAGGGGATGTTTAGTTTGGATATTGGAAAAAATATTATTCCACCTTAAGGGTGGTCAGGCACTGGAACAGGCTCCCCCAGGGCAGTGGCCAGTGCACCTGACAGGTCTCAATTGTATGGACACCACTCTCAGGGACATGGTGGGATTCTGGGAGTGTCCTGTGCCAGGGTCAGGAGTTGGACTCAATCCCTGTGGGTCACTTCCCACTTAGAACATTCTGTGATTCTGTAAAGATGTGCTTATACACAACTCCAGATCCCCATTCAGCACATAGTAGCCTTTCTGCCTGAGTCATGGCCTGTTGCACTGTGTACCTTACTGGATGAATTTCAATTGGCCATGGACTACTCATGTTAAATAGCTCTGAGGTATGAGTCAGAGTCCTGGCAACAGAAAAGTTTAAAGTACAAGATAATAAAATAATTCTGTTTGCTGGAATCTCTCTCTATTGTTTTATTCAGATATAATGCTAGTAGTCTTCTGTAGAATATTCCCAATAGCATAGAGCTGAAGTTAGATCCAATTCTTGAAAACTTATTTTTCCCACCTGAAATAATAGTAAACTAGCCATAACTAAGCCCCCTTCAACTTGAGTTTAATTGCACCGAGAAAAAAGATAACTTTTCAACATTTTTTTTCTTATTACAAGGTGAAGCTAGGATAACTGAAGTATATTTTCTATTTTATTGTACCATGCAGTAACAACTACTAATCGTATATTTTTATGCACACGTGCATAACTTTCCCCTCAAAACTCACAAACACATTTTCCAAAACTGCTCACTTCTACATAATTCAGGGATGATTTCCTCTGCTGCCAGAGTTACTGACTGAAACCTCCGATTCAGCGCTACATAGGAGATTTAGCCCGTGATCGTGACAATCCATTTCAGCCTAAGACTCCGCGGCTTGTCTGGCACTGATATGCCATCGCTGTGCTGTGTGTGCCTCAGCATCTCTGTAACACCAGCTCAGAAACTGCACTGCACACATTTAGGGTATTATGCTTTAAAGACTTTAGCTGTTGGTGGGTTTCTGTAAAATGCTGATAGAGTCAACATTGATACAGTCTTATACTGTTAGAAAGGGCTGAGACGGCGCATTTAAACCCAAAGATATAACTCAGCTGGAATCTAGGAGCATTCTTTTCATTGCACCACAGTTTTATATTTCATTCTACTCTTCCCTTTTCTTTTTCACATCTATGGGACCTGGTTAGTTTGTCCTCAGAGCCCACCTCTTACTCCTTGGTATTTTAGACTAGATGAAACTTGGAGCTTCTGGTACAATTTTCTTATAAGAAAGTACAGTTGGAAATCATACACCAGAGCATCTAATTAGAATAATTTCAGGAGTGTTAAAGCCAGCCAAGTATTTCAGTTCTACTGAGTGACAGCAAAATTCATTTTCCTAGATCTATTATTAAATGGGTATAATGGTTTCTTGTGCTGTTCAAGCCTGGTCACTTGACAGGTTTAATAGTCTGCTGGAAGCAGCTGGGTGTCATTCCAAACCCTCTTCCAAAGACTGAATAATAATGTAGAAACACAAAGAGGGACTGTTGGATGTTGGATGCTGGGTCACCTAATGCCTTTCTGTAACAGAATATTTCATTTCAGTGGACAAAGCAATTTATACTCAGAAATCATGTTTAGGTGTTACTTGGTGTGTGCTCAGGATTATTTAGCTGTACCCTCCATAAGAATTCACTAGTGGAGTCGGCAGCTCTATATTCATGGCAACAGCAGTTGTAGATTGCCTTGCTTTGCAGATTTCTTTACTTATTTTCCCTTCTGCTTGCTATCATTTCCCATCTCTTTTCCTCAGTCTCCTTAGATAAGCTATCAGCAGGTAGCAGGGCCACGTGGGAAGCACAGCCTGCTTACAAATTACATCTCATCCCGTGTAGATGCATTCCTTCCACACCACACAGCACACAGAATAAGACCTTTGTATTTACCTTGGGGACCAGCAACTTCTGCTGAGAGAACAAGTGTAAGGCAATGAAAGGATTCAAATACTTTGTAGGAATGCCTTGTGCCCAGTTTGAAGCCAGGAAATCTTTGATGTTTTAGGCATGAAAAATCTCTCTGGCCATCGCAGCGCTCTCGCAGCGCACATCTAATTCTGGGAGATGCAACTCAGGCTAAATGAATTCTCTACCCTTCAAAACTGCTAACCCAGACTCCTGAGCAGACAAGGGTGAGGGCATGGGAGAAGGCTGCAAAGGAGGGAGGATCCCATAAAAATCCTCCTGATAGATCCTGCTGAGGGATGTGGGAACAGCATCCAGAGCCACCTGGGTGTTGCAGGACGGGATGGGGTCAGAGCTGTGTTGATGCCACAGAGCTGGTACGCCCCAAGAAGTTCTCTCTCTGCCTGCCCATCCCCTGCAGACACCTTTCAGGAGCTCCTGAAGCCTTGAACCTTTTTGCTTCAGAGTCTCTGTGGCACCCTGGAGTTAAACTGCTGTCAAAAAGGAGACAGGGAGGCTGGAGCAAAGTCAAAACAGCTCAGGAATGACCCATCTGTCATTTTTACCCAGGCAAGGCACTGAACCCTAAACCTTAACTTTTCCAAATAATTAGTCCATATCTGAGCTATTTTTGCATATCATGGGACTGCTGCATCTCAGATTGTCTGTGTGTAGCATCAGTCCCTTCAATTTTTTGCACCCGTTTTCTTGGATAATGTTTCAGTTTTCTAGCAAACCTTTTCTAAGCATTTTGTTTTCTTGACAAGTTATTTAACTATTTTCTGATAGAGATTTCTGCCTCTTTTGGGCCTTCATGGAATCAACAAAGAATTGGAAATATTCATGAGACTTCATCTCTTTGACAAGCATTCATTCTCTTCAGATGAGTGGCTCACTGTCCTGTATCCAAAAGAAGTCTCATTTCTCTGACAAAAACTAAGTCTTCAAACAGATCTGGAATTTTAACTGTTATCTATGGTACTATTCATTTTTGGTTGTTATGAGCAAGAATTATTTAAGAAAATGTTTGTTAGGTTGGGTTTTTTTTTTCCCCACAAGGCATTATAATCCCTATGACATTGCTCTTTTCAAGCAGAAATGTTAAAGGAAGATAATTCAATACAAACCCATTTATTTTCTCAAAAGAGATGACTTATGATGGCAGAGTATCTTCTATAGAGTTCAAGAAAAAAGAAAAAAAAAAATTTGAAAGTGGTTTTTTTTGTTTGTTTTTTTTGGGTTTTTTTTTGTTTGTTTGTTTTTGTTTTTTTTGCATCAATGACTACAAATTTGGAGAAAATTTTAATATATAGTCCGGGTCAATTTTTTTTTTCCTTCTTCAAAACTGTTGGGTACACACACAGCTAAAAAACTTCTGTAAATTATTCCATATTCTGTAGATGCTATAAGCATGATTGTGTCTTCAGATTTCTGCTAAACTAGTGTAATGTCTTTGACTTCAGCAAAAATACTATTGATATATAAAGGTTAATGCATATTGGAAACAATTTTGTAACTGATGTGTAATTTTTTAAATTCCATAGTGCATTTTGACATTTCTTTTTTTTTCCAGAAAAATTTCCCTTTAAAAGTGTAATTTTAAGAAACAGTGAAATTTGATAGAGTATATAAAATTGATTTCCCATGGTATGTAGGTTACTAGAATTTATCATAATACTATAATATTACTGACACCAGCATACTGTAATGCATATTATCTTGCTTTTTCCCTAGATATTGAAATGTACTTTTTTTTTTTCTGTTATTTTTGTATTTTTGATCAAGCGCATCACCATATCATAGCAATAAGGAAATTTAGAAATTTAGAAATTGTTAAATTTCACATAGCTATATAAATGTGAAACAAACCTACTGAGATGATGGAACTGCCTGACATTAACAGAAATTTAAATGTTGATTTGCTCTAGATTTACAGCAGTGAAGCTGAGATTGCTCTAATTGGAACAGGGAATCTGCATAAGTCAGGTGTGTGATGTATTTTGACGAATCCCACTAGATCAGTCAGTTTGGTGACTGATCAAGTTATGCACACAATACCTATTCAAGAACTCCACACAGGCCTAGCACAAAGCATAAACCCAAGTATTTATGTGGGTTTATTAGAATATTAACTCCAATGTAATGAACTAATCACATCCACAAAACATCAGCCATGTCACACACTGGGCAGAACAGATAATTTAAATGTTTGAAGCACAGTAGACAGATCCAGGAAAACTTAAATCATTTTGCTATATATTTTGAGCATTTAAAAAAAGCTGCATAAAGGCCCATGGCATCTTTACTTTTTGATTTGCAACATCACATATTTAAGAAAGTTACACAGCAAAGTGGAGGGCTTGTTTTTCTTTGGGTTTGCTTTTTTGTTTGTTTTTTCTTGTTGGTGGTGGTGGTGGTTTTGGGTTTTTTTTTTGTTTTTTTTTTACAATTGTACCTGTTTTTTTCATGACGTAGAAGTACAAAAATCAAGGGAGTTAACTTATGCTCTTTCTCAGTGACCTATGAGTTGTGTGGAATCATACTGATGAATTGCAAAGATATCTACTGAGAGAACTCAACCAACACAAGTATATTTTTGGAGAACTCCTTACTGGATAAAAATTATCTGCACTCTGAAAGGGATGCCAAAAGCCCTGGAAAATTCATGTTATGCTTTTGCAATGAGTTTTCCCTGACCTTTCTGCTTTAGATGTGGCTGATTTCTTGCATTGAATATGTAATGTTTTACCTTGATAACTCACCAATTATCTTTAGAGTATTACAGAGCACTTCATAAAGCTGTACATTAAATACCAATAATGCACTAAATGTGTAAGTAAAGGTATCAGCAGTTATGCATTCAGCTGTAGCCTATGCTCACCTATGCACTTTAGAATTCTTTTTATTAAGAGGAATTCCTAAGTCCTGCCTAACCTTACAGAGGAGTGCTCTATGCTACCACCCAAAGATAACAGATTTTAGAGACAGACAGAGGCTGTTTTGGCCCAAAACTGCCCTTAAATGTAAAGTATGACTCTCTGGCTCTCTGTGTCTTTGTGACTGAGATGAACAACCAACTGTCAATCAGCCTGGGAGGAAGCATGAAATTTCATTCCTACTGTTGACACAAGCAGGAAAAGAAAGAAATTTGCACTTCCACTGTTTCAATCTACAGTAAAGTTGCAAGTCCATCATCCCCCTCTCCTATCTATCCATTTTAGCAATAGTGTTTAAAGCTTTTGACGAGAGCAGGTCTAGAAATTAGAGCTCATACAGAGACTTCACTTGTATAACTTGTACCATTCCATTCTCAAATTACAAAATAAACAAAACCAATAAAAGCAAAATGTCTTTCTGATCAGCTGAATTGCTCTCTGGATTTTTTTTCTCCATAGAGAAGAGAGGGAAACCACAAAAACTAATTCCTAACTTAATGCTTTAACTTAATTGGGATAAATGAGTACTTGAGATAATGATTGACTAGATTGCTGCTTTAACCTGACCAACTTCCATTATCTTCTCATCTCAACAAACATTTCCTTAGTAAGTTTCTCCTCAGGGATCACAGTGGGCATCCCCTTTTCATGTATTGCTCAATTTAGAGCAGCCTCTGGAATATCTAAATGTTCCTGATGAATATTTTGTTTAGAGCCACTGTGACCCAGTCTCATCTTCTCTCACACCTCATACAATTGTGGTGCTGTAAAAACCATTCCAGTCTGGAGAGATCTGTAATGGACAGTCTCTGTGGTTTGTTTGGCCATTCTTATCAACCTTTACATTGTGACTCTTATCACCCTATCAAATAAGCTAGGGAACCTCTTGAATCTCTTCTTCCTCATCTTCTCCACCTCCTTTGGGAGCCAACAGGACCCAGGTTCATCCCAGTCCAGCTTGATCCCTGGTCTCTCCAACAGCAAGAGGAGCACATATTCCAGACAGGGAGTCTGCTATATGGCATGTGCAAAATATATTTCTATGTATTTTCTATATAATTCCATTTCTATGGCCACACAGGGCTCTCACAGGAAGAGAGGCAGCACCAATTTTCTGATGTCTCTGATGCATCAGGATGGGTTTCTACTAGTAAAAGAAATATAAATGTGCACATATGAGGAAGGTGGATTGTGTCATTCCCATTATCTGATAAAATCCCTTCACCCAGGATTTTTCTCCTGGGAAGCTGAGGAGCCTCAGAGAAAAGGAAAACAATTTTTATCTCATTTGCTTCTCCTGTGATGTGCTCATTTGTGGAATGTGTTTGGAGATTGTTTACTCACAGGTGATTGTTTCATTGGATTCTGGTGTGAGTTGTTTTGACTCTCTGGCCCATTGGTGCCAAGCTGTGTCAAGACTCTGGAAAGAGTCATGAGTTTTCATTAGTAGCTTTTTAGCATTGAGTAAGTATCTTTCTGTATTCTTTAGTATAGTATAGTATTATTTTATATAATATAGTATTATAAAACAATAAATTTGCCTTCTGAGAACATGGAGTCAGATCCATCATTCCTCTCTGCCATGGGGGTCCATGCAAACGTAATAGTGGATCTCTGCAGCAGCAGGGCTCACACTGCCCTGTCTCTGCCTCTGGTCCCTGGACTCCAGTCTGTCCCATTCCTGGCACTTGGACAAACAAATCCCTGCAGGCACAGCCCCACTGCAGCTGCTGGTACAGCCATCACTCCCAGCCCCTTCACATCCCCCAGGACTCCCCTATCCCCATGTCTGACTGCCTCTGCTCTTGTCTCTAGAGATACACACATGTATATATTGATCTCCTCAGCTCCCAGACCTCTACACCTGCTTGTCAGCTCATCTGGCTTATCCTTACTATCCATCACACACTCACTTGCACATCCACCCTAACTCCAGTTACTGCAGCACAGACATGTAAAGCAAACAAAAAATCCAGCACTTGAATGAAGATCTTTGCATAAGCAGTATATCATATTATATACTTTTATGTTATGTCAAAATTGTCAAGAAAATGTTATGAAAAGGATAGCATCTTGTGTGATGCTATTTCTTCATACCTTTCAAAACTGAATTTTTCATTTTAGTGTCATACACAATGTCATAAATGCACATGAAGGTCTTAAAATGTCAGATAATGTCACATATCAGCCACTGAAAATTAACTAGGAGACTGTAATTCAGGTAACCTCTTCATGTAAACTTCTTTGATTTTATCCCCTTGTTATGACTACTGGCAGTTTTCCATTTACCTTTGCACAAAAAAGTAAGTATTCCTTAAGTGGTTTTTTGAATGTGTATGACAGTTGAACAATGTGGGTTTTATATCTATTTAATTTAAAAGCAATATTGCTCTCAAGTAATGATGAAGTTGTCATCTTCTGACTTGCTTTAGATTTCCCAGCTTCATTAAAAAAACATAACACATCAAAATTCTTCCTACTTATTCTCTACCTATCTCTCAGCAGCAAAAAGTAGTAAGTTTTCTCAAGACTCAATTCACATTTGGACCTCCAAATGATGCTGTGGCAGTGGAAATAATTGGGAACCTTTGTTCCATTGCTCTTTGTCTGGAGGGCCAAGATATGATAATTCGTGCTGTGTCTGATGTGGTACTTATTTTGCAGTGCACATATAAGCAACCAAGGGAGCAGAAAGTCTTAAAAAAATCAAATTAAAAATATCTTTCTTCTTAAAAAATAGGATTTGAACTTAGTCTTGTCTGACTGATTACTCTCATATATCTGTTAGCCATATTCATTCCCCATACATACAATGAGGGTGGTTTAGCTCACAGTTATATAAATTTTAGCTAACATATCGTTCTGGGTTGAATTTACTAAACATGGCCTAGTTAGGAGATTGATTTTTCAATCTAGCATACTACAGTAATTATTAACAGCAGATAAAGTAATTGGAAAACATCTCATGGGATGGTTTATGAAGACTCAAGGATCTGTTCTGCCCTATTTATTCTTATCCTTTCATGATACTGCATTCTTTAAAGTATGTTTTCTATACACAGGTGTTTTGTGTTTATGAGATATACAACTGTATCTTATGGATAGAGATTCACACGAAAGTTTAAATAACCTATGAAATTAGATAATTTTATAGTAAATGTAGAGCAGCTAATGAACAGCAGATTTTATCTATTTTCCTACAATCCTCCCTGGTTAATCTTTCTTTCACTTACGCAAGGAAATTTTTCAATTTCTCAGTAACTTTCAAGTGGTAGTAAGATAAAATAAAACTTAAGGAAGTGGTCAGACCTTAAAGCAAGCAGTTTGAAGAACCCCATAGCTGAGAGAGCCATGGGCTTTGTGCTGTGGAGGGGAAGCTCTGCTGGGCATCCAGCTGGGAGCAGATCCCTTCCACTGGGTGCCATTATTTTGTCTTTCCCTGACAGGAAAAGAGTCATGGCTGCAGTTTGACCTCTGGTTTGGGCTGTGAAAGACTGTCACCTGAAGGGGCAGAGCACACTTGTCATCGTGTCACAGACTCCATTTTCGAAGCTAGGACTTTAACAGGGTTCTAAAAGAAACTGGAAATTTATATGGGTACTCAATGAATCAGTTCACTGCAAGATTTAAGATGGAAATTAATCCATATTTCCCACAGGAGTCATATACAGACTTGTGCAGCACTTGAGCTACTCTCAGCATCATACACAGAATAGAGGGTTCAGTGAACCCTGACTTTGATGTGGTACAGCAATTCCACATTCCTAGCTCTTCCCTAAGGAACCAAGGTGGCTCACTGTGACCCCTACAGTGAGCCAGACTCACCAGTTGATTATATCCTGCTCTGAAAGCACCTATATCATTAATGAGAATAGTGCAGAGTAATAATTAAACATCTTTGCGTGTTCAGATTGCAGAAACATGACTGTGCTGAGGGACCTGCTCTAAGGGAAAGTAACTTGAGTCATTAGGCTAGTCAGTCTGTTCCACAGCCACAGAAATGACTGGAAGAATGAGAGACAGAACATTTACAGTTTCACTGCAATACATTATTATTTCCAGACCTGAAAATTGCATTAAAAAAAAAAAAAAAGTGTTAGTACATGATCAAACACTTTTCTTCCATTAAAATTATGGTTAGTCCTGTATCTAGGGCTGCATATTTGAAAGTTGACAGTACTTTATCCTTGAAAAGGAAGAATTAAGAGCAGGTGCAGCATTGTGGTCTTTAGAATGTTATTTTGGAAACATGAATAATGCCATTCAGAAGGTTAGCCATCTGCTTTCTGAATATCTGTTACTGCTGCTGCAGCAGCAATGTGAAAGTGGTACACAGGATTATTTCTGCAGTGGATTTATCAGAAAGCTTGTGCATTTTAAGGAGAAAAGTATGTTCTATTTTCAGTCTGTTTTCAGTAAGTATGGGTAAAGTATGTGGTTTGTAAATATCGTAAAAATGACTATAATTTGATGCACTTCACTTGTGTAGTTTGCATCCTATTTTACTGAGATTTAGCAGAACATTTTGTGCAAAGTGAAAGCTAAAAGGCAGTATTTTTGTGATGTAGAATAGTTTTACTGAAATGGGATTATTTACAAAATATAAACCGATAGAAAGGGAGTAGTTAGATCTCAAATGCTAACTACGGAGAGCTTGCTTCTAGACAATCAGCTGTGACAGGAGTACAAAATTAGCATCTGAGACTCAGGGCAAGTTCATCTGACAAAAGGGAAATGTGAGAGGGCAAGCTAACTTCAAAAAACAGCAGAATCTGTGAGCTGGAGTCAGTATTTACAGGGGCACTGTTATACCAGATTTATTAACAAGCTTTTGAAAACGACAGAAATACCACCTTTTAATGCTGTGAATAACAAGTAAATCTATCTTTACAGGGACAAAACATTTTCATTATGGCACAGAGAATGAAACCTTCCTAGAAACTGACAGGAAACAAGGAAAACTAAATAACTGCTTAGAGACATGCAGGAGGAAAATAAATTTTGGCAAGGTCAGGACAGAATTCATAGCGTGCTGTAAACATCACAACAAAAACTGCAGATGCACTGCTGGCTAGCAGGGATCCAGCAATCACAGCGGCTCTAAACACATATTTACAGCACTAAAACTTCTAGAAGTACTTAGTGAGTGACAATGAGGGTCCATTTATATCAAAGGGATTCAAAACTTGCATCAAACAGAATGGAGTTAAGCACCGGAGCGATGGAAGAGGAAACAAGCCCACTGCGAGTGCAGGAGATAGAAATCAGACACACAAAGCAATTTGCCTTGCTCAGCTGGAGTAGAAACACTTCAGGGGAGAAAACAGTGAAATTCTTTCTAGGTGGCTGCTGATGTGCTCTGCCAGCCTGACCAGAGATCAGCTCCCCACAAGGAGGGCTCCGTGTTGGACAGATGAGGCAATCAGGAGCAGGGCTGCATCACTTGCACTATCAGGGCCCCAATTACTGTCAGAAATACCAAATGTACTCTCCACACAGCTCCCCCTGTGAGCTGTGAAAGCAGAAGGACAGTTCTTTTCTCTGCTCTGGCCTCCCTGGGTGTATCTGAAGAAGGCACTCACTACACAGGCTTTATCTGCTGCCTCAAGGGAATCAATCAATGAGAGCTGACCAGGACATGACAGGTGTGTCCTGGACCTTCAGATGGTGTGACAGGCAAAAAGAGAAATTTTATTTACAGGCCCAAAGTGGGTGATCTTCACTGTATAAAACAATGCATGGATTATACTATATATACCATATATATTATATTATATTATATTATATTGTATTGTATTGTATTATATTATATTATATTATATTATATTATATTATATTATATTATATTGTATTATGTTATATTATATTATGTTATATTATATTATATTATATTATATTATATTATATTATATTATATTATATTATATTATATTATACCGTATCTTATATTCATGAAGGAGCTCAATTAGTTTTGATAAGAATGCAACAATCTGATCATTCCTTGTTACTGAGTTGAAGGCTGATCAACTTTTATATTCCATTAGTACAGGGGTTTGGTTTCATAATTTCTTTTGTTTGCAATTCTTTATTTCTATGGGAAATAAAAACACCCCTGATCTCTAACTCACCACAGTACTGAGGCACAAGGAGATCAGTCATTATGAAAATTATATATTGCACCAATAAATAATTATTTACCAGATAGGAAAACTTTTTAGCAGTCTAAAAGAATTAGGCAAAGAAAGGAATCTATAGTGATATGCATTTGAATTTCCCTTTATTCAGATCAGAAAGAATGCCTTAGAAATCTCACAGCTCATAATCATTCCTCTTGTGTAGAAAACATTGGATTAAAATTAAGGATTAGGAACACATTATTTAATTAGGAATTACAAAGTTGTAGATCTACTACTAAGATTCACAAATCCTATCCCTTAGCAGCATTTCCCTTCTGTAGTTCCAGGGTGGGGAGGCAAGATTTTTTTGAGGCTTAGGGCAAATAATTCATGTGTGAGGCTTCTAAACCACAGTAGATTAAACATCTACAGCAGAACTGTCTCACTGCAGGGAAAACATCTCCATCTACATTAACTGGGAAAATGTTTGGGCCAGCTTGGGCAGCACTACAGGTCCCATGTGTGAATAGTGACTGAGCTTCTCCTTGGGCTTCACTACAGAAGTCAAGCCTCACACTATTTATAGAAAAGCTAATCAACAACCATCCGAATTCAACACCTTTTCATGTAAATCATGGCAATTAATTTTTTTTTTTTTTTCTTTTTCCCACTCCACGCTGCCAAAAAAAAGAATTCCATTGATTCTGGCATGCAAATAGTGTTCTTTTTGCACGCCCACAGATAGTACTCACACAGCTTCTGCCTCCTGAAAAATTCAGTCAGTTTAAAGTTTAGCTCACTTTTCAATTCATTTGCATGATACAAATTGGTCATGATTACCTTGCACAGGAATTATTCATAGATTTACTGGAAACATGCCCATAATTTTCATGCTGTGTACAGAAATATAATGGGTGAAAACAGAAGAACAAATAGGATATTTAAATGAAATCTTAAATCAATCAAATCTAGAGTAGATAGGCATGTGAGATTAAACCTAGGATGGAATTTACCAGCACAAATATCCATCTTGTGCCACCTGGATGGATTCCCTCTTCAGTCACTCTTCAATATTAACATTAATACTAATAATATTAAATATTAATTCTAATATTTTAGTTCATTGTAACACAGATATTTGGAAGAGATCAATGTGAATAATATTTTTAAAGTGGCTTTATGCAAATTATGTAAGTAGAATTTTCTTATGTTGTTATTATCGTCGTTATTAGTAGTATTAACTATCAGTATAACAATTGCCCAGTTTCCTGAAAGAAAGTAAGTATGAACCTGGAAAAATTGTTTTAACTGAGAGGTAACATTTGAATGCAAACACTTCAGTGATGACTGGATAAGGAACATGCTGACTTAGTATGTAGAAGAGAGAACTTGATAAGGAATTGAGGTTTATAAGCAAAAGGCTAGAAGATTCAAAGGCAAGGAAGGCAAATTGGAAAATCACAGGAAAAAATTTCAAAATTAGTGAAAGGGAGGAAAAAAGGATAGAGGGTATGGTAAACCCTACATCATACCCTTAACTTTCATTTGAAAACATTAATTTAGTGAATTTTGCCAATGTTTGTTGTCCTGTCTCTCAACTGTGTTCATGCCAAAGGGTGTTTGTATCAACACCATTACCACCTTCATGTCCTGAATCTTAAGTCATGCAAAATGATCACAGTCCATAACATTTTTTCATCATAAAAACTCTATCAGTTTGAGCAATGCAACAGAAATACACCCTTGTGTCCATGCAGGATCAATGCATACTGTTAGGACAGTAACTATGCTACTATGAATCTTAACAGTCCTTTTAAACTTTAATTGTATCCCAAAAGTAGAATTATAAAATTTGGGAACAACTCATGGCCATACTCCAGGGTCAGTCTGACCATCATTAATAAAAAATGAGGCATCATAGGTTATATATATATACACATGAAGGATCTGGCAAGTATCTTTCTAATGAATCATATTTCATAATTTCATTGTAAGTATTTTTTTCAATTCCAGTTAAAGGTCTGGAAATGCAAACAAATGCAACTCTCTGAATGTGAGATAACTATCCATATTCATGATAAAATCTGTGGTGGTTGCTTTTCAGATCTTTTTCTTTCCACAGAAATTCTTAGTGGAGGCTGTATTGGCGTTATGTGGCAATGTTTTGGCTGCTGGAGCAGCTTCTGTGAGAAGGCACCAGAAACTGCCCCCATTCCTGAAAGAGCCAAGTTCACTCAGCTTCAAGTCAAGCCTGCCTCCAGCCAAAGTTGAGGCCAGCAGTGACATTGGTGGCACCACTGGGATGACAAATTTAGGAGAGGGTAAGGGATGCTCCTGGCAGGAGCTGTGGTCCATGGAGCAGCAGGGTTCCTGGAAGGAGTTGTGTGATGTGGGGAACAGCCTATTCCTAAAGGACTGCTCTATGGAAAGGAGCCACACTGGAGCCATTCTGGGAGAACTGCAGTCTGGTGGAAGGGCTCACGCTGGACAAGTTCATTAGCAATGATTTCCTGGATGGAACAACCCATGCTGGAAAAGGAGAGTGAAGATTGAGCATTATAAACTGACTGTGTTACTCAATTCCCCATCCCACTGCACCACACAGGAGTTAAGGGTGAAGTTGAAGCTGGGAAGAAGGAAGGGAGGGCAGAGGGTGTTTCGTTCTCTCATCCTGATCTCTTACAGACACTTGGCAATACATTAAGTTGTTTTCCCCAAATCGAGTCCATTTGCCCAAGACAGTAAAATTTAAGTAATCTCCTGCCCTTATCTCAAGCCAAGAGCTTTTCACTACATTGTCCCTGTGTGTAGTTGAAAGGAGGGAGTGATAGAATGTCTTAGCAAACACCTGGTGTCCAGCCAAGCTCAACCAACCACAGAAGCTTTAAAGTGTTACTCTGCACAGTAACACTGAAAAGTTTATTTTTGTCTTGGGTGTTCCAGAATAACTGCAATAATTTTAGAGTGGTTATCTGAATTTCTGTCAGAAGCAGGTTTTGAATCTCAGAACAGGAGAGAGTCTTTTTTTTTTTCCTTTCTACAAGAGAAATTAAAACACAGGATATTTTTTATTCTTAAATTAAAAAATGAAAGAAATCACAGCCCAGTTTTCTCCACTCCATAAGAAAATAGCTCTGTCTAGAGTTTCTTGCAAAGCTAAACATTTTGGGTGTTTGTTTATTAGCATTTCAGTGAGTGTTATTTTTATTTCTCTGAAAGGTAAAGGTCCAGTCCTAGGTTTCTAAAATGCTTTAAGTTATGGGCTGGGTCTGTCTTGTTGATTATGCTTGAATATATTGTACTAAGGCTTTTCACTTTCTGGCTTTTCCCTCCTGGTGAAATACAAATCCCCTTCAGCTGAATCAGCACAGCTCTCTCTGTGGCACTCTCTGCACAGGAGCTTGTCACTTGCTCATTTTAGAGTATTATAGTGTGTGATAAACTCACTGGGAAAAGAGCAAGGTCTGGGGAAAAAAAAAGTGCTCAGAAATCTTTTAAATGAGGTTTGCCTCCAGGGAAATGGTGACATGAAATTCCAGCCTGGGATCAGCTGCTCACCCTCAGTTACCACCCACCATGAGGGCAATTGTCTCCTGGCTTTATTGGTGAGCAGAGTGTGTGTCAAAGCAAAGGCACAGAAATAATCTGTGCAGTTCTTTATTAGTGACCCCAAAAGGCACACTTTTCAAAGCTGCTGTCAAATTTCTGTCACATGCAGCTATGTATTTACTTACAGTTACCTGTATGTAAATGTAATTTGCTTTATGAATCCCTGTACATAGAGAACTAGATAGTTAAAGGGCAGGGCAGGAAAGCAACAGTGCTAGGAAAGACAAACATATACATTGTTGCATACACATGCTTGTTTTAAAATTAGTCAATTTTTTCTGCTTCATTACACATACTTTGCTTATCAGATAATTATTCAGCTGTCTGAATGCAGTCACTTTTGTTATTAACACAGTTTAAATTGGAGTTAACCTTGTTGCAGCCTATAGTCTTTTATAAAGAATGATCTTCATGTCTGTAGATTAATTGCACTGAGAAAGTTCACTGCAAAGACATAATTAACAGTCCATAATGTTTGGGAAGGTGACATTTCCTACTTTCTTTGAACTCTCAGTTTGGTATTTGAAAGCCAGGACAAGGTACTGAATCCAGGATATTTAATCTGGAGTGGTGTCTAGTCGATAGTTAACTGAAACTGCTTCCTTTCCCCTAACAGCAATAAAGCAGAAAGGGCTAATTACCCCTTTTTATAGGTGCAATTTGAACTTAAAACTCTAGAGAGAGCACAAGTAGTAAACCACCATTATAGTCAATTTTGCCATCTGCACCTTAAAATTGGGGCTGTGGAACCAGCAAAAAAATACACACAGCACTGAGATTCCCTACACAAATTTGGGGTTTGTTGTAGGGAAAATTTTCAGCAGACAGCGATAATTCAGATGTATTTTTTGAATCCCTGTACAATCACTTTATTTAAATGAATGCATATTCCATTTAATCCATCACTAGTACTTAATTGAAGCTCACTCATCTAAGGATGATATATTAATATTTTTGTGAATCTAATGAACCCCTCTGTATTAATACATTTTTTGCTTAAGTTTTTGTGAAGAAAGAGGCCTTAGGTTATTTTTCCAGCAAGAATGGCAACCATCACTTTTCTAAGCCTAGAACTTATTCCAGTATGTTTGTTTTCATCTGGTGTTTAATTTCTTTTTTTCCATGAACAGGCAGGATCTGATACTATTAATATTATTCCTCAAGCTTAATACTTTTTATTACTTCTCTTTTACTGCTAAATTGCAAAGTTCTATGTCTTTCATTATCTTCATAGTTGTTTACACAAATGAGAAATTATTAAATTTGAGGTTGATTTCTTAAGTAGGTATTTTGGTAGTTTGGAGTTTTCAGAAAAAAGTGAGTTTTCTGATTGGCAGCTGAAGGGCTGCCCACTTTCACCATATTAGCACTCTTCCTAACCCTTTGCTGCAGATTTTCATGTTTTGAACTCCGCATTCATTATTTTCAAAATATTTAACTCTCACTCATGGATTTTGCTGTGCTTTTGCCTGGTAATGTTACCAAGCCAGCTCACAAAAATTTCCAGGATTGGTGCATTCTTCCACAGCACATGGCAGGATTGTGGCCCTTTGACTGTATAGAAATCCTCTTGAAATGCCTTGTGTCTAGATCTTTCTGTCCTCACTCTGAACGGCTTAAAAACCAGGAAAAACTTATTTTTGGACACTATTTTCCCCAAGTTTCTTTGGTTTTCAAGTTATTTTCTCTTCTTCTATGCTTTCCTGAAACAAATAGACAATCCAGAATCTCCAAAAGAGAAAAATCAGAGTTTGTCACCATTTCCCTTGGCATAACCTCAGGCTTTTGAGGAAGAGACTTGTTTCGCTTTTGGGTGTGGTTTTGAGGGTTTTATTTAGCAAAGGATCATTGAAGTTTCAGGGGAAAAAAGTATGAGCAATAGTTGGAATATTTCAGAGGATAAGAAAAAATCCACAACCTTCAAGGAACTCAGCTTTCCTTTCTCTGGAAGTATGTGGATGACACTATTTTGTCCTATTAATTAACATAATATCAAGACTGAGAAATGCTGGGTTGTATGCTTTTCTTAGGTATGACTTGAAATAAAATTAGGTTTCAAAGAGGTTTTAGCTTCACTTAATAGCCTGGAAATTGAAAGATGGGCTCTTGTTTTTTGAGACACAAGCAAAAAGTTCAAAGCAGTTTTGCCAAAGAGGCAAAGAATAATGTGAATTTATTACTAGTGCAAGATAAACTTTGCACAAGACAAAGTGCAACTTGATTTTGAGCCACTTCTGGAAAGCTTTTGGGGAAAGAGAGGACTTATTGTACTTCATGAAGTCATATATTTGCATGTGTATCTGTTGCTGTCTATAAAGTTGGTTCAGCCATGAATGTCCTTAATTCACATTGAAAAAAGTTTATATAATAATGTATAGGGTAGTCTTAGGTCATTTAAAACCAATATTTGACAATTTTCAATTTACTCAAATCCCTCTATAATATGCAAGAATTTATCTCTGTTTTTTGAGATGTCTCACTGTCGTTCCTCTAATGATCATTTAAACCTGAGTAGAGATTGAAATCTTTTTTGCACTTGCTTAAGTCACTAGACCAGTCAGCTTAACTAAAGTGTCTTACCACTCCATGTAGTAACCAGAACATACAAAAGCATATGGAGGATCTCTTAGAAATGAAAGGAAAAAAAGGTCCTTCATAAATTTGCTAAGTGCTTGAGGAACTTATTCCAAATACTATTTTGTTAGAATAACACCTTTAGATTTCTTTCTTTCACTCACTATAATTGCTTTCTACAATTGTTTAGTAAAACAAAACAGACAAAAAAGTTGAAAATACACCATTTTGTCTACCAAAAAAAAAACATCCATTATCCATTGTTTGTGGCTTTATAGTGGCTTATAACTTCTGACAATGTTTGATTGGGACCAACTCCCATCTCGAAATTTGTTAGAGAACAAATGGCCTAAAAGTAAGATAGATTTGTGAACATTAAAAGAAGATGATAACAGGAAATCTTTGCAAAATTGTATGAATTAAGTGAGATTGAATTGTGTAGAAATTCCTTTAGATAATGAGATAAAGACAATTCTTTTTAAATTCATCTGAAATAAATCAAAATGTGAAACCTGAAATAACCCTATTTTTTATCTGGAGAGTGTATGAAAAATTGTCAGAAATCTTTTTTTTTTATTAGGGGATTTTCAAAAGACACCACAGATCTTCCCAAACAAGAAGGCAAAAGCTTTTAAAGCCAGAGAGAAAATAAACAACCAAGGAAAATGTAACTCCTTAAATCAGTATTTTTCATCAGATTTTGGCAGAACTGGGGGCAATAAATGACAGACAGCAGAAATCGCAGCACTGGATCTAACATATTGAAGATGATAAATTTTCCAGGTCCAGCAATGTTCTTTCCCTCTTTTCTGTTGCATCCCCAGACCTTCCAGTTTACTCCTAATATCTGTCCTGAGACAAAGCTGTTTCTGTTGATTTACTTTGCCTCAGAGCACTCTGCTTGCCAGTCCCGTTGGCTGATGCTGTCCACCACGAGCTGGAGATGCAATGTGAGGATGTGTCAAGAGACAGGAAAAGAAAATTGAGAAGCTAGATAAAGAAAGGGCAGATGGGTCAGAAACTTCACCCTGAACTCTGATTTTCTCCTACCACACATGCACAATTTGTATACAGAGAGATTCTCTTATGCAGAAATTTCATGACACACAGAAGGAGGTTGAGAAGTCTGCTTGGTATAATACTTCACTTTTCTGAGTATTTATCTTGAGGGTTTGGATCTGCAAGAGCAAATATGAATGGAAATTGCAGACATCTCAGCTGGAGATTGGATTTGTTGTGTGTGAGAACCTAAGATTCCCCTCTAGTCAAACACACAGATGCAATGGCATAGCCCCAAGCTGCATAATGTTCTCTGTGGTGCCCCTCATTTGTCCAACCACCACTGGGCTGGCTCAGCAGGAAGGCTTTGCCTCTGCAAATTCATCTCCTGTACCCAGGGACAGGGGGAATGTAATGATCCTTTATAAAAGCTGGCTTTGAGCACTGTCTGGTTTGGTCTAGCAGAGGTAGAGGAGGTGCCTGGTTTATCTAAGGTGTCTGTTGTGGTGGCAGAGGGGGGTCCTGGGACTGCTGTCACAGGGAAAACTCTCACAATTTCTCCACTGACACAGGAATGCACTGAACTATCTGGAGATGAAGAAATCAGCTGACCGAGCAGAAAATAAAAAATGTTCTTTGAATTTTTTGGTGCCTAATGAGAGAAGTGATTGTCTCACTCTGCTTTGTGCTGGTGTGGCCTCACCTTGAGTCTTGCATGCATTTTTGGGCATCACCATTTAAGAAAGATATAAAGTTATTAGGGACTGTCCAAAGGAAGGCCCTGAAGATGGTGAAGGGTCAGGAGAGGAAACTGTATGAGAAGCAGTTGAGGGCACTTGGTCTGTTCAGTCTGGAGGAGACTGAGGGGAAACCTCACTGCAGTTGCAGCTTCCTCTTGAGGGGAAGAGAACGGGCAGGTACCAACCTCTTTAATCCCTTGACCAGTGGCAGGACCCAAGGCAATGGCCTGAAGCTGTGTCAGGGAAGGTTTAGGTTGGATATCAGGAATGGATTCTTCACCCAGAGGGCACTGGAAGAGGCTCTCCAGGGAAGTAGTCACAGCATCAGACTTGACAGAGTTCAAGAGGAGTTTGGCCAACACTCTCAGGCACGTGGTGGGATTCTTGTGGCTGTCCCGTGCAAAGCAAGAAGTTGGACTTCAATGAACCTTACAACAATATTTTACTTTTTTAGAATTCTTATAAGGTAGGAGCTGTAATTGAGCTTTTCCCAGAGCTGACACGGGGTGTCTGACTCATAATAAAAGGAAAGCCAATGCTGTAGGATTTCTTGCGGTAGAAAGGAAGACAAACCCTCTGCGGGGCACAGTCAAGCCCTTCAGCAACAGCAGCATCTCAAGGAAAAGTCTGTGTAAGGAAGTGCAAAACCTGTCTGGCAGTGAAGGGTGAGGGGAACATCAGGAGTCCCTGCAGCCCCTGGAAACACCATGGTGTAGCAGAAGAAGTAAGTGAAAAAGAGCAGGACTGCCCACAGCCCCATTCCTGCAGTGTAGGGACTGGGTATAACCCATGGTGATAACAGGGTGAGGAGAGACCTGCTTGGGGTGAGGCTTACCCAGGTGATTTTCATCTTATCCCCCTCCCTGGCCTGCTGGAGTGGGGGAGATACTGACTGGGTGGGCTTCTGGCAGGCAGCTGAGGTTAACCCATCACAGGGTAAAACACTGTTCTCACTCATTCTCACTTTATCTGGGATGAAACCAGTGTTTCACAGAGGTGAGTATAGCCTTTCCATGCAAGAGCCACATTGAGAGGCTGTAATTTGTTGTTATTATTAATTTCTGTAATAGAAACCTGTATTACATTGTTTCATCTGAAAGTTTGCATTATTCTATCAGGTCATAAAACAGTGTATCTGTTTTTTTGGTTTGAAATTTAAAAAGTAATCCAGAACAAAGGTAATCTCTTCCTGAAACCAAAACACAATAGATACGTATATCTAAACAAATGCCCACATAAAATAAAATAACAAGATCATAAATCACACCAAAATATGGCAGAAATACAAGCAAAATGTACAGAAGGAATATGTTCTGTGTTTTTCTTCAAGGAACATCTTATGCAGGTAATAATAATAACCTACAGATTCTTGAGACAGTCTAGTGCCATCAAAAAACAAATTGTTTATTTCTCTAATCATATTATTATATATTTGTAATAAATTAAGGGCTATAATTCTGTACACAGTAATTTTCATTGTGATTACACAGTTATTTACCTCATGCTCAAAAATTTTCATGCTGTACAAGAAAATCTATTATAATCCATGGTGTTAGAGGATATTTGCTAGAAATTTCTCTAAGATTCTGAGTAACATGCTGAAAGATTTCCTTTCCATACTAATGCTCAAGTGCATACAGTATAATGAAGTATTATCTTTATTACTCTTATTTTTTGTCTGGTGGTGAAAGCATTGCTGCAGGTTTAAAGGTCTGAGAATTTTCATTTCATAGAAACAGGACATCTGGGTTTTGGAAGGGATGTTTTGGTCATTAATTGCCATTTTTATATAACCTAATTAATTAACAGCCTTAACTGCAGTCATCTAGAAATAAAATTAAATTACACTCACATCTATGAAAATGGTTCCAAGAGGTTTCTTTCTATTTCATTCCACTGACAAACTGTCTATTTGTTTATACAGCATCATATTTGGGGCCCAATATTTAAAGTAATATTTTTATTACACACTCTTTTCAGGATATATGTATAATTACAGCTGTACCCTGATGCCCAAAGATTTTGCTCAGATTCAGTTTTCTCTGTCTTGACACAGCATTTTATGGTATTACATTTTGAAGTAGTTTTTTAACAGTTAAGGTACTTTGTACTTTTGAATAGTTATACTTTCAAGAATCGTATTTTTATGATGAAAATGTAATCCATTTATGTTTTCTGTTTTACTTCTACTACCTTCACATGATTGCTCAGATCATGTATATGGGAAGCACTTTGACTTCTAAGATATTAAGAAATTGAGATTTTAATGTGTTACAAAATCCAGATAAAGGCAGAAGTCTAAGATTCCTCAAGTATGAATAAGGCTTTAAAGTCTGAAAGATTCAGATAAAAATATTGGTAAGAATAAAATAAATAAATCTGCTTTGTAGTACAGCCGTACTGAGAGGCTTAAGGTGATAGGTATATTTCTGGATGGATAAGAGAGGGCTGTGTTTCAGAATTAGTTGGTTTCCTTTGAGGCTGTCAAAGCTCATCATAGCCTCAGTCACATCTTCCTTCTGCAAGGAGAAACATAAAAGAGTGAAGATGGAACAATTGCACTTGGTTTTCTTACAGAAATTTAAAATATTTGCAACCATTTAAAATGTTTAGAGGATACTTTATGAGTGCAAAGAGGACTGAGTGACACCTAAATTGAGCAGTGAGACAATGGTTTGAATGCATAATTTCCCCCATCTACTTTTCTTTTTAAATCTGTTACAGGAGAAATTTTGCAGGGATGTGAAAAGGAGTGTCTGTAAGTGGAAGGAGGTTGTTGAAGGGAGGTAGTAAATAGCAACTAGAGGGAAGACACAAACAGCTCAGCAGCTTGTTTACTTCTGTATTAACAGTGATATTGCAAACCCATGACTAAAAACCTTTTCTAAATGGCAACACTTCCCTCTTTCCACAGTTGTGTAGCAGGGTCTGCAGAGTTCCTGGAATATGCACTGTGTTTATTGTCCCAGGACTCTCTAACACTTGTAAACTCCTTGGTCAAGGATATAATCTACAGCTATACAAACCAAAGGAAAGCACCAGGAGAAATAAAGAGCAGCATCCACTGTGCCAGATGCCTGTTGAGTCAGGAACTGGATTGAGTAGAGATAATAATCCAAGGAAGCAGGCCACCAACTATGCTATAAAGAGATGCACAGGGAGATGGGGAACCATCAATAAACCCCAAAAGTCTTTTCCAAACTAATGTATAGACACATCCAATCCTGACCTTTAATGACCAATTAAAATAGTAAAGGGCAGGTCAAAAGAGGTCATATTTCCATGCTGTGTAATTGTTAGAGAGGGGAAAGCTTTTCCTAGGGCTTTTGTTGAGGAGAGAAGCTTCTACTGATATAGCTAAATGGGTGGGGGTTATGGTTTGTTTGCTTGTTTGTTTTTATCCACCATTTCTTAACTGTAGTGGAATAAGGTTTTAGGTAGGAGCTCTGGAGCACAGAAATGAAGGATAAGAAAATCCTCCTCTCTATTGGTCTGCTTGCAGATATTTGCCATATTTCAGGATGAGGCAGGGGCCCAGTCCTGTACAGAGATTTAACTTCTCCCTTCATTATTTCACCTGCTGAACTTCCACAGCTGACGGGGAAAGGCAGATGGGAACTCTTGTCTGCCACTTCAATACTGTTTAATTTCCAAAATCCAGGCAAACCATTCCCCCCACCTGAACTCTGCCCCAGGGCTCTGCTGACTCTTCAGTGAGGGCATTACCAGTCTAAAGAGGAGACTAATTAGCCTGGACTGTGTGTTCATTTGGAATATGTGCCTTGGTATTGCAGACCCCACTGTAACTATCAGCTGAGCATCTCAGCGTTCACCATCTGTCTTTCAGGGCTGTTCTGGCTGACACTGCTCCCATTCAGGCACACACCTGAAGCTCACAGTCAGGTAAATATGTGTTTAATGTGTGCTGGGGAATGTCACAGTAATGAGGATTCTCAAAGGTACTGCAACAGCACCGGGTGTGGTAGGAGCTCCTGGCTGTACAGTCCCTCTGCAGTTTCATTAGCATAATTGGAACTGGAACTTACTTTAGAGCTGCTCAAATTTGGATTGATTGTATAATTGAATGATAATACTAATGCTTAGCACTTTAGCAGTACTTTACATGGTCAGAAAGCTGTGCAAACATTAACTAAATAATCTTCACAGTGCCCCTGTGAGGTAGTAATTAGAGATGGAAAAGGCCCATTACTACATCATAAAATCCCATTCTCTTGCCAGAGCAACATACATTCACCCAGCAGAGGACGTAGAAGACACTAAACTTGAACTTCTATGTTCAATCTCTGCTCCCTTTGTGACTTTATTTCAATCTGGGAGTTCCCTGAGATTGTAAAGGGACTTAACAAAGTTTTTAAATAGTGAAGGAACTGCAGTGCTCCTTTTTGATGAAGGTAAAACAGGTTTTTACTGTCCTTCTCCTTGCCTACTTTTCAATGTCAACAGAGAAAAGTGCATTTGGTGCTCCTCAAAAGGAATAGAGAAAAGGATGGAACTGTTTAAAGATGGGTTCACAGATTCTTGCTTAGAATAGAAAGAGACAGGAAAGGCTCCTGCCTCTCCAAAATAAAATCCCTAATACTATCTATCTGCCAACAGTTCAACACTGGTGGTATAAAAGTGAGACATTTCATCAGTAACTATACAAAATCTCTTTCCATTACCAGTTGCCTTGATAGAAGCACCACTCAATGTTTATATCCTGCATTTCATCAGGTTTCCAAGGTTGCAAAGCTCTTTGAATGTAAAACACCTGCTCAAAATACAATAATCAGTGCAACAATAACCTTCACCACTCTCAGTCATTGTCGTTTTAATGTTATTTTGACCAATTGTTTCCCTTGACAGTTCCTGTACTTTGACAATAATAGTGACAAAACAATTATATCCTCTGAATAAGCCCAAAAACTGTAGCCATGAAATAACTTTCAGAGTGTTCAAGGCCATTTTACTTTTACATTTTACATTTGCATGAATATTCATGCATGTAGATCCATGGAAAGTGCAAGTCTAGGGAGCACACGTGCTGCAGTTCTGATGCTTGTGGCATTAGCAATCAGTCTGTTCAGGGAGGTGAGCCACAGAAAATAGAAAAAGGGACTGTTAGTCTGGGGCAGATCAGTTCCCTGACCAGAGCTTTTGTTTCTTTTACACCTGAGCAGAAGATAAACTTCATGCAAGCTTTGGCAATTTTTCTTAACAGAATCCTAAATTTGTAAAAATTTCTGATTTCTTTTTAATATGAAGAGGTTTGGATGATTTAAGTTCATCTGTGTCCATAAGGATTTCTTTCTTTTTTTTTTTTCCTTTTCACTTCTATAAAAAGGTGGTTTTAACTCTAAATAAGATTTATAGTACACAGTATATAAATTTCTCCTTGATTTTTCTACATTAAGAGTATTAGTTTTTGATCAATATTAGCAACTCTGAAACTCTAGGCAGCCAGCAGTAGAACTTGGATAACTAAGGCTCTGTGTTCATAATTTTCCACAAAGACCAGACTGGAAGTTGAGACAAGTAGAAGCCAGAAAATTGCAGGCACTTACCTGAGATATTGTTGTGCTGGTAAACATAAAAGCCTTAAGTACTTAGTTTTTTGGCTTGTAATTTTCAAGTAATATGCATTATGGAACCAACAGAAATCATTATCTGTGAGTGGAATAGAACTCTTGTTAAAAAAGGAGGTTTTTTCCAATTATCAGACTTTTGCTGTGGTTTTATTATTCATCTGAAATGTTACTTCCAATCTACTTTGCTGCAACAATGGAAACACATGGACTATTAAGAATCACAGGGGAAAAGACCTACTTGAGTCACACTTACTGTACTATTAGCTTTTATGTTAGCATGAAGTTCTTTCTTCCCAAACACATTTGAGACCAAGAGTTTATTTCTATCCATCAAGTTTTATTGAACTAATAATAACTGCAGCTATCCATTTGCAATGTTAACAGCTGTCTTGGTGTCCCAATTATTGCTGAGTATCTTTGATTAGGATCCAGTCACATCCATGGCATAATAGTGGCTATTTTTTATTTTTTATATTAATTAGTAATTTTAGAAAGCATATATGATTTTTTAAAAGGGGGAAATATCAATGACTTGGTTGGTGAACTGAGTGCCTGCTTCTGAACATTTCCCTGTTTGTACAAATATTGCAAAGACACTGAAAAAAGATCTAATTACTTCAAAGAACATCAATGGCAACAAAATATGAGTTTTATTTCTTTTAATATATCTATCTTTCATTTTGCTGCAAATAAACATGACTTGAAAAGACCATTAGAGTAGATTGAAAAGACCATTTATATACTATTTTTGTATTTTTGCCCTGATCTTAGGCAGCACATTTTTAAGTACTAAACAAAATGTCTCAAAGACTTGACTAAAGTTAGAACACCACTGTGAAAAGCGCTAGTCAAATAGAGGAAGATAAGTGGCATGGTTTGAAGAACTTAAAGTTTCAGTATTTTTAATTTTGAATGCTTAATATACACTAGCAAAATAAAAGGATCATGGAGAAATTAAACACTTTAAATTAATTTGAAGATCTTTTATTATCTGATCTTGTTTATTTTAGAAAGCACACTTTGGAACTTTTTTTACTCCTCAGTAAGAACCTATAAAACAACAAAATTAATTTGAGTCATGAGAACTGTCCTGCTTTAGGGCTAATTTGGGAGGAAACTTCCAAATGGGTCCCTCTAGAAAGCAGATTCAAGTGGCCCCTCCTGTAACTGGCTGAGGAAAATATCTCCTTGGAGAAAAGTGGAAGAAAACTGTATTTAACAAGCAAAGTATTCACAAGCATAAAAAAGTAATAATATTAAACAATAAAACCTCTTGCTGTTCTGAAGAGATGGCGAATTCAGGAAGTTCTTTTCATGAGGTGTAGCTTGTCTTGCTCAGTCTCGTATTGGTCCCTCCAGTGCTGGAAATGCCATGTCCCAGAGAGAAGATAGGATGAAATAGGTCATGACAATATTTTTGTAGTGGAATAGGGAATTGCATTTGTTTTGTTGTGAGTTTTGAGATAGCTAACTTGATAATAATAACAACATGCAGGACAAACTTGGCACTGTACATCAAGGCCAGAGTCTTTCTGTGGACTGAATTTATCCATCAGGGATGCAAGAAATAAAAACTTGAATCATTTTTTGTAGACTGGAATAATATAAACATTGTTGGAATTGGACCTTGATACATAAAGGCTTCTATGCTTCATAAAAGCACAAAATGGTGATGCTGTGGTCATTCCTTTTGTTCTGAACTTAAATGAAACTGTAAACTAGACTGATCTTATTCAAAGCATTTTTAAAAATAATTATTTATATTTTTTATATTTTCACTATATACAATATGTTTATTGTACCTGATGAATGAATATAACTGAAGTTAAATTCTGTGCCACCTGTTATCAAATTATATTTAATGTGAGGTACATCTATGTAAGTTTCAATAAGAGAAAGACTAAAGACCTTGATTTCTGATCTCTGAAAAATTCAAATATTGAAAAATTTTCCACTTATTTCCCCTTTTATTGACTTTCATACTTCAGAGGGTTACATTCTGTTATTTTTTTCTAAATTGCTGGTTGAATGGGAATGGATACAAACGTGAATGGGTCTGTTCAGGTACTTTAGGCATTTTCTCACAACTGCAAGACATAATTTAAAGGACGTTTAGTTTCAAAGGATCCATGGAATCCATTTTATTGGCAAAACTTTTTCTATGTGTAAGAAAAAGATGAAATCTGAGCATACCACATCTGATAGACTGACTACTGTGAATAGTTTTATTTTCTCCTGTACTTGAGGACATATATTGGGTGACAAAACTTCTGAATCCCTGTTGTCACAGTTGTAAAAGTGTTTTTAGATATACTTTTTCGACATTTTCAGTACATATAATATGTTTGTCATACCTGATGAATGAATTTAACGGAAGTTAAATACTGTGCCACCTGTTATCAAATTATATTTAATGTGAGGTACATCTGTGTAATCTGCAATAACAGAAAGACTAAGGACCTTGGTCTCTGATTTCTGAAAAATTCAGATACTGAAAAATTTTCTAGAATATTGTCTTGTCTAGAATATTTTCTTAGACAGCTGTATAGTAACTGAATATCCTATGAAGGATAAGACTATTCCCAGTGTAAACCTTGACTGGGAAATCACGATAGCTGTGCATGACACCAGAAATCTGACAATCAAAACTGTTTCCTTCTGCCCTGAACATGAGTCTCTGACCCAGGTCTACTATCTTACACTTTCCTCCTCTCTGTATCACGCAGCCTTGTGCTGCAGAGCTGGCGAAAATCAAATCAAGTTTGGGCCCATTTGTTGTGTTGTATCTGTGTAAGTTGGACTGTTCTGTTCCCTCTTATCATGTAATGGTTCTGCCCTGGTTCTCCCTTCCTTCCTTTATGTTATGAATAAGAAGCTTGACTAGGCCAATATTCAAGCAGCAATCAATTTATTATTTAATATGGTAAAATATGAGCAATACAGTGCTGGGTACAGTGGGGGAAGTTTTCCCTCCAACTGCACACCGATAGTTGAGGCTTACAGGTATTTATAGGGGTACTCATCAGTTTTTTTCAGCAGTTTCTATTTCCAGTCTTTTACTCATCAGCAATTTTTATTCCAAATTATTACATCACAATTCTATACACTATTGTGATTTTAATTTCTCAGGATGTATCTCAAAGGAGTATCCCCCGATGGTGACGGTCCAGTTTCTGAAAGAAAAAAGACGAATCTCATCTGGTGGAGTCCAGCTCCCAGATGTGT
>JAHXMQ010012338.1:5918702-5929490 GCA_020466415.1 Ammodramus savannarum pratensis | reverse complement strand
AGCATATTTCCTTTATATATATTCCAAAGCTATAGTTTCAAGCATATAATAATATTCTAAAATTATACTTCAAAAGGTTATTATTGCAGAGCTTTTTATGGATTAACTGCACGGAAAAAGCAACATCTTTAACACCTTAATTCCAATGCTCCTAAATCAACTAGGGTTAATTGCAAACAAAAGATAGGTTCAAAGGCCTTTTTCCATGCTTTATTTCCCTCAGTTATTATTAGAATTCACAGCTCTCTCATTGTCGGGGTCCACACACTTGTGATTCACAAATACACACGTCGCCTGTTTGTACCTGACACGAAACACAGCTTTGCATCTCACATTTATGCTGCCAGTTATCCCAACTCCTCCGGAGTTGCCTTGGAGATTAATGTGCCCTTTCTCAAATCCCTCCCTGGTGCCCTGTCCGTCACTCGGCCCTCCCAACCTTCTCTCTGGAACTCTCTAGAAACTTCCAGTTAGAGCGTCCAGTGATTGTCTCAGGGGCCACCCCACCCTCAAGTTATCCCCTTTGGTGTTCTCCCTAAGTCAATCTTTTGTATCCCACTCCCCTCTGAAACCCTATTCATCCAGGGACTGACTCCTCCCCTGTGTCCCTCCCTCCTTATAAGATGTTGCAACTACTTTTTCTTCCTCTTCTGCTGCCGGTGTCCCCTGGGATCGTTACATCTGCATTCACCACAGCTGGAGAGCGCTCTCTTCTTATTTCTTCTGACTGTAGCCATAGGCCCAGCCAGGTCCTACCAAAAGGTAACGCTGCTGTCATAGCACAGAGCGTTTGCCTTAGGTGCTGTCCCGAGTCACGGAGATTGGGATAGCGCCCCTGGACTGCTAGCGCTGCTGGAAAAGCTACCGGGACGTCCAAGAAGGACCACTGTTCTCCAGCTGGACCGCTTCAGTTCCTGGCACTCAGCACCTGGCGTGAGGGCATCTCCAGACCCCGCGGACGAGGCTGTAAGTCTCACTGGCCGTCAAAACTCCAGAAGAGGCGACTCCTTTGTGGTGGGTGGCGCTCTGGGGGAACGGGAACGGCAGCTCCTCGCAGCTAAGGAGTCGTTCCCCCAGCAGAAACCATCGCTCCCAGTTTTCCTTTGGATTGTAGGTATTTCATTCTCCCCCTGCCTTCCTAGTCTGTCTATCCCCCGGCGCCGCGCGGCATTTTCCTCTGCCGCTTTTCCCGCGCGCGGTTCCGCAGCCGCGGCACGTCCTCTCTCTGCTCCTCCCGAGCACGGCGGCGCCGGGGCGGGTTTCGGGCTCTCGGTGCGGCGCCGAGCGGCTCTCGCGGTTTTTTCGGCGCGGCCGCGGCTTTCAGCGCGGGCAGTACTGGCCGCAGTTTTTGGCGCGGCCGCTCCCCGGGCGCCGCGACGAAACCCCGGCACAAGCAGCTCCGAGCTCCCGCGTGGCGACCACGTGGCGCGGGGGCGCCGGCAGACGCCGCCCGCCATTTTAGGAGCGCCGCGGGGAGGGCCCGCAGCTGCCGTGTCGCCATTTTCCGCGCGGTGTGCCAAGGGGGATTTCACTTTGCTGCGCAGCTTTCTCTTTTTTTCTGATAGGGGCCGGTGTGGGTCTCTTCGTTTTTTTTTCTTTAAAGTTTTCCTCGGGCGGTGGGCAGACTGAGTCGCACCATTTAATATCTTTATAATGGGTGCTCGCTTTTCTGCGGCTCAGAAGAGAGTTTTTACCCAAGTTGCGGGAATCCTTGCGGGTGGGGGTGTTGAAGTTCAGAAAAAACAGTTAAAAAAATTAGTTAAATGGTTGTTTTCCCAATTTTCAGAATTTTCCCCTGACCAAATTTATGACCCCGGTTTCTGGGATGTTGTTTATCATAAATTACAGAATTCTGTTAAGTCCGGGGATTCTTATTTGATACAAACCATATTTTGGGTTTGTCAAATAAAATCTGTATTAAAATCTCGATCAAAATTGGGAAAACAGTCATCTTTACAAAGCTTAACCCCCAGTTCTTCCTGTTCCCCTGCTCCTAGCCCTTTTCCCTCCCCTGCTTGCCCTAAGCGTGGGATTTTAAAAGGAGCAGCTGGCTCCAGCACAGCGCAGGGTATCCAGCACTCCCCTGGCTCTTCTCAAAGCTCCCAATCCCCCTGCCTGAGGAGTCCTGACCAGAATATTCAGGGTTCCTTTCCTTCCCCCTCTCACCCAGTTAATAAATCTCAAGATTCTAAACTTTCAGTTTCGTTTTGCTTCCTTCCCCAAGATGGTTCTCATGGAGCACAAGAAGGGAGCCACATGGTTTTTCCCACGCTTTCTCCTTCATCCCACAATCCGTTTAGTTCCTCAAAAGACCCCTTCCTATCCCTAGACTCCTCCCAACTTCTCTCTGCTCCTCTTCTCTCAGCAGTTCCTCCCATTTCTTCTCCCTCCTATAAACCTCCACCTGTTGACTCCTCCCTTGGGGCGGAGACCCAAACATCTGACATCCCTACCCAGTCCTCCAGCCACTCCTCTTCCCTTCCCTGTTCCTGTTCCCAGGCTCCAGTGTCCGAGGGGAAGGGGATGGAGACCCGGGACCCAGAGCCAGTTTCCATCCCTTCAGCACCTCCGGTCACGTACCACCCAGTGAGGGAGGGAAGACCCCAGGCCCAGTGGACCCCATTGCCCCTCAACATCATCATAGAGCTGTGCAAGGCCCAAAGGGATTTCTCCTGGGAGAGCGACTACTTCCAGGGGATCCTGAGGGCCACGCTGATACAATCAGGAGTCACCCCCTCCGATCTGCGGTGCCTTTTTTCAGGTCTGTTAAACCCCACGGAGTTTATGATGTGGGAGGCAGAATGGAAGCGAGAGGTGGTGGAAATCTTACCCTGCCTTAGGGATAATCCCCGCACTGCTGTTGATTTTGATGGTGGGGCCATCTCAGTTGACCATTTGTGCGGGGTGGGGAATTGGGCAGATGGTCATTCCCAAGCTAGGTCCATCCCCCCGGAGGCATTGAAAGAAAGTGCCAGGGCAGCAGAAAGGGCTTTCTTGGGGTTGCGGTCAGCAGCGCTTGATGTTGGCTGGACTGAAATTTTCCAGCTTGCAGATGAATCTTTTGTGTCCTTTGTTGAGCGCCTTCGCAAGGTAGTTGATGTGCGGGTGCAGAGTGAGAAGACCAGGATGGAGATTCTCAGGCTACTGGCATCTACAAAGGCTAACCCGGCTTGCAAGGCTGCCATTTTGAGGTTACCTCGGCACCCTCGTCCTACTCTGCTGCAGATGCTGGAAGTTTGTGTGCACCAAGTCTCGCTGTCATCAGGAGACCGCGACTACAAAACACAACCGTAGCCTCGAAGGATTGCTGCTGCTGACACCACAGACGTCTCACCTACAGATCCAGCCCTGCCTTCAGCTGATCATCCACCGCATCCCCGCACCCCAGGACCATTCCAAAGGAGAACTGCTTCCTGCTATCTCTGCGGGAAGCTTGGACACTGTTTCCCTGACTGCCCCCTGAGACCCGACTTTTTAGAATTTATAAAAAGGGCAGAGACCTCGGGGAAACCCCAACAAAACAACTAGGTTTTGAGTGTAGTCCTCCTCTGCGCAAAGATACAGATGAGGCAGGTTTAATAATATCTTGTGGGGAGGGGAAAGGAGGAGAGAATTCTGAACCAGGCCTACCTGTGTCCACAACTAAAACAGATTTTGTTAAGCCGGGCTTGGCTTGTCTAAACTGCATTCAGTGTAGACCTGTTTTAATCATACTTTCTAAAACCATCCCTTTCAGGTTGCAGCTGACCAAACCTCTCCATCTAAGAGACTCCTGTTTCCATCTGGTACGATTAATTTTTTAAATTGCTTCTTTGACAACCATAATTCCCCTGTAGTTAGGCACTTTGGTCACCACAAACAGCTACACCTGAAAACCAGGCCTCTGTTCCTAGTCAAGGATCCGGAGACCTGGAAGACAAGAAGGGCCCTTTGATGTGGTAACCTGGGGAAGGGGATACACATGTGTGTCCACTCCTTCAGGTTTGAAATGGGTTCCATCGAAATGGGTCAAGCCCTTTGTTCTAAAGAAAGCACCAGTAGTTGGGAGTTGTGGCACAGGTTGTGGCCTGTTGGAGGAGGAAGTGCAAACACTTCAGCCTAGAGCTAGACCTTCTCCTGGAGTAGAACCAAGGTTTTTAAGTTTGTTTCTCAATTTTGTTTCTCTGCTGTTTTAGCAACCCCAACCTGATGGCTCTCTCTCAAGCTGCTGTTAGCCTATGGGGCGTCTCAGGTTGGGTGGGGTCGATTTTTGGTGTTTTTAATTCTAGTAGTTTTAGTTATAGTTTTAATTGTCTCTTTCATCATTTGGAGATGGCCTTTTATTATTTTTTTTTTTAACAAAAGGAGAGATGTTGTGTTTTGTCTGTATAAGTTGGGCTGTTCTGTTTTCCCCTACCATGTAATGGTTTTGCCCTGGTTCTCCCTTCCCTCCTTTATGCTGCCGGTTATCCCAACTCCTCCCCAGTTGCCTTGGAGATTAATGTACCCTTTCTCAAATCCTCAGTGCCCTGCTGTCACTTGGTGCTCCCACCCTTCTCTCTGGAGTTTCGTAGGAACTTCCAGCTAGAGCGTTGAGCGTTTGGTTCAGGGGCTGGGGCTCCATCTCAAGTTCTCCCCATTGGTGTTCTCCCTAAGTCAATGGTTTGTATCCGACTCTCCTCTGAACCCCTATTTGTCCAAGGAGTGACTCCTCCCCTATAATCCTTCCTCCTTATAAGCTGTTGTAAGTTTCTCCTCTTCCTCTTGGTTGTTGGTTTCCCCTGGAATCAATAAATCTGCATTCCCCATATCTGGAGAGCACTCTCTTCTTATTTCTGTTGACTGTAGTCATAAACCAAGCCATGTCCTACCACAAGGTAACGCTGGTGTTGCAGCACAGAGGGTTTGCCTTAGGTGCTGTCCCCATTAGTGAGAAGGATTTCAGTTCTCTGAGAGCAGAAGCATCTTTAAAGAAAAACTGGTCTTGATAAGGCTTGAGAAAGTGCAGTTTATTCTTGGAGGATTCACTTCTCTCTTGTAGGAGTTAATTAATGAGGATCTGTCTTCAGTCTTGTTAAAATTTTTTTGGCTTGTGATCTGGACTTAAGAAATAAATGAGGGAAAACAAGGAATGACTGTAGACACAGTGACCTTCCAACATCTTTCTTGTGGCTAAGGAAAAGGTTTTATTGGTTCATCTGGATAACTGCCCTGTCTAGTTTGATTTTTTTGGGGGTTATCAAAAGGATGTCTTTTCTTCCGAAGAACAGCTCTGGAAGTGATGGCCTCTAATGAGATTTCTGTGCTTGCAGAGAGCACAGGATCAAATGTGTAGTGTAGCCTGTGTTGGGGTTTCAAAGATGAAAAAAAAAAAAGGAATGCATAAAAATAAGATGAAAAAAATGTTTACTAACTTAAGTTTTTGTATCACTTAAATTGGAATGACAAGGGTGATGATTGTTTCTTACAGTAACCTCTGGTTTCTAAACCTTTAATCCTTCTGAGTTCATGCTAAAAAAATGCTGGTTTTAATTGAAAGTTTCTATTCTCTCAGTCTCTTGGGTTATGCCACAGGCATGAGAGCTGATAATGCTCCTGCATGGCAAACACACAATGGCTGCATCTATGATTCTGTCACGGCATGCAGGATGTGGTGCTGCAGATAAAGTAGTTCACTATAACGTTTTCTTTGCTGTATCTCGAAAGTTACACTTGAAATCACATCTGATAAATGATTATGCCTTAGAAAAGTAAACAGTAAAAAAGGCATGTAGAATAAGAAGTGACCTGAACTGAAATTGCACTGCAAAGATGTCAGAATGCTGTAGCAACTCAGTGATAAGTTATTTCCTGCCACTATTTATGCATTCATCTTTTTTACTTCTTAATAGAACTTCTAAAAGCTTTTTATTCTCTGACCTCTAGCTGTCAGTAGTAACCAACAACAGTACTTCATTTTATCATTATTTTTTTTATTAGAGCAATAATTGTACAAACAAATGTAGATTAAATGAGGGATTGAACATACTAAACAGCTTTTCTGAATTCCATTTTGGACACTGCTTTTAAGATAAATTCCCAGAGAGCTCCACAGGGGTTTCAGCCTTTCCTGTGGCTTGCCAAATATATTTTCTGTTCACTCCTGACAACTAAATGCTTCAGCAGAATTCACACATGGTTCTGTGGAGGTGGAGAAAATATTTTACATGAGTTGATGCAAGGGTTATTGGAACTAGCAGCAAAGTCGCTGCTGATATCACACATGCACAGATGTTTTAAGAAAAAAAAATACCTCAAAGCAAGCACATAATTTTAGCAATTGATGTGGTGGCAAACACTGAATGCAAGATAGTATTTTAAAGTATGGTTTTATAAAACCTTGCATTGACACATAATAAATCTGTGGTAGTGTGATTGTAAACAAGATTATTGCCCACACAATACACAAACATGCCTTTATGTATTTCCCAGCAGTCATCTGTTGCTTCTTACATTATTATCTTTTTTTTAACCCTAATGATCCTCCAGCCATTATCCTCTCACAGTGTCCTAAATTACAGGGGACAAATAAGCTTTGGGAATTACAGCCTGTTCTCCAGGCCCCTGTTAGTGCATTTGTGCAACTCTGACCCTAACCCATGGATTTGAGGGGCTGATTTTTGGCACAGAATCCTGACTTTTCCCTTTTCAAGCTGAAAAGTACTTGCAAAAAGTGGCCATCTGGCTTTGGCATAACAGATTGAGACATTTCCCTGCTCAACTAAAAGACAGTTGCCAGGTCTGATTCAGCTGTGCCACCTAATAAAAGGTCTCAGGGGTGAGCAAAAACTACATTAGAAAGTATCAAAGTTGAGATTTGTCTTCTGTTGACTTAAATCCCTACCACAGAGTTGTTTGGTTTTGCTTGAGCTGTAAGAAGCAAAATAAGCTCAAATAAAATAAAGACACCACTGACCAAACATTCGAGCAAAAAAAAAATATTACCATATAATAAATGCTTCTAGAATTTATCTAATGTCTTTGGGTCTTTGTCATATGCATATCATGGATTTAATGGGAAGATCAATGTGGGAAAATTGGTTCTTGACATTTTTTGGGCAGAAGACTAATAATGATTTTGCTTTCCACAAATGCTGCAATCAGCTGACACAACAAATGGTATACTTTTGAATTCAACCTGCTTTTTAAGTCTTGTTTTCAGTTTGAGGGATAAGATGATGAAAATATTTCCAAATATTAAGAAAAATGTACTTTTACTAATTTCAGATTAAACTGAAGAAAGGTTGCAGATGGAACTTCCCCTGGCAATCTTATGTTCCATATGGGAATACCCTGATAACATAGGCACTGATACTATGCTTCCCTTTGGCTCCTCTTTTTGCAGTGCAATGATAAAGCATCCCATGCTTTAAATATGTGATAGATGCCTGAAAATAGAAAACTGCTTGAGATTAATTTTTTTTTTCCAGCTGAATTCCTACCTTTTAAGTCAACAAAGGGAATTAACCTAATACTGACTATTCTGTGTACTCTTATTGTGGTCTTGATAGACCAAATTTACCAGTGACAGCACTAAAAGGATTCTCCGTTTAGCTTGTTCTCCCACTCTCCTGATAACTCCTTAGCAAGCCCTGCCTTTGCTTAATGCCTGCAATACAGAGAGTAAACCGGTTTGCATAAATCGTCTCTACCTTCAAGGGACAAAATATTTTGGTACACTCCGAGTTTATATTTCCTTGATTTTATGTTGAATGTATTTAGAGACCAATTTTGCAGTTTTCCCACAGGCAGATCCTGTGTCTAGTTTGGTGAAGCAAACACTGAATTTATGTGAAAGGAAGACCATACCACTAATCAAAGTGTTTAAATATAGTCTGTCATTAAACAGAACTGCGCCCATGGGACTCAACAGTGACTGGAGCAGCCTGCTCACTGATTAACGTAATAAACAGTAATGAAGGCAACATCTCCAAATGGGATGTCTTGCATTTCCTGCTGGATGGTATCAGCTACTTAGGAAATGCCTACATTCCCTACTTCAATGTACAGATTTTTCTAATTTATAAAGTTAAATAAATTTTCGACAGGTTGATACTATTACCCATTGCGGCAGAGGATGCCTATAAAGTGCAATTAAATTCTGGGGAATTCTTGAAAAATGCAATTAATCAAAACAAAAATATTTCAAAATGTTTCACCATCCTTGAGCAGACAAGTTTGCTCAAGTTGAACCTGCAGACACATTTTGATGCATAAGTTCTTCATACTAAGCACTTTTTTTTTATTTAGATGAAATTTGGCACTTTACTAATTTACTTTATTTTAGTAAAACTCCACTAAGTGAACGTGAAAAATAAAGGAATTTCATTTCTTGTTTGATTTTCCTTATTCTGTCTCATGATTTTATTTTGTTTTTCCCCTTTTCAAAATGTTATGTCTTCTTTCCTCCTATTCCTGCTTATCTTTTCTTTCAGCATTGCTAGTCATTCTTCTCATGTATTTGGAGTAAGTTCTGCCTTTTAACAATCCTTTATGCTTAACATGTCCTGTTTCTGACAACATTTTTTTTATTTTCAGTTTAGATTTCTCTGACACATGACTATGCCTGTTTGTTGAGTACATCAAGTAGTTGCTCATGCAGCTAGGTAAAATATTTACACAAAATTTATATGCTAGTATCTCTTATGCCATTTTTGTATGCTTAGATTTTAATTCAGTGCAAGGCAATATAAATTGCAAACCTATTTATAATTTATAGGTGTCACAGGCTTCCAATTTGTCTGTATCACCCAAATTATTTTCTGACAGAAAAATGGACATGGAAGAGATTTTGTGGTGATGTGGGATTTCCAGCTATATGATAGTTGCTGCGAGTTCATCTTGACATCTCTCTGAGGTTTGTGGTTGTGTCTGCAATGTGTAGGCACTGGCACAGTACTGATCATGCAGAGCATGGCTGGAAACAATGGATTTATTATAAATAATCTCCACAGAGTGTGCCTGCATTTTTCTGTCTGAAATTTAAGGAAAACTTAACAGCATTTGTCAGTTGAACAGATTATTTTCTGTCCTGTTGATTCAGGTTTTATTTAATTCTGAGTTTATCTCATCTCATTTCCAGTCTATGATTCTGTGATATTCCTGGTTAGGATCATATGATGTAGGAAGGCTGTGAGATCATAGAATGATTTGGGTTGGATCTTAAAGGCATCTTGAAGATATTCAAGGTCAAAACCCTTGTCATGGGCAGTGACACCTTCCACTAGACCAGGTTGCTCAGAGCTCCATCCAACCTGGCCTTGAACACTTCCAGGGATGGGGCTTCCACAATTTCTCCAGGCAACCTGTGCCAGGGCCTCACCACTCCCACAGGAAAAGAATTCCTGACATCTGATCTAACCCTACTCTGTAAATTTGCACACATTCCTCTTTGTTCTTTCATTGTAGTTTCTGGTGAAAAGTTTCTCTCTGGATTCCTTGTAGGCATCCATGGGAGGCAATGTTGCCTAGCATAGTTTGGATCAGTGAAAAGTCTCATTGAGATATTTGCAATCATTTTCTTTATATGGTACCAGCACTTCATAAAAGCCCAAGATCTGAGGAAACAAGTTTGCAAGAGAAGAGCCCAGAGCGATGCATTATAAAAGATTGCATATAAATTTCTCCTGTAATCAAATCTACTGAGGTCCTCCATGCAGCACCACAATGACAGCACTACTGCTGTAAATGAAAGTAGTAAAGCAGTCACAGGGTCTCGTGGGGAAAAGACATGAAAATGGACTATGCTTTCAGCAGGAAAAGCCTTAGTCAGGAACTGAGTCTAGAGAAATGCCACAGGCAAGTCTCTTATATGTCCTCACAAGAATTATGACTGTCCACCAGGGCTGGTAAATTCCTCCACTTGCAGCTTCACAGTCTGAGTCAAATGCTGCAGATCTGGGGAGCTGTGCAGCCTTTGTCTTGCTGCTATGTTAGTTTTGTTCTTGGGTATTTTATCTCAGTTTTGTTCTTGGGTATTTTATCTCAAGGTTGAAGGGGAGTGGAAGTACATTAGCAGTTAGCACTCTGAAAGGTGAGTGGAGTTATTTCTATGAAAATAAATAAAGTAGAAAATCTAAGCAACTCCAAGGCCAATAAAAATAAAGAATGAGCTATGCTGCTCCATCAGATGTCTTTTTTTGTTAGCTAAATATCAAGTTTATGCTTTACTGTTTTTAGTTAGTTTTGCTTCCTCACAGTCCATCAAGAAATCTGCTGACAAAAGGAAAGATATTTTTCTTTCTTCCCCACAGGTATAAGCCTTGAAGGAAGCATAAAAAAATCTCCAAATAATTTCTTGACAATACCTTGTACAACGTTAAAAACAGTAACACGTTAATTTCCCTTATGACTGATGTGAAGCCTTTGCCTGTCTCCTACCCCAAAAATTACCAGTTTGTTAGAAAAAGAACTCAAGATTTATGGTTCAAATGCCTCTTGTTTCATCCTGCTGGGCATCAGCCTGCACAAGGAAAGCTGTATTGATCACTACAGTGATCTATCCCTCTTTTTGAATAGACAACAACTTGAACTCAAGCAAACAAATTCCTTTCAGCCATCAAAAGGAAACTTTTTAAATTGAAACACAGTTTTGAAAAAGACTGTAAGTAGTCTGAATATCTAAAATGCAGACTATTAAAAAAAAAAGCTTGGTAAGGGAGGTTAGAGAAGTGAAAGGGAAAAGAGGATTACCCCCAAAAATATTCACTTCTTTTTTTTTTTCTGTTTTTATTTTCTTTCTTTTTTGTTTTTCTTTTTTTTGTTTTTTTT
>JAHXMQ010012338.1:5904783-5918602 GCA_020466415.1 Ammodramus savannarum pratensis | reverse complement strand
CAAAATGAATGAGAGTAGGTTTAGATCAGATGTTGGAAAGAAATTCTTCCCTGTGAAGGTGGTGAGGCACTGGAACAGGTTTCCTTGACAAGTTGTGGATGCCACATCCCTGGAAATGTTTCAGGCCAGGCTGGATGGGGCTCTGAGCAACCTGGTCCCTGCCCATGGCAGCAAGGTTGTCATGAGAGAATTTTTAAGGTCCCACCCAGCCCAGCCCATTCAGTGGCTCTAGGTAACCTCCTCTAGCTGATCCTACCCCCTGCAGAACAGCTTCTCCATGAAGGTTGTAGGGAAGGGCTGCTCCAGGAAGGGCAGAGTGCAGTTAGTAGGAGGAAGAGACTTCTGCAGTTGGAGAAATTGTTAGATGATGGGGAGGATCCTTCCTGTTTTTCAAGCCTCATGAGAAATTTTGGAAATGCAGAAGAGACTCAAATGAGCTTGTTTAAATTTTCCCTCAGCTTTAGTACACACACACCTATTTTACACCATGCAGATCATCACAGGGATTCTTGAAATGCATGACCCAAAGTTCTTACAGGTGAATTGTGACCGTGTTCACAGGGGTCTTAGGATGAGGGAAGAGATGGGGATCTGACTCCATGTTTCAGAAGGCTATATCATATTTTTTTATGATATATATTATATTAAAACTATACTAAAAGAATAAAAGAAAGGATTTCATCAGCAGGCTAGCTAAGAATATAAAAAGAAAGAATGGTAAAGGTATGTGGCTTGGACACAGAGTCTGAGCCAACTCACTGTGATTGGCCATTAATTAGAAACAACTCTATGAAATCAATCACAGACCCACCTGTTACATTGCACAGCAGCAAATAATTGTTGTTTTCATTTTGTTCCTGAGGCTTCTCAGCTTCTCAGGAGGAAAAATCCTAAGGAAAGGATTTTTCATAAAAGATGTCTGTGACAGTATATGGATACAAAGGCATGGCATCTCTTAATGTTACAGGCTAGAACAGCTTTGGATCAAAGAATTTCCATTGAAAAAGCCTGAAAAAATTTTATACTATCATATTTTCTGTTATATAAAAATCAGACTACACTCTAGCAAAATTTTAAACTATTAAAAATTATTTCTTTCAAATTACTCAAAAAATGACTTCTCTCAAATGCAATAAAAGCGGCATTGTCCCACTCTGTGTTTCCCATATGCCAAATAAAAGGTAATGTACTTTTTTCAGACATTTCCCTTAATCAGCAAAAAGCTTGGAATAAAAGCTCTCTCTGATTATTAGCCTTAAATCTTAATCTCCTTAGCTTGTCAGGTCCTTGCCATTACTTTTGTATGTTTAAATATAGATTAATAAAGAGAAGACATGCCTAGCCACTGCAATCATGTAGCTATTAGAAGAGCAAATATCTTAAGAGCTGAAGCTGAAGTGAACCCCAAGAGAGACGAGGTTTAAATTCAAAAGAATGCAGTTTTCAATTTAGGTGAAAACGAGGTGGATTATGAATTGTTTGTCACTACCACCTCAGTGTTTATTTTGCTGAAGATTTGTAGTGGTAATTAAATGTTGACTTTCAAGTAGTGCTAAGTATCCATAGAAATAAATAGAGCCTGTCTTTATAGACATAGAGATGAAATGAAGGTATTTGTGGAGTGAGGATTTGTGTTTATTTATTAATTTAGCTTGTAGTACTGTGGGAATATCTGTCTACATTTAAAATATTTGTTTATTTGCAAGTCTTGTATTTCATTTTCATTCCCTAGTGGGAATAAATCAGACTTTCAGGTTTTTAAAAGAACTCACAAAACTTCAATGGATCTTTTGCATTGCACAGTGTCTTCATGAAATACTTTGGGCACATTTTAGTCCTGAAATAGTTTTAGACTGAAATTACCAAGGCATTTGTAAATTTTAGGCTGAGGTCTGCAAAATTATCTGTGGCTCTGAAGCTCACAAGTTTTCAGTACATTGTTCTGGCAGGATATCTCTCTTGTAATTGAAGAACAGCAACTTTTTTCCTCTTTTTTAATCCTTTTCTGCCCTCCAGTCCTCTTCCCCATGCTTTGACCATCATGGTAATAGGCCCAGTCCTTGGATAGTTGCATGCTCAGTACAATGGTATAAGATAGAAATTTTTTCTTTGAGTGGATTATCAACACTTAAGTTGATTTTTCATTAAAATGTTGTTCCAGTCTTAACTGGATACAGTTGGGTTTGCTCAGAAAGCAGGGCAAATTTCCACTTTCTCCTAAAACCAAAACAAATAGAATTACAACAAAAGCCAAAAACCCTGGAAGAAGTGATAACTTATGTTCAGACCTGAATTCTATGCCTATTTAGTGTCACTGTTAGTGCCTCCAGTTGTGTGCAGAGTACTCCTAAGAGAAAATCCATTCTCTTCCTCAAATTAGAAAAAGAAGAAAAAATGAGCAGCTGGGTTATTTTTCTGGCTCCCATCTGAATGTAAAGCTTCCTGAGCTTGTTTGAGACCATTTAGATATATGTAATTGTTGTCCTGCTTTCTTTCTATTTCTCATAATGAATATACATCTAGGAGTGTTTCCAGATTTTAGGATAATCTCCTGGTTTGTTAACTGATTTCTTTCTATCTTGTTTTAAAGCTACATTGGCAGTGTCTTTCAAAGCCCTTCCAGATTGCTTTTCTCCTTGCAGCATTGTTGAGATTTAAAGTAACAAAGTGAAAGAGAAGAAAATATGATGCTTTTTTTTCTTCTTTTTTTTTTCAAAGGGTTTCTTTTTTTCTCCCATTCCCTCAATGAATAGAAAAGCATAAAAGGGTTTGAAGTAAGCTAAGTCCAAGAGGTAGACAAAGCAGAGCCTGACAAACTGCAGTTTGTTTGGAAACCAGTGCCAATATTGCCTTTCTTATCTGTATGGATAATACAAACAATAGAATGACCTATTTTTATGGCCTGACCATTAAACCTTTTCCTATGGCCATAAATGACTTTGAACTACTAACAGTCATTATTTGCAGTTATTTTCTATGTTTAAATGCTTCAGATGAGACTCTGGGCTCTTTTTCAGTTTCATTTTGTATTATAGAATAGTGGCTGTTGCTGAGCATGCAAAGTCGTGGCTGAAACGTGTCCATATTCAGTTATTTTATATACATATATATATACACAAATATATCTATATATATACATATATATATATATTTGGTGTCCACATTCAGTTATTTTCATTTGCTGATGAAGATCTGAGGCTAGTCAATCAATTAAACTAAATGTAAAAGCAATTTTAAAGGCTCAGTGGTTTCCTCCTGAGAGTGTTATTCTACATGGCCAAACACATTGTGCTGCTTATATTCAGTCTGTGTAATGGATATTTCTGGGTGTTCCTAGAAATTCAGGAGACCAAAGCATGGGCAGAAGTTTCTCCAATGCAGAAGTGAAGTTCCTTGGTACCAATGAATGACCCTTTTGAGACAGGGTTTGGTTATTGACAAGCTTTCACACAATAAAGAAAGGACAAGCTTTTGTGAGTGAGAGTGAAGGCTATACAATTTCAAAATTATTTTTGCTAGTTAAAAAAAGACATCTAAATGTATTTCAATAAAATAGGTATTATAGTAAGTTCATAATTAATCAGATGGCAATGAACTAACTAATGGCAATGTAATTAGTTTGGATGCTCTGGGTGTTCATTTTGCTTTTTTTGTTTGCCGTTGTTTATATAACTGCATGACATTTGCTGCCATGAGGGACTTCCAGGTCTCCAGAAATGTTAAGAGCAGTCAGAGTAGTAGATCTTCCATGTATTAAAGTGGGAGCTTCAATTTATATTTCTCTTCCACCAACAACCAGTAATGCAGTTGTGGAAATACCCTCGTGTGTGTGTGAGACAATGACCATGAAATTACACCCACGATGGGAACATGGGACATGCAGAAGAGATTGCTAGAATTATATGAATAGTAAAGATGGAATTATTATGATATGTTTGTGGATGAACTTAAAATTTCACATATTTCAGGCACAAACATTTCTTCAGACTGCAGTCTTTATAAAAACCATAAATGCAAGGCTAAGGAGAGTGACTCTCATGAGACTAAACAGCATTACCCTTCTATAGCTAGTAATTTAAATCTGTCCTAATTCAAGCAGGAAAAAAACCCAGATAGTAAAGGATGAAATGTCAGTTTTTCTCCATGTGGAAGGCTAAGATCACAGAAAAATGAAAAAAACACACTGTTGGTGAGAGAAGTGTTTCATTGTTTCAGAGTTATATATCAAAATATTAGGCTCCTGAAAGCTGGACTGTGCTGCTTAGGAAAGCAAAACTTAAGTAGGGAGTAAACTTGAAGATATACTTCTGCCTTAATTTCTGTGCAACAAAGAAGAATTTTCTAGAAAGGTCAGGTCTAAATTCACTTCCTTTTTTAAAAAAGGATTGCAAATGGCTGTAAAATCACTGAACAATACAATGGGAAATGTTTACTTCCAGTCTGCCTTCATTTTTGTGTGCCTAGCCCCGCGTAGGCTGACTGTCATCAGGACATTCTGATCTCGTTTTCTGCCTTTTTCCAAGATACCTGATGCTCTGCTAATAGCTATTTTTTCCCCCAAAGATGATAGCTGCTCACAGCTGCTGTCCCCATCCTTTGTGGATGCTTGGCAGCCCCTCCTCTGTCATGCCAAGAACAAACACCTGGTAATATATATAACTGAGAGGCTGCTGGGCCCTTTGGAAGGATGACAGCTAAGCACCAGCTGTTATCACCAGAAGAGTTCATCCATTTCTCTCCTCATCATCTCCTGAAACGTTTAAAGGAAGAAAAAAAAGCTGACCAGGAGTAGGATGATGAAATTGTTGCCCAGAACAGGGGTATTTCAGATCCTAAAGACTTTGTACTTCATATGATTAGAAGGACTGGGTGCAACTGCTCTCTTTTATTTTAGTTCTTATGTGGTTCCTCTTCCTACAATGCTGGAAAATATTTGCTGCAGTTTAAACTTTCCCTACAGTGTATCACATTTTTAACTCCCACCCCAATCACTCACTGACTTGTAAACATGCCTGTCCTGTCAGGATTGATATGCAGGAAAATGGACGAGGATGCTGTGCTCAGTCATAGTTAAGGGCAGCTCAAGCCTCATCCTGCAACTTCAGGAAAAATTAATTGCACTCTTTGGGTTCACTGAACTGATTTTCTCTGCTTGCTAATATCAACTTATTGACTTTATTTTATCAAACATAGAAAAAGAAAAGAACACCCCAAAGTAGACAGATAAGATAACAACCTTACACTCTGTGGCTGGAACTATTTCACAGTTCACTTCTCCAATGAGATTATGAGGCAGCTGCTACATCAGCTGGTTGCTTTCTTTCTATCATGGAGCATTCACCTCCTTCATAGTTGATCTTCTCAAGGTGCAGCCAGGAACTGAGCCCTTATCTAAACAGCAACTTATCATGTTTGAGCAGTTTCTCCTCTGAGAAGCACCTATTTCTAACTTCCTTCACTTCTGTCATGTTTGGTTAGCTATTCCCTACTCCAACAGTGTTCCCTGCTGCCCCTTCCCTAATTGTTGCTTACTCAGTGACCTGTTCCATCTAATGCAGTTTTATTAGTAATTTCTGTTAATTCATCTCCATCAGCACAAACACTGCTGGGGGCTGATGCAGCCTATGCAACATCACTATTCCAAATTCCATGGCTTTCCTGGAAATTGTGAAGTAAAATATCCCACTTTTCATTTTTTCCACAACACATAATTTGCATCCACATCACTACAGAATTGCTGTTTAAGGTGAGCTGTTATCTCAGAATTTGGCTTGTGAGCTGGCCTGTATTTTCCTATATCCTTACAGCTCCAGATTTTCTCTGGTTAGCTGTGGACTTCCTTTTGAATAACTACCAAACACAACAAAATAGAACCTGTTAAAAGGTGTCACATTTTGTCAGGTGCTTTCATTTATCTTCCTATCTCTCTGTCACAAATCCAGAGAGCTGTCTATGATCTCTGAAAATCTCCTGTGATTTTCTTTTAGGATCCAACCATCAGGCATGTTTGAGAATGCAGAAATTCTGCTCTGCAAGTGTAGTACTATAGTAGGGTATGGAATAAGATGAACCCTATTCTCTAATCTCAAAATTAATTTTAGGTGTGGAATTCTGCCTTTCTCTTAAAATTATTTATGCCAGTCAAAATTCAGAAGACATCTGACACAAAAGTGAGTTTCCATCCAGTAGCAGCTCGAAAAGCAGCATCAGAACAAGGTACCAAGCCACCAGATTCAGGCCACACTCTCTGACTTTGTCAATAATCTCAATTTAATTGATAGGGGGGAAAACTACATTAAGAATAGAAATTGTTGCTCAAAATGTAGAAAAGTGAGTAAGGGAAGAAATCCACTCCAAATGGATGAAACAGTGAAAGGGGAAAAATCTTGATTTATGAAGATTTAGCAGGTAATTCTCAGTTGTGTCTGACTTGTATAGCAAGCTGTGGACAACCAGCTGTGTTAGTCAGTTTAAGAGTAGTTTGCAGCATTTAACCACCACTTTCCTTTAGTCCTAAAGCAGAATCAGGAAAAATTGCCCCAACCATGTGAATATCACAAAGGGCTGGTTTGCCATGCCATTGACAGTCAGCTCAGCTTCATCTGATTAGAAGTGGTGACATTGTTCACTGAGGAGACACATCTATTTCTGAAAGTCATGAGACTTTTCCAAATTTTTATGGCCTATGCTGTTCTGGGAAAATTGTCTTTGCTTTCCTAGAAAAAGAGTAAGAACTTCCTTGTCATAAAATTCCGTAAGGCTCTCAATATCTCCATTTACTGCTGTGATGTAGCACAGACCTATTTAGTTCTTCCTCTCAAACAGTCTCAGACCTTTAATGGATTAAGATATTTACAGTTTATCACACAGAAATAAATTCCCTCTCTTCAAACTCAGCTCTTACTGCTAGTTATCACACCCCTGGCTGTTTTCAAATGCCACCTTCCTTGTGCTGCTAGCTGCACACACTATTTCATTCCTTTTTTCTCAGTAAGAGATAATCTCCAGTTTCTGTGGATCTATTTTCTTTGTATGGGCTCTGGACTGCACATGTGGTGAAGAACACATCTCTTAAATCACCTTCAGAGTGAGAGCAGGGCTTTTCTGAGCAGAGGTTGGCAAATATGAGCTCCAGAGTCACAGTATTGATCAGTGATGTTCTCTTTTCCTGGGAAATCTCCTTATCATGCACACGCATTACACAAAGGCATTGACTGGATTTGCCTTTTTCTTGGTGTCAGTTGTCTGTAACACCATGGGCTCTCTGCAATAACCCTGACAATGGCAGCTTCTTCTGTCTGTCTTGAGAAAGAACAAAAGCCCTGGACTTCCTTCACTTCAGTCCTGGCAAAGGGAGCACCTCAGGACATGAGCTCAATGTGGAGGAAGAGCTTTTAGATTAAAAAATATATATTGTGTGAATTGCTGTGTGCTGTTTTTGTGCTGTGGAAAAAACAGTGATAAGAGGGTTTCATTACCCCTGAGGGTCTGGGTGTTTAACAGTGGACAGAAAAAGAAAAAGCTTCACAATATTTTATACCATCTTTCTAGCTGCTTGATTATGCTGAAGCAGCTGAGTCTCACTCAGAATCTGGTATCTGACAAGCAGTGTATTGAAATGCACTTGAATACAGTACTTGTAGAGCAGATACTGCTGAACAGAACATTCACAAATGGATGCAGCTTCCAGAGCTGACTTGTAGCTTCTGCAGTGGCAACCAAATTCTCTGAAGATCCACCCCAGCACAAATTATTTAAGCTAATTTCTTGTTGTCCTTTGCACTAATGAGTGCTATGCTCAGAATGAGAATCTGATGTTTTAGAAGATATTTGCTGTCATTTGTTTAAAGGACAAGTGTTGAATCTTGTGGTCTGAAATGAGCAATGGTAGGCTGAGGCACTGAAGTGAATAAGGGTTTGGTAAATGTTTCTTGCAAGGAAATAATTTTTCTGGTACATCCATGTAGGTGCCTTGAATGCTTTAGTAAAGATCTGTTGGAAGCAGGCAATAATATGGAAGGAAGCATGCTGAAAATTTCTCAGAGGTATTGAGAGAAACTGTCTCATATGATGTCATTAATGGCTTGTGAAATGCACTTGGTGTTTTAAGTAAAGCAATTCTGGCTGAGCTAGATATATTTAAATTGGTTGCTAAGTTAGCTGTGAAGAAAAAATATCTCCTTAAAGATGTTTTCCATTCTTTACAAAAATCTTGCCTTTTGAGATCTTTTTTTTCAGCTCACTTGACTTAATTGAATTTTTAAGACTAATAAATATGTTTTTATGTTGGAGATGTGAGCCTTAATGCCCATTTGAAGCTAAGTTAAATTTCAAATATGAACATGCAGTATAGCACAAGTATTTTAACTTAACCACATCTTCTAATTTGGAGGAAATACTGTTATACCTACAATGAGTCTGGTCATCCTTATAAACTGATACTTATCTAAAGCAAATAATCACTGCTATGTACATTTGGCTAGTACTAACCATGAATCTGAACTTGGATTTTCCTGAGGTAATATCCAGGATGCACACCACTTTGAGCTTGATGTTTTCTAGAGAAAGCTTTTTTTGATTTGTGCAGCAAGGAAGTTTGATGTACTCATGGTGTTTTCACAAAAATGTAATTCTTGATCAACTCTTGCCAGGGTTACCTTGAGTTCCTAATTATTAATTTGTTTTCCACTATTCCTTGCAGAGATGACACTTAACTCATTAATTTCTCTGCGTTCCCTCTTCACAAGATATTTCTCACTAAAGGATGAACAATTTTATTTGGCTACTTACTACCTTGATTTACAGATTGCTTATATAGAGCACAGACTGTCTCTGTTTAGGGCATTAAAATTTATTGCTTGGGTGCAGAAAATAGCTACAAGTGTGTGAGTGTTTACTGTCCTGTAAATGATCCCATTTGTCACAGCAGTTAGATTGAGCTGGGGGATGTAACCCCTGGATGCCACATGTTTTCCATAGGAAAACCTGTTAACAGAACACAACTACACCAAATGGGTGTAAGAAAGTAGTAATAACAGCAGGTGCTTAGTATGATGTTGTTTGTGACAGAAAAAATGGAAAAGGAAGAAGAATTGTGGGTAGATTAAAAAAAAAATCAGATGGGTTTGTTTTAAACCTAGCTGTGTTTAGCAAGAAGTTTACAAGCACAGGAGGCCTGACAAATAGGTTTGCATGAAATATATTGAGTTGAATTTTGCTTGGTGGCCAGTATTTCCTGCACTCCTTGCTCTGAGAGTCCCCCTGGGCAAGGAAGGCAGGAATGAAGTCATTATTATCTGTCTTCTGATCAAAATCAAACAGTTCTGTTCAATGAATTTCTCTCCATAACCTTTATAATTACTCTTTCAGAAATTCATTGCTTATTTTCATTTGTGGAAATGTCTCTTCTTTTCACTTTGCTTGGCCTTAAGTGCTAATTTTTCAGCAGTGACAGACTAGGGACCTTGGTGACCCCCAAGGAAAAGAGAATTTTATTCTAGGCTGGACAAAAGAGCAAACATAGGGCCACTCACATATATTCTTCCTTGTGTTCCTTGTGTTTCCCTTCTTCATCATAAAAGATGCATCACTGAAAATTAACCCCAAAGCTTTTTTTCATCTTCATCCTTCCTACATGAGAGACTGGGAGAATTATCTCAGGATGCCCAGGGAGAGAAAGCAGAAGACATGGTCAAAGCATCTCCCTCTAAAAGAGCAATTCACTCACTTTTTTCTCCTGGACCTGGAGCTGGCTCTGGGTCTCTTTCTTTAATCATGTACAACATAAACTATTCTGGGATTGGGATAATGTCTTGCTGCTGCTTACCCAGCAGATTTACCTTCTCATTCATTTGATGAAATACTGTATTTGTTGAACTTACCTGTGACAGTTTGACTGGGTGCTGAGGCTATAAAAACTGCTTACCTGCACTTAATAAATAGCATTTGCAGTCATTTTACAAGTATCTTGGCTATTTTAGTCTTGCCTTCTGAATATTGTGGATATGGAACAAACAAATCTGAATTTCCCTTTAAAATTTCATCAAAGGCATAGTTCTCAGAAGTCTAGGTTTTTGACAGTCCAGGAGTGCCATCCACAGGATGAAATTCATATTTTATGCCACAATGTCTTTGGTACTTTAGCTGAAAAAAATAGTTAAAAATGAAAAAGGAAGAAAAATCAGCAATTTACTTTCAATACCACTTAAATATTTATACTGTAACCAAATAGGAAAACCTTTCTTTCTTTCTGCTGGAATTGAATGACAATAAAATCTGTGATTTAGATCTTTAAGTGGTTGATAATTGACTTCTAGCAGTTCATAAAAAAAATAATGGTACAAATATAGCTTAGTATGGCTTGGGTTTTTGTTGAGACTGTTCTGTAATATTGACATAGAACATATTTCTTCTGTATTCTTCGAAATCTCTGGAGAAAATACTCCTTTGCCCAAAGAGAGCTCATTGGATAATAAAACCAGGAAGTTGTGCAGGTCTGAATTTTCTAGTTAAAGTGATAACATTTAAAGCCAATTTCCCAAACTAAGTTTATATTCTCAGAAATAAATAATTAAATAGAGAACATCTCTTCATATTCTGTTATTGACAGAACACTGCCTTGAGAAAGTACAATGAGAATAAAGAAATTCTGGTGATTTTGTAATATATAAAAGGAAAAAATTCCCCTCTCAAGTAGAGGGGAATCTGCAACTAGAGACAAGTATGTTTATTAAAAGGTAACTGTACAGGAACTATAAAAATGCAAATGCTTTCTCACATCTTTCAAAATACCTGTGAGATATTTCCTTGAATACTTTCAATAATGGGAGCCCACATTCAGAAACTACTTAAAACTACAATCGTTTCAACACTAGAAACCATTGAAATACATCTTCATGATATCTTTGGTCAAGATATCATGGAGATGCATCTCAATGGTTTCTAGTGTTGAAACACTAGTCAGCAGCCACAGGGACAAAATCAGGTTTTGGTGGGGAGTTCTAAGTTATTTTTAGTGGTCTTCTATCATCACTGGTATTGGTACCATAGTTCTGGAATTTCTGGCCTGTAATTTTTGTGACCCTTCTGCCATTAGATGCAATATAAAACCAGATGGACAGCTGCTCAAGGTCTCCTTATGGTGAGGAAAATTTTCCTTGTCTTTTCCTTTTCCTATTCTCTGTCCCTCAGTACTGTTTTCTATGCCTGTTATGATTTGCCAACTCACTCCACACAATTTCTTTCCTCCCCTCTGTGCCATTTGTCTGTTTTACTGCCTTTCCTCTCTCTGCTGAACACAAGGCTGTGCTGCTCTGAAGTATGTATGAAAAAATTATGGATGACCTCAAGTCAAAACCCACTGAATCTGTTAATTTCTTTGACCTTGAATGTACTTTATCTTGGTACAATTGCTAACAGAGTAAGTGTAATTATCTAACTGTCAAAATTTTTTCCATTTTCTATGCTTTTTGTGTAGCTAGGTCAAGCACATTTTCTTTCCAGTCCACAAAATGCATTCCAAAAGGCTCCAAAGCAAAAGTGATTATGATCCAGCTAGCATTTTGCTTTAAGAAGAGATTAGGTTTCATTTGATATTTTTGGGAATGATATGCCAGGGAAGCTAAAGACCAATAAGCAGTTCAGATGCCCAGTATTGCTCGCAAAATTAACCTTCCATGATTAACTAACCTTCTGTGCTCTCAGCTGAAAGTAACACTGAATGGGTTGGGATTACTTAAGTGCAACTCCACATACATACAGAAGTACAGGCATTAGGACTGATACAAATATACAGTCCTGACAGTCAGATTCCCAGCTGAAACTGCAGGAATGGTGTTTTCATATTAGTTTATTAGGCAGAAATGGAGAAGAAATCCCTATTGGACTCATAATCTTATTATGCATAGCAATATTTTAGAATATCCTCCCTGAAAAGTGTGACCCAGAAATTTATGTTATTTTTTTTCTTTTGTCAGAATGCTGGTTATCATTGCACAGGTCGGTGTTTCAACAATGCAGCACTTAAGGGTTTTTCTCTCTCTTCATTTCTCATGGAAAATAAGTTCTGATATCATGGAGATTCTTTGTTTATGTTATTAGTCTCTGTAAAGTTTACACCTGAGAATGGAGAATAATCCTGAAGTGTGGAGAAAAAGATATCTCAACACTTTCAAGTATTTTTTCTGGGTTTCAGATATTTTTCAGCTTTTTATTTTTTCTTCAAAGAATCTTTATGTTTGCTCACTAGACTAGCTACTCCTCATGTCTAATTATTTCTATTTGCACTCTCTGCAGCCTTATTCTCCCATATTCCAATCTGCAATAAACTCACTTTTAAACAAAGTGCCAAGATCTTTGTCATGTCATATATTAAGCAAACCAAAATGTACCATTTTCTCTACATTTTCTTGTGTTTGTAATCATTGACAGAATCATACTTGGCCTGAAGCTTTTTACAGCTGTGGAGCTCCTTCTGTATTGCCACAGCATTCCTACAATGGGATTTTGGCCAATCATTAAAGATGCAGAATATTAATGTACAGAACATAAACACTGAGAATTCTGCCACCCTTGAGTTTCTAAACAAGTCACATTTATTGCCTGATCAAATAATGGTGGGATGAGAGGTTGTGCTCCTTTCTGAAATTCCATTGGTAACCTGTGCACTAGGAGGGAGCCCCAACATTCTTTTTAAATTTGGCTGCTTTAGAAATTCTTGTTGAAGATACCCAGAAATAATACATGCCTCAGGCCTGGCCTAAAAATATCAAATTCACCCTGAGCTGCTGGTCTTGACTGGAAACAGACTGTGAATTGTGGAGGAGATATGATTTGCTCAGACTTCTTTTTCAGGACAGTTCACAGCATTACAGAACAGAAGTGCTGATCACTTTTGGAAGGTCTCATTTGTGTGTTAACCTTCAAAACTGACCTTCCCAAGCCTGACAGGAGAGATGAGCCCACTGAATTTTTTGAAGGGCAAGGACTACTGGGGGAAGTAAGGTCTAAGGCTGCAAGGAATTGCCACTTTTGTTCATGGGCTTTAAAGTTGGGTAAATGAGCAGGAAAAGTAAGGAAAAAAATAAACCTGCTAGGCCAAGGACAGATTTATTTACTCTACAGGCAGTACAGAGCACAGTGCATTATAAGCATGTTTAACAGGTTGCTTGGGAACCATCTCAGACTTTTATAACATGATATGACAACCTTTGCTCAAATTTGTGCAATACCAGCCTGGATGTAGCTGTTCCTAGGGCTCCTTATCTTGCTTTTCCACCTGGTCTATGAATGCAGCAATCATTAACAACTTCACTGGTCCCATGGCTAGCAATGATAACTAATAATTAAGTTAATATGAACATTCATAGTGTTATTATTTGTCCTAATCACAATACTATTTGTGCACCAGAGGAATGTGAGGTCCTCTTTCGGTAAACATCATTGTCACAGTCCATTTGAATATCTCAAATTTAGGGAACAATGGTCTCTGTAAATTAAGCTTTATTTTATGAGCTCATTAGCCAAAATAAAACCAAGCAAGACAAATATTGCCTCATTTCCCTTTGTACAGACTCACATGTCTATGAGCAAAATGGTGAGAGAGCTCATTCTTCATCTTCCACCCCTGCATCACTCTGGGAAGCACAAAAGCCTCCGCAGTCCAGCTGCTGCTGCAACTGTTTCAATTTTTTTTTCAAAGAATCATGCAATCCTTATGGTTGAGACAGACCTCTGAGATCACAGAGTTCAACCTTTGACTGATCACCACCTTGTCAACCAGACCATGGCACCAAGTGCCATGTGTCACCATGATAATTTC
>JAHXMQ010012338.1:5872416-5887514 GCA_020466415.1 Ammodramus savannarum pratensis | reverse complement strand
AGGTCAAGGCAAGTCTGTGGGGGTGACAAAATGTTTTCCCACAGAGAGCTGGCTATTAATGTAATGTCAGGCTTTAAGTATGTTTGTGATAGTCTGGGTATTAGAGGAATTATCTGAGCACAACATCCCCTCTCCTCCTATGTCAGCAGTCTTTTCATCCTGTGCTGGAGACTGATCAAGCAAGGAAATGAAAACAGCCCAATAAAGCTAGAAAACCTGTGGAGCTGCAGATATAAATGCAGTATAAATGACCTAAATTGTGAACCTGTTAGATTTCTACCCTGTCCATGGCCTATTCTTTAAAAATGACCTAACTTGATGTTTCTTTTCTATGGCTATATTAATTAATATTGATTATCAAAGTTAAATAAGTTGTCATGCTTCTCTGGGTTTTACCACACTAATAGAGTATTTGCCTTTATATAAATTAAAGTATTTTAAAATCATGTTGTATTATTTTATCATAAAGTTGATAAGTAGTGTCATAATACTAGAGTTTAGAAAATAGCATGTAACTTTTTATTAGTTACAATGTTATTTTCTAAATTTACAATAGATTTTATTAGTTTCAATGGAGTAATCTCATTTATTTTTAATTTTGCATTATTTCCTTAGGTGATTAATTTCTTTGCTGCAAGGTGTCCATGACCTGTGAGTATTCACAACTTGCAGTAGATAGTAGTAAACTGTTAGTAACAGTGGCTAATGCTCACTCTTTTCCTGAGTGGATCATACCATTTCACCAGTTTAGTCATGTAGGAAACCAACCAAATCCAATTTTCAAGAGTCTTATCAACCCACAAAATAAAATTAAAGTGAGGAACAAATTTTAGGATTATGCAAAAAATTAAAGAAAAAATATACAACTAAGACTGCAGAACAAGAATGAACAAGAAAATTATATGAGGAATAAAAGCAGAAGAGAATTAAGTCAATGTCTAGAGGGCAGTTTGCAGTCACAGGATGTGCTTGTCATTAAAAGGCATAGAAATGGCCTGGAATAAACTCCATAATGTTCAACCAAGGTCAGCAAGTCCAAACTCCAGCATCTGGGGTGAAATAACCCAATGTCCCAGCACTGATTGAGCCTGACAAGCTGATAGGGATGTCTAATTGCTGCCTTCAGATATCTGAGGGATGATTGCAGGGAAGGCAAATGGACTCTTAGAATTGCCAAGGGAAAGCCCAAGAGGCAGCAAACACAAATTGCAGCAGATGATATTCCAATAAGACACAGAGGGGAGAAGAAAGTCACTATGCAGGGAGTCAATGCATTGTGTTTATGGAGTCTTCCACCTTGGAAAGTATTCAGATCTTGCCTTGACACGGCCCTGAACAGCCTGATCTAATTTTAGTTAACCCTGTCTCAAGCAGGAGTGGGACCAGATGCTTGTCATAGGGCCATTTCAGCATAAACCTCTTTGCTTCTGTAATTCCTGACTGCTGGCAAGCAAGCATTGGCACACTGTTGAATTCTGCTCCCCTCATATTGAAGGTTTACAAATCAAAATATGGAAACATGGGTTCTTATACTGTAAGAACTTATAACCAGCTCATACTAGTACAGACTATAATATTTTGCAAACTAATTATTCTAAGAACTCACTTTTAATTACTACCTGCTCAGTGTCCATGGCTTGCCTATTAATTATTGCTATTATGGTCTTATTGCCAGATAAAATTGTTTAGCAAATGACTTCATTTGCAGGAATCACAACTCCAACTTGAGACTACTCATGCTAAGCTATGTCTTTGGCCAGACTGTAATCAATCTGTATGAACTGTAAGTGGCCACACTTTTTACTCTTCTGGGCTAATCTCTTCACCATTAGAGCATAAATTCAGAATTTAAAATTCAGAGGCATCTTTGGGTAATAATGTTTGTCTTTAATTAATTATATATAGTGTCAATGATACAAACAGTGAAATTATGCAAAATATGGCAAACGAATCCAAAATTCCTCAGATTTGTGACAAAAAACATTTGATTAGGAATAAGGCAGGACTAAACCATGGACAATTGCAGTGATTTAACCTTGCCTGGCTGCCAGATGCCCACCCAGAAGATTCCTCAGTGCCCTCCTGCACACAGCAGGGCAAAAGTAATTTATAACCATCCTCAAGGGGTGCAGGGAGATGAGGACTGAGGGCTTGTGGTCAGTCCATAACAGCCCCCTGTCACTCCCTCCTCTTCAATCCTTCCCCTACTCCCTGCAATGGCACAACTCTGCAAAGTGAATTATTTAGAGACATCATCAACTTGTTTGATAGAGTCAGTGTTCAGAAAGATGTCGAAACTTAAACCCCTTGTAATGAAGGCTATTAAAATTATTGCTGAGAAAGCACAAAAAGTTACAAAGACACCACTATGGAACAGTTCAGCAGAGCTCAGCACTGCAAACACGACCTGGTCATAAGTATTCATCTATATCTACACACATTTGTATTCATATATGTGTGTGTCTGTGAGCTACAATACATACAAAAGCAATTCCCACTCTGTCTAGTATGTTGACCCAGAGATCTAATCCATTTTCAAGATCCAGACACAATTTTCTCTTGCTCTGTAAGGGCAGAATGATTAAGCGGCACTGAATTTTGTTTTAAAAACTTTGGGTTTAAGTAAATAATTACCTCTTTTTAGTAAGGTGAAATATTACTATATTGCTTTCATTATGGTATTACACTAAATTGAGGTTCCTTGCTGTCAAGGCAAGATTTTGATTGGGATTTAGTACTTTATATCCTTTCAAATTCTTTCAAATACCATAGTTCCCAAAGAGTGAGACAAGGGACTAGTTCTCAGACTAGTGAAGGAAATATGGACAGAGAACTGCTATGTCATCCAAGAGTCTCATTTCAAGACTTTCTCATTTCTTCCCAATTTATATTATCTCCATTTCTGTCACTTCACAGATAGGTGGAGCTTCTGTCTTCCAAAGATTGGCTCAGAAGTTTCCCATTCCTTTGACAGGCAGGAATATGGCTGGTGTGCCCAGATTCTCCACAAGGAAGAGTGTCATATCACAAATCTGGGTTTAGCACTTTGATTGAGAGTCAGAAACAGCAACTCCCAGGGCTCAAAACATAGAATCAGGATGGCTTTACTTTTCTGAAGCTCGAAAGTTTAAATTTAATCGAAAGATTAAATTTATAACCAAATGGTTAAATTGGTTACTACACTGCCTGTTTAATTTATTCTTGCTCTACTAAAGCTGCAGCTCTCACCCTCCACAGCACTTTAACTTTATCAAGGACTTGCATCCCATGGCACATTTATGCCTGGCAAGAAAATACAAAACAAGCATGCATTTCACAATGTCTTCTCTGATTAGTTCTCCATTTCTGTGGTCAAAGAACCATGTCTTACACAGATTAAATTTGTGCTGCTGAATTACTGTTCAGTGCTGAACATGTTGCTGAGCTATGGCACATTACTAAACAATTCATTTCCCAGCACTTCCTTTATAAATGAAATTACTTTTAAGGGAACTTTCTAAGCAGAATGAGGAAAGATACAGCTTTCACTGATGTCCTCATAATTACCCTTGTGAGGAATTATCAAAAGAAAACTGTATAAGCAATAAATTTGGCAGCAATATTTTATATTGTCACTTTAAAATATCAAATTACAAGAAATAGTGCAAATCCAGTGACCTACCTTACATTTCTGTGGGTTTGCCTGTTCTTTATTTGAGACAAGTGTCTTCAGTGCTTCCCCTCTGAGTGGATTTCTTTTCTTCTTATTTGCATATCCTGTGCATGATTATGACTGCTCAGGATGTTGCAAAAGCCTATGTCTGTGAAGTTTTATGATGTAATTCATTTACAAGCATCTCCTATAAATATCTCTTCGTGTGGATTATTACTTTCCTTCTCAAGCTGTGTCTTTTGTCAGGCCTTAATTCACAGACATTTTTGAGACAGAAATGAAGCTGAAAAAATCATCTGATGAGAAAAATGTTTCTCCTAGTAGCTATGAGATTTTCTTTGCTTCTCTGCTTGCAATTTTTGTGTGTGTTTCTGTTGGACTGATTGTACTTTCTTGGTTATCTATCCAGGAGTTGGAACGAGGTAAGTAGCCAACCTTTAGCTACAGACCTCTAGGAATTCCTTGGGCTTCAAAGACAGTGCTCTTACCATTGTAGTTGTATTTTTATTTTTTTTTTTTTTTTATTTCATGCTATGTTTTTAATGCTGGGGGCAGGGGAAGTGGTGTTTTAGGGTTTATGTGTTTTCCTCCCCTGAAAAATGATATGAAAAAAATAGGGGGAAATACTAAGCTCTATAATCATGATATGATTATAGAGAAGATATATAAAATAATTTTCATGGTTTAGGCTTTGGAAAAGATCCCTTAGATGTGATTCAAGCCATAAAGCTCGGGTTATTTCCCCCATATTCATCAACTAGTGAAGGTAATATGGAAAACTGAGAAATTTTACCTTTTTCTCCATGTATGAGTTTTGAATCAGAATACAAATAATCCACTGAAAGGCTAATCAGCTCCTAGAGTTTGTGGGGCCCATCCCTTGGAATATATTAATTTTTTTATTTAATTTTTTTTTAAAGTCATTTATTGGTATGAGAGAGTTCCTGCATCAGTCAGTTGCTTGCCCCAGGTAAAGTCACTATTAGTCTTTATTCAGTGCTTTGAATGTGATGGAAGAAGTTACTGATACACAAAGCAAAGTAAACTAAAATATCAATATATATATTGCTTTTATATATATATATATAAAAAAAAGTATATACTTTTATTTATATATATAAATTAATATATATAAATACATACATTGATATATATAAATATATATTGATATAATATATATATATTGATATATATATGATAGATAGATAGATAGGTAGATAGAATGTTTCATGATTTTTAAGTGGAATTAAAATTTTGGTTAAGAAATCATGTGTATATAAGTGAAAGGGCCACATCTGGAGGACTGCATCCAGTTCAGGGCTCCAAAACATGTGAGGGATATGGAGCTACTAGAGAGAGTCTCAAAGTGATTTTTGTTGCTGAAGAAATATTGTGCTACATTTATGATTTTGCTGCTTTCATTAACCAAAAACCCACACTATTTCATTCTGATGGCTAAATTTTCATGAAGACTAAACTTTCTGTAAGACATTTGTTAAAAAAATAAAAACAACCAACCAAAACCATTATGTCAAAATATCATGCTTGTTCCTTCAGTTGCCATTGGTTTTGTTTTCAGATTTTAAAAACTGCACCAGCTACCAACTTTCTTACCTTCTAATCATAGTGTTATCACACTCCAGTAAAATAAAAAGGTGTATTATTGAATCTACAGACAGGCTTTTATTCAATGATTTTGTTTTTAGAAGAAAAATAGGAAAATATTTTTAAATATATGATTAGAACATATTTTTAATTATAGTTGATACATAATTTTAAAAGGCTTTCGCTATTTAGAAATATTTTTAAACAGATTTACAATTATTTTAAAGACCAGCCTTCAAAGAAGCTCAAAGCAGTCTGCTATTATTAGTTGATATTCAATTGGTGTCACTATGCTATGCCTTCCATTATAAACTGTTCATTGGAGTATTTATTGCTTATCTGCTGTTATGATTCAGTTATTAAATTTATTAGAAATGCCTCTGCCCAAATTAACGTGCAAATGAGTCCATATGCCAAAGTCAATAGTATGGGGTTTATCTAACAGCAAATAAGTGAGAGATAAAAAGGAAGAAATAGGAAAGAGGGGATTGGGAGGGCAGAATAATGTGGAGAAAGATTAAGTAGAAAATATCAACTCCATGGATCCTGATGGCATCCTGTTGATCTTCTTGGTGGTGAGGGTTTCTTGAAAAACACAGAATCCAGTGGATTAATTTATGTTTAGGCCAGGTGGGAATGCCCAGGTTCCTGTTAGGAGGTGTCTTCAGGGAGGAGAGGGCTTTGGTGGTCACAGCCTCTTTATGCAGCTTTGCCATAAAGGGCAAAACTCCTTCATAACCATGTTTAAGCCATAAACTATAATATTTCAGTCTCTGACATCTGCTTTTGTCTTAAAACTTGCTTTAATGTTAATGTCTTCAAACACGACCTAAAATACCACTGGTACTGCAACCAGTAAGCAAAAGGCATTTCCTATCAATCAACTTTAATTCAGATATTTTCTGAGAATTTCCAGTGTGTTACACAGTGAAGAAATATTTTTTTAATGTATAACGAATTCCTTTATGTATACCTCATGTCCTTTAGCATATTAAAATCAAGATGAGGTTTGCAGCAAGAACCAGTTGTCTAATTTCTTTATAAATTCTCCCAGAATTTCATGTGTGTATTGGTGAGAAAGGTCAGGTCAAAAATAATTTCACTATTCTGACACTGGGTGTTTCCAGTGCTGTCATTGAAAACAGCTTACACATATAAAAAAGGGAAAAAAATACATAAAGAGTGTGAGACAATAATTCATAATATTTTTTTATCCAGAACATACAAAATACTCATAATTCACTATTTGCCTTCCCATTTATCTCTGCCCCTGGTGTTAGACAGAACTGGGCATATAATTGTATCCTTTATGCACTCACAGTGTTGCAGGAAAACAGCATCTAAAACAAAACTGAAAGTAATGAGAGCCAAAGGCAAATAGAATTCATAAAAGTATGATTACCATTATAACTACTGTAAACATTAAAAAGTCTATATTTTCTTTAAACTCAGCACTAGGCAGAACATCTCTGATCAAAAAGCAGTAAAAAAAAAAAACTAGAAATCATTGTATTGATGATCTGGGTGAAATAAAATATAATGTAGTATTTTTCATTTATTACTATAAAATTAAAACACCTTTTTTTTTTTTTCATTATCTAGTTGAAGCAGAGGGGATTACTCATAGCTATATGGGAATATTAAAAATAGTCTCTGGCACATCTTTCACTTCAACCTTACGAAACAGTTCCTCAGCTGATTTCAAAGTCCTTGCCTTTGATGTCGAAAAATTGGTAAGAACCTATCAGCTTGTGGTTTATTCAAGACTATTTGTAAGTACATTAATTCCTTACCATTAACCGCTGTTGATATTTTTTTCTTTCCAAAAAAGAGTTATTTCAGGTCCTAAGCCTGGTCAGAACCCAATATATTCCTTATTTGAGAAAATCAATGAATCATCAAAGAAATACCTTGTTCCTGTAGTCTAGAAAAAGTTATTTAGTACTGAAACCATGATTATAATGTGAGAACGTGTGATAATAATTTTTATTATTATTATATTACTATATTATTATATATTATTATAATATTATTATATTAACATGATTTAATTTTTTATTATTGTATTGGTTCAAGATTCCTCTTTTTCATATAGGTACAAAATATCTTTCATGAAAGTGATCTGAAACACAAGTTTGAGAGATGTGAAATCTCCCAGTTCAAGTAGGTACAGCTTAATTTAACTTTGAAAATAAATGTCAAAAGTCCTTACTTAGATATTGGTCTCAGAAGTATTTACCTTGATTATCAAGACGTCCTTGGGAACCTTCTATTTTATGCCTTTCACATCTTACATCTTCCAATGTGCTCAGTTTGACACCAGTGTGTTTCCTTGGGCGAAATTCCTTCTCAAGCTGATGTGTGACCCTGCCTTGACCAAACCAGTAAGGCTGAGCCCTAACACCCCCTCAGAAAAATTCCATATTTCAAAGAACTGCTGAATTATCTTTTTGCCAAGGTGCTGTTCGCAGGGATGCTGATCCTTGCCATCTAGAGCAAACTTCAGGTTGGAGATCTCCTGGCCTAAGCCTGGAGGCTCAGGCACTCATCTGTCCCTACGATCCACTTAATTCACATCCCTTGGGGTGTTAACGAGTAAGGCTGTCACTTGACACCAGGAAAAACTGCAGCCTCTGTGTCCTAAAGATTCTGTGAATCTGCTTCATTTAGTAAAACTCATTTTCAATATTCTGAGGTGTTGGTTGTCCTACTGAAGGCCAGCTGACAAAAGTTATCCAGCCAGATCTGTGCTGTTAATTCCTTCTCCACTACTCTTAATAAGGTTCTGATTTAGCAAAACACCTGTAACACTGTCTCTCATTATTACACAATTCCAGGATGTGTTCCCATCCTGTCCAAAACATTCTAGTCTCAATGGGAAACATGTGGTGTTGGTTGTGGTTTTTCTTTTTCTTTGTTATTGTTGCTTCTTTTTCTACAGGAAATCAGAAGATGACCATGACAGATTGACATCAGAGACCAGGTAATTGTATATGACAAAGTTTGCTTAAAATATAGGCAAGAGACAAGGATACTAGTAATTTAGACAGTTCTTCTGTGGACTGTGAATAGATTTTTAAAAAAGCCAAAATCCAAATATTTTTAGAATTTAGATAAGGCCCTCTAAAGAGGACGGAGCTTCAAGACATCTTTTCACTTAAAACTTCCTTTAGGATTAGAGTTTAAAAAGTGATAGTCTCTGGGACTATTGATTTAGAAAGAAAAATGGAAGAGTGAGAGAGGTAAGAAACTATCTAGGAAGGAAAAGATACAGGTTTGTGCTGAGTTTGCTCATGTAAAACTGCTTAAACTGAGGTCAGATCTCATGTCACTACCAGTAACTCAAGTTTTAAATCAAGAGAAGTCTAATGACACACTGTGATAGGCAAGAACAAAACAGAGGATTAAAGACTGACTCTAGCAGAACTGAAGAACCCTGGGAAATAAATAGTATAGCTGGCTGTCTAATAGGTGAACCCAGAAAATTAAAGTACACATTACATGAAAACAGATCAATAGTTTTGTGCTACCACATGTTCTTGTGATATCAGTGTAAGTACATAAAGTTGATAAATATGTGGAGGAGATTAGTTTATTTGAATTATTGTCCTTGAAAAAAAAGCCACAAACAAGATATTGGGATATTATCTGACCATGAATATCAATAAGTAATGGGAAGCAGATTAATATTGGGGCAATCTTACGACTGGAATAGTGAGGACACAACCCTAGTAGCTAGAAAGCAGAGTATGATCACTTTATGAAGGATTATATAACAGTGAGGGAATGCACTGCACAGCAGCAGCAACACTTCCAAAGTATTGTCCTTGTAGGTAGATCCACTCAGGAAATTTGAGTTCTGCACAAAGAAAGGGACATTTCTCATCAAAATTTGGGCATCAAAGATGGAGACATCTCTGAGATGTTTGCTCAAGACTGCTTTTGTAAGTGCTGGGTTTTTAGTTTTCTCATCTGGTCCATTTAGATGCCTTTTTGGAGGAGACCAATTATGCCAAAGAACAGCTTATTTCTTTCTATCAACCAAAATGGGAATCTAGATATCTGAACTGTAAATAACTGTGTTGACAAAACTCATCCCACCACTGTATCTTGACACAGCAATCATAGAAATGCAGCAAATCTGCTGGGTTTGAACCTTGGATCTTGTTTTTAATACAGTAAGGATCTGTCTTCACTTCTCCATCTAATAACTTTGTCTCAGACTTTACTTTCTTTTCATTTAAAAAGTGTTTACCCCTTCAGGCAATCTGCTTGGCATTTCACCCTTGAAACGCTGCTGCTGAGTCACAAGGAGAGCAATAAAAGCTTTTGTTTGCTCAGCATGGCCTAGAGGTTATCAGAAATAAGCAAGAAGGAGAGCTTTTCTGCATATTGCAAACTACAAACTATGCTCAGCAAAATGACAAATCACAGGATTAATCACTCCTTACAAAGAGCACTACTGAGTCAGTTGCATGTGGGTAGTTTAAGGGTAAAAAAGTTTTCACCTAAATTTAAGTGAAGGAGAGAATGTTTGTCTTTGGCAAGTGTCATACTTTGATATTACCTTACTCTAGCTGCAAACATAAAACTTCCTAATAGTGTCTAGAAAGGATGGAGAGAACAAACAGAAAGCACTCTGGATAAAATTCATAGAAGTTAAATGCAGTTTAACCACACTTTCTAAATATCTCTGTTTTCAGCCATCATTGTTTCCTTGGGAGAATCCAGGCAATCACACAGGAGATCTGCAAAAATGCAGAATCCACAGATTTTCTTTATAAAAATGGTCACTTTGTATTATATTTTGCCATATTATACAATTTTGTTAATACTTCCAGGTTCACCTTCAGTATTTTAGGACTAAAACTAATAGACTTGTTGAACAACAGTAAAGTTATATCTTTAGTTTTCCTCAAGTTCAACTGCATTGCAGCAATTGAAATGAATGTTGCCTTGTTGGGTTTTCTTCTGATAGTGAGAGTAAGAGTAGATAAAGAAAAAACAAAATTTCTCCAAGATTCAATCTGACCTGATGATTAAGAGATGTTTCTTTATGTCAGCCAACATTTAAAAATCAATCTGCCTTTGCCATTGGAACCAGAGTTAGAATGAAATATTGTCTAGATGATGTCATATAGCAGATTTTTTTCATCAGTTTTAATAACTAATTAATTTCTCTGTTTTGTATTGCTAGTGTGGTTGTGATCCTCACCCTTTATTTTACCCAGATGGCAACAGTTGAGAAAATAAAAAATGAGCTGGTTTTGGGCGTCACTGCAAATAACCCTACCGAGACTTTGAAAATTGATGTGAACAGCATACAAATCACAGGTAATATTAGAAAGGGTTTTTTTTGAGGTTTTTGTTGCTTTTTTTTGTTTGGGTTTTTGTTTGGTTCTTTTTGGTTGTTTTTTGGTTTTAATTCTAAAAATGCCTCAGAACTACAGGCAGCAGGAATGAAAGCTTTGGCTCCCAGACAGTAATTGGATTGTTACTTTTCCAACATTCCCTAACTTTCAGTAGCAGCTTAAAGAATTAACAACATTTTCTACTGGAAAGTATGAGCCAGCATTGTGTACATTCCCTAAGGAGGGAGTAAAGGGCAAGATAACAGTTTCCCAGTGAAAACCACTCAATTTCACCTCTTATTAAGCATAATGTTTATAATTTTTTGCCCTCTAATTAAAGCAATTAAGCCCCAACCACATTGTTTCATAAGTAAATACAGTTACAATTTTATTCTGCTAAAGAATGAGAAAAGGCCTCAGAGTGGCAGCTAGTAAAGACTCATTTACTGAAAAATATGTCCTGTAGGAAAACAAACTGCTTTGGGAGCAGTGCACCCAGGGAACTGGCTCCATATTCCTGTAAATGTAAGTGGTGGAGAAAGGAGCAGTGATTTAAGGACCAGGTAGCTTTAAATTCTGCAAATATAAGATATTTTATGTAAGTGCTGGAAAATATACCAAAGTCTAAATGGAAGCACTTCAAGATCAGTGAGAATGCTTTTTCTTTACCTGAATAATCTTTCAAAAAAGCCTTTCACTGAGAATAAGGTTAAAAAACAATCTGAATTCTTTGAAGCAGAAGTTGATAAGCTGACATTTCAAACCTGCTGGAATTACTAGTAAGTAAAAACTGAGGAGTGGCAATCTGCTGTGCCATGTCTCTTAATCTATACTAAAAGCTGCATTTTTTGCTAAGTACTTCAACTATTCAAAGGCTAAATTCAGAGTCTGGGAATATTTAGTTCTCTTTACTGCTTGTTTATTACAAATTACCACACAACACTGTGGAAATTGATTGCTCATTATACTTCACAAATGTCACCAAAAAAATAATTAAGAGCCTCTTAAAAGGTTCATCCACTGATGAACTTTGAAGTAGTCAAACTTTTACTGCTGTGAATCATTAAAATGCCTTTTTTCACATGAGAAATCACCTGTCCTTTCTACCAGGAGTGCTTCAATAAAATAATTGTAACTAATTAACAATCACAATCATATGAGGCACTTTTGAATCATATATTTCAATATGTTGTGCTAGAGACATTCCTGTTTCAGAGAGGGAGAGAGCTGTCACACAGGCATGGCTTGCTTGAAGTGAGTTTTCACAGTGATTAAAAGTAACTTTCTTTCTTGTAAACTATGCCAGGTCAATTTTAACTCATTCATCTCTTCTAAATACGGTTCTCTAAGACACAGGTGCTCTGCAAATCTGTATAGAATAAAAAGCCTTGAGAGAGATTTTCCAGGTGAAGACATTCTATGTGCAATACAATCAATAGGGATTGAGGATTGAAAGTAACTGCAGTGGCTTTGAAACCTCATAACTCCAACTCATTTTTGGGATCTTTCTTCCTTGGGAACATCATGGAGTTTGAGAAAAGATTGGGAACAGATTGATGCAAAAGGAGGGAAGCAGGACACTGACAGTGATTCAATGAGAAATAGTCACAGCTGATTTCTTTTTAAACTTTATTTCTGTCATCTAAAACTAGACTCTGTGCTATAAAAGAAGTCTATAATGAACTTGTTTTCTTCCAGTAGCTGCTGAAAATCCTACTACAACAACACCTTTAACTTCATCAGGTCAGTATATTTCTCAAAGCAGGCACTAATTTTTGTTACCAATACAAGTTGAAGGAAAACAAGAATTGCTGTTCAGCTCACATAACTTAGTAAATCTGCACTGGCTGCAGCTGGGGCTTGACTGCCAGGGTCCATTCAGTGATAATTAACTGCTTTCACCATTTCTGACTATTTGAGAAAGCAGTGAATGATCTGTAGACTATACAAAATCTGTAGGAGCTTAATTAGAGTATCAAACCAAAGGCTGAGTCTCCATTAACCAGCTGAGCTGCAAGCTGAAGATTTTGCAGATTTGGGGAGGTAGATCAGGCTGGGGAGTCCTGCTCTTACGTTGTGGTTATTGATTTACTAAGCCATGTTGAGATACAGATTTTCCTTCCACTATCCCTGGAAGTTTTACGATGATAAGACACGAAGCAGACAAAATTAGTCTCACAAAGCTGCCAAAAGTCAGAAAGAGAGATAAACAATACAGTAAATGCTTTATAGCACTAGGTGCAGATAGTCACACACAAACTGCATTCAAATTATCACATACAAACTCACCAGGGCACAGGGTACCAGAGCAGAAGCTAAAATACTGCCCCTATAAATATTTAGGAGACAAGTATTTATTGATATTCTAATTTCAGACATGGTGATGAAAGAGTTACTGTTAGTCTGGGTACAGGCCTACCAACGTGTACAGTCCAAAGTGTGCAAGCATTATAATCTATTCCCAAAGATACAGTTTAAACTGCTAGCATTCAGGTTTTTCCCTATCTGTCCCTTCCTCTGGCATGCTATCTTAATGCTCCCCTGCTCCTCAGTTCAATGTTGCCAATCATCCTCAAGCAAAATTTGGGGACTGGGGGAGGTTCCTAAACAAAGGGGAAGAGAGTTGGGAATTCCACCCAAGGTTGGAATGCCAACAATATTCCTGATGTAAATTTCTTCTCCCTTGGCCTTGGGTCTGCTTGAGGTCATTTTTGTATTTTTTGTTAATATTTCCTGCTTCCTTGTTCTTTGTTTCAGTCCAAATGTCACAAAATACCCACATTTTACCACACTGGGTACATTTACACCTGCTGGATGCAGGGTTATGGCTCTGTTGACCCTAAAAACATCCTTTGCCATCTCAACCTGTTACTTTAGTGAGATTTTCTAGTAATTATGCTTATATCACTACTGCTTCTGTCACTGTCTTGTGTTTTCCTTTTTGCTGTCAACTTGTGCATGCACTTTTGGGAACATCTGTAGCAACTACAGTTTTTTCAGCAGTTTTCAAGATGCACCTTCCTGATAACTGCTTTCTTAGAACTGTTTGCTCCTGCATGCATCTATGTTTTATGTCTTGGAGTGTTTAATTCCTCATAAACTGGTTATCCTGTAGTAAATGTTTAGACAGATATGTTGGTATATGTATGTGTGTATATATATATATACATATAATATAATATGTAAATATAATATAATGTAATATAATATATCACATATTATATATACCATATATATCATATATACAATATTATATATTTATATGTATATATAAATATATATGTATATATATATCTTTTGAAGTTATTGAAACACTTGGGTTTCATATATATATATGTATGTGTATCTCTTTGAAAACCTGTGATAGAATGAATTAAGCTTTTTTTCTCTGCAGTAGCTGTGAGAGCAGTCCATCTATTCACTGCTCTTCTCTCTCTCTCTGCAAAGAAATTGTGTCCCTAAATTTGCTGACACAAAATGCACTGTAAACAGAATGGCCCAGTTCAGCTTAACAGTATTTGCTAAATAAGTAGGTTTTGATGAAAATTTGGTGGGAAATACTCCTGCAAGTTTGTGCACTAGGTCTGGGAGAGCACGAATACCTAACAGAAGTAAGTTGGTGATGGCAAATGGTCAGCAGCTTCTGTCCACAAAACTGATGTGTGACAAACTATAGAGAAATCCTCACTGCATCTTCCACTTTATTCCTTCTGGAATCCTATAAACAGGTACAGGATCCAGTACCTGCAGTGACTTGGGGATTGTTTTCAGTCAAAGACATCATTATCCTACTCACATATTTGAGTCTTAATTTAGAAAGTAGAAATAGTAAACAGAGATACTAAAGCAAATTCAGGGAGGAAAAGAAAAAGAACTGTTTGGGAGCTGGAAGTGCCAGGTGCATCCTCAATGAAGTGAAATGTATTTTGGAGCAATCAAAAATACACATTCCATTTTTCCAGAATGTTTTGCAGTTTACAATCACTAATACACATCTGGTTATTTACCCAGGCATTTGTTCATGTGTAAATATGTACACCCACAGTGTGTATATATATATATATATATATATATATATATATACATGTATGTAAATAGACAAACACTCGATAGATTGGAAGCTCCTAATTTATTTGTAGAGCAATTTTATTTGACAGAAAATGTACATTTACCTTTTAGTACTAATGTTGAAGTTGTCATAACTTTTCTTGTTTCAACAGATCCCACAAGTTTCATTACAAGTTCCCTGGCACCAACTTCAGGTCAGAACTTTTACAAGGGAAGACAAGAAAGAATTGCTCTTATTTTAGAGGGGGGAAGATGGAAGGAGGAAAATAATCTTTTGAAGTTATTGAAACACTTGGGTTTCACATTATTTTTTCTTATGTTTATTGTGACACTTGAGCTTCAGGACCAACCCACTCAAGCAGGCACTACCTGGAGTGTGGGAAGCATTTTATTTCTTTTATTTTCTTTAATATCTGCAATAC
>JAHXMQ010012338.1:5822348-5863789 GCA_020466415.1 Ammodramus savannarum pratensis | reverse complement strand
TATAGTATTATTTATCCTTATTTTGGAAATAGGTAGAGAATGGGAATGAGAAATGGCAAAAGACTAGCTGATATCCATACTGATGGATATGAGAGATGGAATATGCAGAATATTTATGTGTCAGCCAAACAGCTAAATGCTTCAAGGTTTGAAGCTATTGTAGCAGGATCACAGTACAACAGGAAAAGCATTCCTTAAGACTCAATAAATTAATCCACTGTGGTTTTGTGACAATACTGGAAATTTTAATTTGCCTGTGATTATTTTCTCTCTGACTGTATGTTGGTTTTCTTTATTTGTTTTCAGCTTCTCTGTCAGGGACCAATCCTGAAACAATTTACATTTTTTCTCATGAGGCTACAGCACAGTTTATGTCTGATTATGCAGAGAATTATAGTGGCTTTAATGCAACATACACTGCATTTAATGCAAGTGAACTAAACAGTAAGTGTTATATTTGTGTGTGTGTGTTTGCTTTTTTGTTCCTTTTTTATCCCAAAATTTTGGTGAATCTACACTTTCAGTTTGAGAAAATGGCAGTGGAAACAGCATTTTCTGGCCTCAGTCCAATAACTAGATCCACTCTGAATAAATTCATACTGATTAAAATATCAAATAAATTATTCCTCTAAGGCCATTCACAGGTTTACAGGCCTGTATCTAGCAATAGAGTGATGTCTTGTAAAATTCATCTGTATAAATAAAACTGTGTCTGCACCTCCATCAGATTGCTCTCAGCCAGTTTGTTCACTAAACAACACTATGAAATCATTGACCACAATATCTTTATAAAATAAAACATTCAGAACAACATCTAGAAACAACATTCAGGAAAACACACTTTTTTGAGTAATTTTGTTGCATTGCATAAAGAGGAAATTAAGTCACTGTGGGCTGGTTTACAAACATATTTAAAAATTGACATTAGTCATCACTGCTCCCCTGCTTAGAATTAGTGTAATTCTAAGAAAAAACTTACCATCTCTGTCATCTTTTATTTACTAAAAGTTCTTATTCACAGATTATGAGAAAATCAACTGCACTTTCGAAGATGGCTTTTGTTTCTGGATACAAGATTTGGATGATGATTCAGACTGGGAGAGAGTTCAGGGTCCTACCTTTCCCTTGATGAGTGGTCCTGAATTTGATCATACATTTGGCAACTTGTCAGGTAAGATCAAAAAAGTGGTTTGAAAATTGAAGGAAAAACTTAATTTAGATTATGTCATTGCATTGTGGATTCTTCATAGTGGTATTACTAAGATGTATTATTCTGCCATAAAAATGTCAGGGCTACCAGATAAAATGTTTTTTTCCTTCTGATTGCCATCTTGTGAAAACATACCAAAACTAAAAGCAAAAAAAAAGTAAAATTATTTAAGTGTGAGGCACTAAAAGTTTCAATGTTTTTATTAGACCAAAATGCCTTCTCTGAGAAAGGAATTTCTACTGGGCAAAAATGTTATAGGTCAAAAATCTGTATGTTTCACTTGAGGGAAAAAAATCTATGATTGCATTATTAGGTAAATCACTTCTGTTTCATCCCTCTCTACTGTTGACATCCTCATGGTTGTCACAAAATAATTTTGATTTAAATAAAGTTTAAAGTGACCTGCAGTTTACAGGGGCACCTGTGTCCCTGGTTACTGCCCAGCAAAGACACCAACTGTGCCAAACACACCACAAACACTCCAGTTAAATAACTTATTTGGAAGAGTGGTCATATCAAAAGTGGAATCTATTTAAAGAGACAATATTGATAGGAATTAGATTTTGGATGTATCATGAATCCTTATACCAGCATTAGACTCCATAAGTGTTTTTCTACTTTAATAATAAAGCCAAACAATCACTCTCTCAGCTGATTTGCCAGTCCAGCTAAAACAAGATAAAATATAAATTGGATTTTGCAATGTTTATATATATTCTATGCAAGACTTACATAAAATTTATTCAGTGACAAATGAGTGGAAAAATTGCAAATTATTCTGAAAGAAGTTACTCCTGAGAAAAGAAAAATAGTATTCTGCACTTTATCAGGTAGAAATTATGCACCCCTCCCTGAGTAAATGCACATTTTCTAAACAATCTTCAGAACACTGTTTCATCCTGCCACTTGGCTCCTAGAATGCAAATCAGATGAAAGAATGTAAATATTTTTTAACAAAAGACTTGACAATGATTTCTCTCTCTCAAAAATATTAATCCATTTTAGGTGCTCTCAGTTTTCCTGTGCCAAGTCTAAGCTGACATATGCAATGTTCTTATGTGTAATGTCACTATTGTATTGCATATTTAAATTTCTGTGGCCTGTATTTTGAGTAAATTGCATCATAAATATCAAGCTATTACATTCATGAAACACTTTTTTTTGGTTTTTTTCTTCTCCTGAAAAGTAAAGGCCTTAATACACATTCAAAAACTGATTATGAATGTTCAGGGAATTGATGAAACAAAGAGAGAGAATTTTCCCTTTGACTATATCAAGATCTTTTTTCTTTAAGTTAGGCACCATGTCTATTTTACTGCAGGCTCTTTAAGTCGAGAGGAAATTTAAGTCTTGATTCATATTTCAGATTAATTTTCAGGAATTTTAGCCTCCCACATGAAAAAAACTAGATAATCTGGAAATATAAATAACAGAATACAATGTATATAATTTAATTCATATAATTATAACTATATTTGAAAATTCTCTTAATATAATATTTGCATATATATGTATTGGTTAGATAGAAGAAAATACAAGATTACACCCATGATTTAAATAAAGCAAGAATTTTATTTTAAAGCTGCCTAAGTTTGCATTTCTTATGACTAATTTAAGTGTTTCTATGGCCTGACCTCATATGGCGACAAGAAGTCCAAATTCCCAGCTGCAACAAATTATCTCAGAAAAAAGCTACAAACTTAATTTCACTCATAAAGGGGTTTTTTGTTGCTGTTTGTTTGTTTATAATGCCTCACCTTGCTATAAAATATTCACATAGTCATTCTGTCACCCTCTCAACACACAATCCATATTTCCCATTGTCATGTGGAAACAAATTATGAAAATATTGGGAAATTCTTCAGCAAAATCACAAGCAATGTCAAACAGGAAGACATTTTTATAAAGGCAGGAGTATTGCTCCCTTCACAGAATATAAGGCACAATTCCCACTGACTTGGAAAAGACTAATTTCCCATTGCTTATCTAGTTGTGAGGAGTATGCAAGAAGTTTAAAAGCTCAATTTAATATCTCATTGACTGATGAACGTATCTTGAGATAATCCCTCACATTTACTGTGTCAGGAATCTTCCAAATCATGCAACACTATCTGTGCTTGATGTTATTTTAAATATAAAAACTCTAATTCAATAAGTAAAAAAGCAAAAAAAGACATTTCTCCTGTCCTGGCTAAAGTGTGACCATTGCCTTGCAGGATTTTATATTTCAACACCTGTTGGACTTGGATTCATAGATGAGCGGGTCCGGATTCTGAGTTTGCCTTTGGTCCCTTCAGACACCTACTGTCTAAGCTTCTGGTATTGTTACATAATTCCTAAACCTGTATTTTGTTTAAGAATATATCCAAAGAGGTTTCTGTCATTTAAAATATTACTCCCACTCAGTGTGCCAGCAGCACCAGCCTGGTTCTGTTTGGATTTCCACAATCAGTCTCAGCTCCAGGCCTGAAGTTTAATTCCTTCATAGCTTTGACTTTTACAGTTAACTATAAAGTATCTTCTTTTTCACCCTCTATCCAATATTCATTTCCATGCAAAAATGATATTAAGAATCCCTGAAATGTTTTTTTGTTATGAAGCTTAACAAGGCATTTACACTTCCAGGTGTAATTTAAACATGCAATTAATATTATTTTCATGCTTGCTTCAAATTAATCCTAATTTGATAAAACATTATAAAATGAAAAGAGTGACATTTTTGTCATGGAATCTTTGTTCTAATCATACCAAAATGCTTTTCCCCCTCCAGGTATTTCATGTATGGGGATAATGTTTACCGTTTAAGAGTCAGCATAAGCAATGAGCGTGGTCAGGAAAAGATAATTTTTGAGAAAGAAGGAAACTATGGAAACAACTGGAATTATGGACAAGTAACTTTAAATGAAACATCTGATTTTAAGGTTTGTTAAGCTGCTTTTTTTTTCTTTTTTCATTTATTTTAGCTAAACTGATATCAGAGATTTTTGTGAAATGAATCCAAAATGCCACTGTTCCAAAGATAATATTTAGTATTATTTAAAAATGCCTGCCTTCAAATAAATATTAGCACGCAGAAGATTGGAATTCCCATTTAAATTTTCACAGTGCCTTTTCCCTGCCCTGGAATTTAAAGTATTAATATTTCAGAAAATTTATTTATTTATTTATTATCATTGTCAAGGAGCAATGGATGTTACCATGAGAGCTTTCCACAAAACAAGAGTGTTCAAAGCCTATCAAAATCTTCTGTGGAATATAAAATCTCGATAGTGAGGGTGATGTGAAGCATTTAGCCATGAGAAGATTTAAATTTAAATTACTTCAGATTGTGAATCAGTGTTTTCACTAATTACTTACAGATTAATCCACTGAAAGTGTGTTGCAGATGGAAGTGCAATGATTAACTGACTTGACTTATCTATAAACAAAAGGAGGAGGTTTATTCCAGGCAATACTTTCAGCACCTCTCTTTTGAAAACAATCTCTTTTTATAGGCATTTGGGATGGTTTTCCTTGCTACAGTAGTTTTGATTGATTTCTGGCAAGCACTGCTAGAAAGATGCATTTAACATCTGAAGAAATAAATGCATCTGTGACCTGGCTGCATCAGATTTCCAGGAAATCTGCAACCACAAATGATCTCAAGAAGATTGCTATATCTAACTGTAGTTCACCAGCACTAATTCCTTGTTTGCAGGATTACTTTAAATAAGTGGATATTAAACAACAGTAAAGAACAAATGAGTTTAATTTTAGCTTTTTGTGCCACTGGTTAAGGAGAACTTTGGGCTGATGAGCAATGCAGAACTGTTTTTAAAAACACATTTTAAACATATATAGTAAAAAGCAAAGGTATTGAATATTTTTGAATCATGTTCATCATTTTAATGAAGAAGCTACTACATTCCTTAGAATGATCCACTCAGTTTTCATAGTGCTGTTTTGTCTTGTGAGAAATTCTCTCTCATTCCCAACACCTTCCCCTGAGTGTAGCAGCAATGAAGATTACAGTGGAAATAAGAGCATTCAAGCAAAGACAGAATGGTGCAGCATAGTAAGCTGAAAATGGTTCATTAAATTATAAAATTCTGATTTTTTTTCCTGAATCCAGGTTATTTTTGATGCCTTTAAAAAGCGTGGTCCCAGTGACATTGCCCTGGACGACATTGGCCTGACGAAGGGAAAGTGCAATGAAGACAATTATGTAGAGCCCACTGTGAGGCCAACTACTGCCACCACCCCACTGGTTCCCAGTAAGTCAACACCAAATCACGTTGATTTCCTCTTTTCTTACTGTTTTGTGTATGAGTGGGTCAGAATTTTCAGCCTCTGTTTTATAAAAACCTCTCATCAGCATCATAAAGTTATCTCCAGGATAACACACTAAGATCAAGCTCCATTCTTCTCCAGACAGGTTGTACAGCTTGAGCCAGACCCCTCCAGCTGCAGAGTATTGTAGAGGTTTAAGCTTCCTCAAAACATTCCAGTTTCACAGAGCTAAACAGGAAAATCTGACAGAAAAAACAAACAAACAAACAAACAAACAAAAAAACCCCAGAGAAAATACCTGTAACTATCCTTATAAATCTGAATAGTTTATATAAAAGAGAGAGGAAACGTTGCATATGGTGATAAAGAAGCCCAAGCCCATTCAAAGCAAAAACCAAAAAAACATTAAAATCTGATAAAATCTAAAAAATCTGATATTTTAATGATTTTCCCATGTGGAAAAATCATTAAAATCATGGATGGGGCTTGCTTTGTAATTTATCCTGCAAGTGGATGAAATTTTGGACAAAAAAAATTTCTACAAAAGGCCCGTTCAGATATAGTTTCAAATCATTAAAGCAAACATTGAGCATGTTCCAGGACTGCCTTTTATTAGATTAACTGTGCCTTTCAAAACACAGCTGGTTTCCGTCTTGACAACATAAAAATTTAAAAAGTAGTCTAAATGGTGTAAAATTAAAATAATAGTAAGACTGTTCACATTGTATTCATGTTAAAACACTGTATATTATTATTATTCTCTCAAATCTGTACCTCCAAATCTATTGTATCAGGACAAAGCAAAAGCCTTTTAAATGGAAGAGTAAAATGCAGTTTCAGAGCTCCATCATGAGACATGAGGAGGTAAAGTTCAAGAAGGTGTGTCTGTCAGCAAAATGAAATTTTAATAACAGTAGTAATTTCAGTCCTAGTTTCTCAAAATGAGTTTTGGAGTTCAATAGCAGTTTTTATGAAAGTAATTTTGTGGAGAGATGCTGATGTCTGCCCCCTCCAGCTAGCCTTCAGGTGCTGTGGGTAAACACACCTCTCAAGTCAGCAGCAGCCTCATGATGAGTGGTGGAACAGCACTAATCACTGTGCTAAAAGTGGCTGAGTGCTTCTAAGAAACACCAAAGGAATATCAAACTATACATCTCTGCCCAGTGCATGGTCATAAAATGTTAGCATTCAGAAAAGGGACATGGTAATATGGTTTATAACTCCTTATGAAAGAGATTAAAGGAGATCCATGGTACAAAAGGACAGTCTAAGCTGTTGCTGGGGAAAAAATAACTTTCATATTTTTGTTGGTACATGCTACTACGTGCCATCTGTAACCTGATGAAAAAAGTGAATGTTATCAATCATCTTCAAAGTATGAAATCACTTTGATGAATGTGTACAAGCTTACTAACACTAATGATTTCACTGCAAATGTCATGTCCATAAACAAGACATGAAAGAATTTGAGCTGAGTCAATTTCTTTTACCAGAATTAGAGCTTCAGTACGAGTCACTGGCATCATTCACAGTGCCACTAAAGCTCCTTGAAATGTAAAATGGATATTTTTGATGGTGGCATGGGAAAGCCGGATTTGCTTTTGTCTTTTGTACAAGTCTGTCACCTTACACTTTCATCTAAAACAAAGATTGCTTTCATCTTCATGTTAATTTATTATCTATCTTTTCACACGAACAACAGTGTGGAAAAGACAGTGTACATTCCATACTTATATCAATATAAACTGAAGTTTTAGCCAAAGAACAGAGATACGGGTCATATATAATTTCTAAAATGTTGAGAAAAGTTGTGCTCACTCACATCTCTTGTGCTCAACTAAGATTGTTGGTAGTGGTTACTGTTTGGTTCTCAGCTGTATGAATACCTCCAGATGAATTCATGTTCAAAGATCACTGGAAATTTTTAAAACATTATTTCAAGACATGAGTAAATTCAATTTCTTCTCTCATTTTTCCATGATAGACAAAGATCACTACTAATGTGCCTTACGTGTAGTCAGGATCAGATCAGACTTCACATGCCATAATGTTCCATAAAAAAAATGTAATCTTTATCTGCTGTCTATGGTATTTATAGAAAATAATCTTCCTTGTGAGCCACATGGCTGAAACATAACATAATTATTAGTCAGGATGAGATTGTTAACAGTTCCTTTTCCTTTCTGAGCTTTTGGCTTTTCTTGCCAGGAGTGATTCAGTGAAATAGAAGATTCTAGAAAATGACTGTTGTGAGGAAGTTCAAATTTTTCTTGGTTTTGGAGTTTTGGTTCTTTTTTTTTTTTTTTTTTAGCTTTCTGCTAATGGGATTCAGTGGTCAGACTTGGACTTGTAGATTATGCAGTCTCCAGCTAAGGGGAGTCAGAGTGTGAGATGCTATCAGACATCATGGCATGCAAATTTGAGCCATAAGGGTAGAGAGGAGAGAGTTAAAGTTTAGCCAAAGCTTGAGAATTTAAAAAAAAAAAAACCAACCATTTTAATTCAAGAAATAAAACATAAAAAAAAAAAAAAAAGAGGAAGGTCAAGCTGTTTTGCCTTAACTATGATTTCCTGAAGCAAGTGGAGGAGCACTGTTCATTTTTGAATGAAGTAATTGTGAGCAATGAAATTGGGAAAACACCAAAGTTCGTTCGCATGATTCATTTAGTCATTCTGATGGCTAAAATGAAAAGAAATAATATTTCTCAATATCAAGTAAAGTTTTTGAACACAAAGCTGATATATTTGAGATGTAAACCACCATCAAAATTATAATAAAAACAGAATATCAAATACATAAACTACAGTTAGCTGTGTCCCTGTTGTGAGTGCATGTTTATGTGTGTACACAGATCTACAATATCTGCGTTTACAGAAATTTTATTAATTTTTACCTGTAAATACATATACATCTTGATGACAAAGGTCTTTGTTACTAGAACAGTTGTTTTAAGGAAAAGGCAAATGACTGGTTTAACTACTGAGAAGGTTTAGCTGTAAAAGGTTAAGACAGCAGGTTAATTGTGTTTTCAAAATGTTTTTTTTTTCCAGCTGACTGTGGAGGGCCGGTTGAACTCTGGGAGCCAAACAGTACATTCAGCTCTGCAAACTTCCCAAACAATTACCCTAATTTAGCTTCTTGTAAGTCATTCTTTTCCAAATCTTCAGGAGAAGTTTAACCATAAAAAAGTAGAGATACTAAATCTGTTTTTCCAACTCAGACACTGTCAAACAAAAGATCAGAGGCATATGCAGTGGGATCTTTTAACTGCATTCTATATGGAACTGAGCAGAAGCTAAGGAAGGACATGCCAGCTGATTAAAAAGGGATAATCCCTTTTTATTATATATATAAGACAAGCATAATCCAATGGAACAGGTCCAGACAGTCCAATTCCATCCTGCCTCTGATGTCAAATGTCTTCATGTCAATGCAGCAGCACATAAGGTGATCAAAGTCCCCATTTTGCCATAACCTGGTGTATCTGCCAGGTTAATATCATCACTTGTGCTGTTAAATAGCTCACATTTTCTAAAGGCAAAGAATATGTGCATGCATTTTTGTAAAGAATCCTCTCCTTATTGTATGTTTCTTAACATACTAGTGAGAAGATGTTATTCTACTGATGTCACTTGATTTAGATTAAATGAGAGCTGGCAAAAGTGAATGCTTCAAGGAGGTTCACTGTGTCTTGTTGATGAATAAAGCAAGGAAGAGAGCTTTGTCATTGCTTCTTAACAAAATTTTAATTATTTATCCCTTCAATTCTGGAGAATTGTGCTGGGATGGTAATCATAGGAGTTGTCATTTTGTGTTTCTGCTCCGCTTGAGTTATGGCTTACATTTCCAGGATTCCTTCCCCAAGTTCCCAAATGAGATTCCTGCTAGTGAGAAAATACTTTTCACTCCATGAATTTATTTTTTTTTACTTTCTTTACAAGATTTGTATAGTATCCACACTTAGATTAAATATGAGAAAGTATAGTCTAAACAGAAGCAAAGAGCTATTTTAACCTGAAAGACAGGCTTCTGTGACTGATTATAAAAATTATCTTACTATCAAATGAGACTTAAGTGACAAGACTATTTGTCACATTGTCACTGTCAGAAAATAGTGGGATATACTACCTTGAGAAAACTCACAGCTGACACAAAAGATTAAAAACACATGTGTATATGTTGTAGAAGCCTAAAATTAGTTTTTGAAAATGTTTCAAGAATGAGGAACAATAGAATTTTGGATCTTGACAGCTTTTAAATACAAGATTTAAACTTCTTAATTTCTTGGGTGATTATTACCAATTTAGGAGATTTTTTCCCCCCAAAGCCCTTCAACAGGAAAATTGCACAGTAAATGCAATTAACTACTGAAAAGGTGATTTATATATGTGTGTGTGTTTGTTTTACTATTTTCCAGGTATTTGGTACTTAAATGCTGAAAATGGAAAAAACATCCAGCTTCATTTTCAGGTCTTTGATCTGGAAAATATTTATGATGTGGTTGAAATCAGAGATGGCAGAGGACCAGATTCTTTACTTTTGGGCAAGTAGCAGCAGTGGGTACCAAAATGAATGTAATCAGACAGCTGGGGCAAACTGATGGATATAATATCATGGAAATTAAATTCCTCTCATTTCATTCGCATTTTTTGGGCCTCATTTCAAAGGAAATTCAGAGGAAAAAAATTGAGAAAGCATACTTTATGTGACATCAGGCTTCCAAAACATTTGCACACACTTGGCTCTCCATGCAATCTGTGTGAGATTAAATTCTCAGTGAACCAGAGTGTTTGATTCACTGATCAGAGTGTTTGATTCATGTGTGTGGACAAACAGACGGAAAATGTCTTAGCTGAACCTTATTGCTCTATGCTGATTAGTCAAATCAGGTGTTGAGGTCTGACCACAGCAATCTGAGTTAGGTTTGGGGGAGCAGCTACATCCCTGTGGTGGCAGTATTTGCTTTTGAACCTAGAACATTTTGAAAAACATAGGAACAAAATATGTTGAATGTACTCATGTTTTCCTGGTGAACAGCTGTCTACACAGAGAGAGGCCCACTGCCAGATGTCTTCTCTACAACCAACCAGATGACAGTGATCCTCCGGACAGACAAGTCTTCAACTGGGAAAGGATTTCTTGCAAACTTCACCACTGGCTACCATCTGAGTAAGCATCTCAACCTTTGTTTTAAAGAGGTTAAACCACTGGCCAAATGTATTTCAGAAAACATGCGGAGTGCAAAGTGACTCTCAGCACTTGCTCAGTAGAAAAAATGGAAATGTTAAAGAGGAAAAGGCTGGTTACTCATCTGTACTTTATATTTCCTGGCAGGAAAAGTGATGGGTTTGTTTCTTAGTGTAATTGGAGCAATGTCTAGATCATGTGCAACTCTGTGATATTATGCGGAAAATTGAATCATTATTTTGACCAAAATCTTTTCAGATGCTAAGAGGGCAAATACTAACAATTCCCTATAAAAAAAAAAAAAAAAAAAAAAAAAAAAAAAAACAAAAAAAAAACCACCAGGAAAATATACCACTTTTTAAATCATTTCAGTGTGTCATTAAAGTGTGTTTAAATGCATTTGTAAAATATTTACTATTTATAACATGCACTAGAAAAGAAAATATATCACTGTATGTAGTAACTGATCAATATTTGTAATATGGTCTTTCTTGCATCTCTAAAAATTTGGTCTTCAGTGAGTGAATAATCTAAGAACTAGTCTCTTAAATATTTGAACAGCCATGTTTCTGGTTCCAGCCAGATCCCTTCTGAAAGACTCTTCATTTTCTTGGGGACTACAGTTACACTTGTCACTCATAATTCAGCAACCAACTCACCAAAATATGCAAAATGAAGCATGATGAAAATTACATGGAACAGTAATAAGCTTAGCAGGACAAATAATTATACCAACTCTAGGCCACATTTTGACTGAATTAATTAGAGGCTTTGTATTACTTCTGTGGAAGTCTGACAGGAGAAAACAGCCAAAGAAAAAGCAGTATGTATTCAGAAATGTGTGAAGTACCATGCACTTACCTGAACAGAAGATCAGCAAGGATCTAGGCTCTTTTTCTTACTTTAACTCTCAGAAATCTCTCAAGTTTCTCCCAGCTTGTTTAGCCAGTGGCAGATTTTTCATGGATTCACAGTAGTAACAATAATATTACTTTTATTAATATTTTTAAAATCCTCACTTTTGGTCTACATTTATAAAATTAACTCTGTTTAATCCCATTGTGCAAGACTGAGATGTTAATTTAAATGTCCATATGAAAATTTTGCTGCTTCTTGTTCTGCCTTCTCAATCACATTTGTTCAGTCCAACAACTCTCTGCCTTTTTCTTTTTTAGCTGGTTCAGCATCTTTGCTGGACCAGCCTTGCCCACACTTTGTAAAATGAAAATTAAGCTTAGCAAGGCAGAATTCTCAGAGTTGCCATTGCCAGTTCTGGTTAAATATATTTTAAATGTTCCATTTGCAAAAGAATTAAGCTTATTCATGATCTTTGCAGCCAAAGGAGAGAGACTAATATCATTAGCATGCAGGCTTAAGGACAAAAGGATTGTCAGTAAAAAAAAATAACTTTAAAAGAAATCAGATTTTTCTTTGGGTTTTGTTTTTTTTTTTCTATGAAATATTGGGTTTTGGAAAAGTAAGACTTATTTGAACAGAAATAATTTTTGGCAGGATGCAATATAATAAAAACACTTTCAATTAAGAACTAAATTCTGTGTAATATATGTCATTAGTTATGGACACTGAATGTGTGAAAATCTGGTTCAAGCTTTTTATAAACCATATTCTTCTGCTTCCATTTGGTACAAACCATGCTGATTGATGAATGAATCATTTTATCAGAATATTAAAAATTCAGAAGTAAAGCAATTATCTTGCTTTAAATAAGACTTCTAGATAATTAAATATTTCTGTCACTACATCCAGGAAGGTAAAATAAACAATTTTTTGAATTGAAGATTATGCCTGTATATTTCCTGTAATACAAATGGAGCCATTAATAATACACTTTGGCTGCAGAAAGAATTATAATTTTACATTTACTCTTTCCCTCATTTGTTTTTATTGTATAACTGATTCTGAAGTAGCTTTTATGAACACTTTCCTCATTAATTCCATTTACTTTTATTTCTTCCACCTTTCCCAACAAATACAGTTCAGAAGGACACTCTCAGCTCTCATTGCCTCTTTGCTCATATGCTTGATTTGACAGAGCTTAAGGACTCTAAAATTTGTGAAAGTTCTGAACATTTGAAAATTGAAATCATTAGCCACTTTTGACAGGATTTGACTTTTCACTCCCATGTTTATCACTTGCAATGGAAGAACATTACTAACTGAGCAATACTAACTGGAGCCGAAGGTATAAGGCAGAGTACCACAGATTTTATTCTTAATTATCTTCTATTTATCTGAAAATTATCTTTATTTTGAAAGAGAGATGGATGGAAATGGAAAGAAAAGGAAATCAAAGGTTCTTCATAATATCTACATAGTTTTCTTCAGGTGAACTGTAAGACCTCCTTCAGGTGAACATCAACCTTCCTCACAACTACAGATTAATGTTCCTCTCTTGTTTCCCTTCAGGGGCTTGCACAGTTGATGAGCACCAGTGTGGTAGTGGGAAATGCATCCCATTGCACAACCTGTGTGACAACATTCCTCAGTGTGAAGATGGCTCTGACGAAGCAAAATGCAGTAAGGTTTCCTTCTTACAAAGAAATCATAGAATAATTTAGGTTGGGAAAGATTATTAAGATCATCAATTTGAACCATTAATCCAGCACTGCTAAATTCACTGATAAACCACGTCCCTCAGCGCTACATCTCCACATTTTTAAATCCTTCCAAGGATGGTGACTCCACCACTTTGCAGGTTGACATGCTTAGCAGCCCTTTTGAAGACATTTTTCCTAGTATAGACCCCAAACCATGCACATTTGGCAGGAATTGCCCAGGAAAACAGCCACAGAAGCTCAGCTGATGTACAGCACTGCAGGCCATGCCAGTTTGCACAGCAGTACCTCACTGAGCTTGTCAGGGCCAGGAAAACAGTCACTTTTCTGAGACAGTGTATGGAATCTGCTGAAGAACTCTGGAAAAGGTAGGAAGCTTCTCTGTGCTGAAAACTGTAGTTGTTTACAAATGCCTCAAAAGTAAATGAAAACTCAACATATGCTTTTCTTCTGTATTCATTTTGTATTTCCAAATTATACTGGGTTTTGTTGTAATTAATTATAGTTTCACAGCAGTAAAAATTCTGCAGTGCAGGGTAGAGAACAAACATGTTCTTTGTGGATATTGCCAAATAGTTTTGTGAGTGTGAAGCCAAACTATAACACATGGCACCCTCCAGCCCACCTCCAAAACATCATCCATTGTTCACTGCTATTCCTTACTTCTCTGGTAAGGTGGTTCTTTCCAAAGAAACTCCAAGATGCAAATTTCCAAATTCATTCCAAAATGCATGTGTACAGTATCTGAATTCATTTTACACAGCAGGGAAATAAGATTCTCTAAAACAATAATTTAAATGTAGGACTAATGCTAAAGTCATTTTTGGCCTAGCATTAAACTGCTCATTTCTGACAATCTACTTTGGAGAACTAAAGATTTAAAAGTGGTCTTTAAGCTTAGCACAATTCCTTTGTTTTAAAGAGCTCTACTAGGGATCAGATATGTGTTAGATGTGTGCTGAGAGTCAGTTGCTGATTTCAACATTTTTTTACATGCATATATATAAAAATTTACATGGCATATGTAAATACATGTAGATAGATAGGTAGATAGATGATAGATAGATAGATAGATGTCTGAAGGCACAGATTCACTCCTCAAATTAGTTCTATTGGCTATTTTGTGGCAAAATAGCCACATATTCTTCCTTTAAAATGTATAGAATAAAATTCACTTCAGTTTCTTCTTAAGCAAAGAAAACTTGAATTTATTTTTTCCATTCATTGCTGAAGAAGACCTGAATAAGAAAACCATCACCTACATTAACATGACGTACATTTTCCCAAAGATTTCTTTTGCCACTGATTGTCTATTACTTCATAACAAATTACCTCACATGAAAAGCCTGAGAGATTTGTTTCCAAAAACCCATTTAATCCAAACTTTGGCTAAATCAATCTATGTCTTAAAACAATATGAAAATTCAATTAGAAACTCTCACATTGTCTTTCCAGGGTCCAAAAGCCTTGCTCATTTTCCTGAAACCAATTTCAGTGACTTATCAGAAATGGCAACTTGAACTAGACAAACTGTCTTTTCAAATCTTCCAACTTCTGAAACTTGCAGGGGCTGCAAAGAAATGCCAAAATTCTAAAATATGTGATATCTTAATGAAGCAGTTGTTGGATCCCCAATGACTTTATTATTTCTTACCAATAATGTATTTGGAGAAGAAGATGGATCTGATGAGGAGAAAGGAAAAGGACTTGTAGTTCAAGTTCTCTCAAGAGGAGAGGTGTCAAAATAATTTGGAGAAATCTTTCAATGCATACAATTCCAAGATGTTTAAGAGCAAAATTTAATTTAATTTAATCTAAAATTTACAATTAATTAATGAATCACTGTAAATCACCTCTTTCATTCATGCACTCCAGATGTCATAGAGACATTTCTAAAAAGCTAATTGTTTTATTTACTATGATGAGTACTCTGTGAAAGCATTTTGGTGGAAAAAGGTTTTTTGCACAAGATTTTTTTAAAAATATATTTTGAAAACAATATATGTCAATGCATAGCATGCTTTTTTCTACTTCACAATGGCAATACATGTAATCTGCCCAAAATGCATCTTTAGCTGCTAAGACATATATGAGACTCTGTTGACATTATTATATATAAATCTAAGATTATATAATAAAATTTTTATTTTATATACATGTGTATAGATGAGATTCTGTTAGCCATACAGCCCAACTTCCTTAGTCGCTATGCCAATAGCATAAGACTTTTTACCAATAAGTTAATGACTTTCTGAATTCTTGTTCAGAATATTTTCTTTTGGGAAAAGTTTTTATAAAAGGACTGGTTTTTCAGTGAGCTTTAATTATTAGTATGACTGTTTTAACTAAAACTGCAGTGAAAATAGTAGCAATTGGAATTGGAAATATTTTTTTTTTAACCTTATTTCCAGTCAGTATTACTGAGCATTATGGAACTAAGGCTTCACTCTTTATTTGCAAATTATATAATGCTGACTAAGAAAAAAATGCATTGTTCAGAGTTGATGGAAAATGTACTGTTTATTGTCTATTTCTGAGACATTTGCAAAATACAAGGTATGAAACTCTCCTGTGGCAGAAATATAGGAAATAACAATAGCATTTCCTTCCTGTGGGAGCTCAACATCCTGGAGATGCTGGGTTTATGACCTCTGTAAAGCATTTTAACTTTTTTTGTGTTCTTCATTGGCAATAATAAATCTCTTTATATTACATTTCTGTTTGCTTGGGGTGGGGGAGGAAAGTGGTTTGCCACCTATCTAAAATGCTTCTGCATGTTTTATTCTCCAGTGAGATTGCTCAATGGCTCTCAGAGCACCGAAGGGCTGGTACAGGCCAGGGTTGGGGAGTCGTGGCACCTGGCATGTGCAGAGGATTGGAGTGGAGAGATTTCAGACAGTGTTTGCCAGCTGCTGGGGTTGGGGTGAGTGATACATATTCATTGCCCTTTGTGACTTGTTTGCAGATTTGTCGAGTGTATATTGGCATTTTCCTCCTCGTTTCGCTGGTGTACTCTCCAAAAAAATGGCAAATGTATCTGTCTCTGTCAAATGGCGTGCTTGGTGTGCCAACAAATTTGAGAACATAGCAAACTCTGTCTTGATGACATTCAGCACAGGACTGATGACTCTGAACATGGCAGGTTGGGCATGAGGATGCATATTGGAGAACATTGGGAAAGTGTTGTGGATGCATCACCCTTTTATCGCTTTGTGTCATCATTTACATCTTCACTTTCATAAGGATGGCTCTAGAGTAAAGCTGGAGCCAGCAGCAGCCTTGGCTGCTCTGCTTTTGTAGTGCTGCTGATCATTCCAAGTAGAGATCATCACTTGGATATTCTGCTAGAATAGAATGGAATTCTAGAATTCTGCTAGGTAGAATGGAATTTCGAGGTAGACTTAGAGCAGGGATGGAATAGGGAAGTATATGGCATAAAAATAGATTTGGCTTTAGTCCCTGTTCAGAAGAATTTTCAGGGGAAACATGGGGATTGTTGAGTGCATTTTTCAATCTGTAGTAAAATTTATGGCCTAAATTTTGGCCTTAGTTACATCATGTGCTACTCCACTTCCATCCACTAAATAATAATTAGCTTTCCTGCAGGGCTGAAGTTTTTAGGGAATGTCACTCACACAACTTATGATCAAACTAAATTCTGACGTTACAATTCATTATTTTGGTCTGTGACCAAAGAAAGATGCTTACAAATCCCCTTCCTACAAATTAATTGCAGTAATCACAGAGTTAGAATGACTTAGAAAAATATCCAAGTGTTATTTCAGAAAGGCTTCTAATTGGATGAATGTCAGCTGGTTTATTGGGTTTTTTACTTTTTTCCTTTGGGTGAGTACTGAATTTACATAAAAATCAGGTAGCTACATGCAGAAACCCTGAGTGTAATTTATGTATGCATACATGTAAGAACATCTAAACTGTGTGTAAATGTGCTTTTGGTCAAATGCCTTGTTCCTTAGAGTGGCCAGTGGCCTTCTTCTCTGACTCTTTCTGCCCCTGCCCTGCCTCCTTTCCCTTCTGGACAGAAGTAATTTGGTGGTCCACTGATAATTGGCATATTTGATAAGCTTCAACAAGCTTTGCCTTCCATGACATTCTAATTTTTAAATATTAATTAATACTTTTTTTCCCCAGAGCATTCTGCACCAATATCTTTCAGGTTGTCTCTATAAACAACTCAGGTGCACTTGCTAAAAGAGTTCCTATCAGACTTCCCAGTTATTTGTTATAATTCCATTTCTCAGTTTATTAAATACTCCCATTGTTTAGAAAAAATATCTTTAAACCTACTTGGATCACATTTTTGTAGCCTGGGTGCTACTGCAGTTCCAGCATAGGACAAAATCCTCATATGGGTGTGTCTATATTTATGGATGTATTAATATATTAATAGGTGTATGTATGTATATATATGTGTGTGTATATGTGTGTGTAACTGTGTAACTTCTTTGAGCATCCCACTGTTCTGCTTTCCTTGACTCCCCCTGTAGCAGCATATTTCTTAATAAGCATCACCATATTTGTTACTAAATTGATGTTTGCAATAGCAGGTCCTGAGTAGGCTGTAGCCCATGCTCCTACATTGAATTACAACTTAGAATCATGTTTTATTAGAAAGACAGGCTAAAGTTCATCTAGGACAATTTTGTTTTACTACTAATTGCTTATACATTTGCTCGTCTCTCTTTCTGTTTAATTTATGAAAAGGACTGAGCTGATAGGGGTCCTGTATCATATCCTGATTATTTATGTACCTGGGCTACAAAGTGCCATGTTCCTCACAGGTTCTAGTAAATCTCAGTGTGAATCCTTTTGCCTCCATTTATTAAATATGTGGCTGTTGCATTTGTGATTTGTACCAAACAAGGGGCCAGTCTGGGGACATGCTTATAGTGCATCCACAAAACACACCTTAAGCAAATAATTTGCAAATCTTCTTAATTAGTCTGGGCTGCAAGATGAACAAATTGATGCTCTGGAGAAACCTAAAAACAATCCTTTGCTCAGCTTGCACTTGTAGCTGTGTGCCTCTGACAGCTCTGCTAAAATCTGTTGTCAGCATCTTATTTCCTGGAACCAAGGAAATCACACACTGAGCTTTTCACCATTGTATTGAGCCAATGCAAAACAATCCTGTTTCCCTGGGACCAGAGCCAGCTGGGTCTTTGCTAAATTGTACCCAGGAATGGGGATAGACCTGGCAATTTTATCACATCTAAAAATCCAACAAGAGTGAGAGTTTTTAGGCTTTACTCTGCAACCCTTCATTCTATTTTCTTCATGAACTTGCAACATTCTTCAGAAGGCAATTAGGTCCTGGGAATACTTTGCTGGTCTCAGCAAAGTTCTTCATTATAGAATTTGACTCTGCCTACCTGGCTTGGCACTTTATTGCTCTCTCAGGCTGACTAAAAGCCCTTCCAGGCTGGGAAATGCAGTGATAGTGACTTTTCCAGCAGGTGGATCATACAACTCCTGGTGGCACAGCAGGGTTGTTGAACATCTCTTTACTTCACACACAGCAGATTTGCAGGCAGATTCCAGACTTCATCCTTCCCAGGAGAGTGAGATTTACTGCATTTGAAGAGAAGGCACAGTGCAGGTGCTCCCTGTGCATGAAACCTGCAGGTGCTCCTTGTGTATGAAACAAATTGTTCCCTTATTGCTCCTGAGATGTGTAAGGTTAAAGGGCCAAATGGGAGGTTGTCATCCCCCCAAAAATTATTCAGTCTAACCACTGCTATCTTTATTCCCCATGCCTCCTCAAGGGAAAGCAAATATGTTTCATAGATATGTTTCATAGATATGTGTTCCAAACAGGTCATATGAAGTATCACAAAGTGCATGATGCAGAATGGACTATAAAGTAAATTTGGATATGGGTTCTAAATGTCAAAACTATTTGTCTCACCACAAAGCCATTGCTACCAAAACAAAACCCCAAAAAATTAGTAGAAGAATAGACTAATTGATTCCTTTAAATTGACTACATCACCCTTAAATGTGCCATCCAACCCAAACTGTTCTATGATTCTGCGACTCTATGAATACACCCCACTCTTGATCAATAGCAAACATGACACTATTCACTTATTCCACAGCCACTCTGATTTTAACAGATCTATGAGGTGAAAATTAACTTTTTTTTTTTTACTCCATTAGATTCTTCATTATACAAAATATAATTTCATTTATTTCCTAGACATTGTAGTATAACTGCACCCCTTAACAAAGCAAGACTGTGATACCCCAAGATTCAGCTATTACTGCCCTGTTGGCATACCAAGTTCTAGCTCCATACATTTAAGAACTGGTATTTCAAGCCCTTCATTGTGGCACAGAAAAACAAAACTAAATATTTACTGCTGTCAAAATAACTATTAATATCTCTTTTAATATGAATGTAGCATTATAAATCTTAGAAGATGTAAGACTGGAAGTAAGAGATTCACGTTTTAATCTGAACGAGTTTCAAGCCTCAAAAATCCCCTGCTAAAGGGTCATTATTTGAGGAGAAGAAAAAAAAAAATTAAAAAGCTGGTGTTTATTCTAATAGCATAATCATTTCCCAACTATTGCTCCACTGGTGGATTAGGGTATATATCTAAATGTATACATGTGTCTTTTTGTCCCAGGGATGCAAATATGTCATCACCTGTATTATTCACTGGAGATGGCCCATTTGTTACCATCACAAAAGGAGGTAACCACAGCCTAATTTTCACAAAAAGGTGGGTACAGTGAGATTTCTTCCTCATACAAACAATGTCTTTAAGTGTTGTGGTGATTATTTATGCACTAATATACAGCTCAAATCCTAACTGACATCTCTATCCATTTACTGTGGAAATGATATGCTCTTTTATGAAAACATTTCTTATCTAGAAATCTCTAAATTATGAGTACATAATATAGTAGAATTAAGACTACCTATATATAATGTAGAAGAATTAGGATGGAGTGACATTCACCCATAGTTATAGAGTTATCAAAGTAGGTTCTCTCTGTAATCAGCAGAGAAAAACAGGCACTCCAAAATGTGATCCATCAAGGCATCTCTTGAAATATGATGATTCACACTCTATAGTCCTTTAACTTTATTGATACAGACTTTGGACACGCTGAGGATTGCTAATTTAAGCCATCCCCAGACAGGAATCTATATTTAAACAAACAATTCCCACTCAAAAAATGACTTCTGGATTTGTCTCTACCTTTACAAGTGAACATTAGGTGACATGATCCTCAGAATACACTTGATTCTATTCTAACCTTTCTCAGTACAAATAACTGCTAAGGGATTCTGAAGGGTACTAGAAACTGGTAATTTCTTGTAGATTTAATGAAAATGTGATATTAGCCCAGGATTACCTCCTCAGGAAATGGTGGGATTTACAATACAAATCCCAAGCAGAAAGGCTTGCCATCATCAGTTTAAAGAATTGTAATGACTTCAATTACTGTTTTCTGTTTATAAGAGGCTTTACTGTATAATTTTTTCTGGATTTTTACCAGAACACTGAGCCAGAAAATTACTGTCTAATTGCTAAAATGCTGAAACCATATTGAGGACAGCAAGAATCCTTGTTCTTTCAGTTTCCCTTAATAAACATACCACATAGTGACAAAGCGAGAGACATGTCTTAATTTTCTATGGTCTATAATTTTGTCTATACAAAAAAATTAAGTTACATTTTATGTTCCAATTATACTCTGTTAACCCCAAACATTTATCTTTCTCATGAGTGGTAAAAGTATCTTAAACTAATGGAATATCATTGGAGGCTATTTTTCTTTTTTTCTTGAGTGAATGTCTAAACCAGCATTGCCACACGATATCTTGAAGAGCAGTAATGATTTAAAGATGTCTTCTGTTAATACTTATTAAACACTAAAAGTGATTAAAGCAGGAGGAAATGGAATAAGTTCATTTATCTTAGTTGTATTTCTATGGCAGAAATAGCTGTCTCCTCCCATGTTTCATCTGGACAGCTGATAGGAATCATTTTGCAGGGTGACACTATTGCAGATTTACACATGGTTTTTCTACATATAATGAATGCTAGAAAGATCACACAGATGTGATAATTTAAGCAACTGAATTCATTAACTGGTAATCCAATTATAAAATGTATTTCTTACATTGTTTTTTTATTCAAGTGCATCCACCATTGAAACAAAGGAGGGCACATATAATAGAGCTTGAAATCTGCAACGACAGAGACAGCAAAAGAATTCTCTGGTGCCCCTAGGTAATGCGATTTTTGGCAGGATTTTTTTGTAAGAGCCCCAGATCCTGCCTTTTTGATGCATGTGAGCAGATTCCACAGGGACTAATTGTTTTTGCCAGTTCTAAGTGAAGATCATGCTCACAGACATCCCAACTACTCCAGATTTCTGCCTGGCGTGCTGCTTGACAGCTGACACTCAGGGAGGCACAGAGCAGGGTGCTCAGCACATGCCTCTGGTGCCTTTTGGCCCCTCCTGTGCAGACCAAGAGGCAGCTGAGAATTGTTGGGCTGAAGTGCAGGCAAGGGAGTGCTTCTCCTGCTGGGAGCTAGCTCCACAAAGAGGAAAAAGCAGAGGCAAATGAAGTAATTTCTGCTGAAGCACCCAACCAGTGGGTACTTGCAGTGGGACAGGCAACTCCCTTTTCACCAAAAATGTAAAATTATAGGGAAAAATCTGACACTTTGGTTGTTAGTTCAGGTAGTTTATGCATCCACCTATAAGAAAGCATAGGATTGGATAAAAGACCTAATATACAGCACCACTGACCCCCCCCGCATTGAAAGCCTATGAAGGCATCATGGAAAAGGGTATTTAGTTGAAGTTTATGCAAAGGTGATTTTGGTTTCTTGCATTTTTGTTTTCTTAATATTTGTCTGATTACAGCTTTGGATACATGTCACAGAAAATGGTTTCCCCTTTTTAAATTACAGCTTTAAAATTAGGTATCTACCTTGAAGTGGAAGATGGCAATTCAGGGCCAGAGGAATATCTCATTTGCACCCCACTATAGTGAAGGCTTAACTGGGGAGGTGGTGGGTGGTTGCAGTTCCCATTTTATTTCATGTCCCTTTATGCCATTTGGAAATTCCTGGGTCACATCTCACTCACAGCAGATAGCAAATTTTAGAGCAAGCACAGTGAGGGATACATCATTCCCTATCATGTTTAAAGTATCCTTTATTTGAAAATGGAATGTAGAAATGCTCATTTGAAACAAACCATTGGCAGAGCTTGGTTTTCTGTCTTCCCCTCATTCTCATTTCTGTGTGTATCAGATTTGAATTGCTAGCATGCACACTGTCCCAAGTGTTTCAGATTCATTACAGACTATGAACATAATATTAAAACCTCTGGGTATCAGAAATTCTTGAGCAGTTTTGATCTATGGTCTTGTGCTCTTCAGACTCTGGCTTTATATATTTGCTAAATAATTGCTAACCCAGCATATGCAACTGCGTATTTTACAGTAGCATTATTTTGTTAGTAAAATGATACAGGGATATAAAACTAACCTCTTAAATTCTTTGGCCACACTGATCTCTAGTGGTAAGGTGTTGAAAACATCTCAAAAGGTAGGAAAAAAAGGCAGCTATAACTTTCTTGCAAATCTGTCTCAGGCAGATGACCCATTTCCCTAGAACACAAGAATCTACTTTTATTTCCATAATATAAATCAATTAAGTGTCCACTGAAGAGGAATATGTACATTTAAAGTTGTAGAACATATAATGTTGTATACTTATAATTAAAACATAATTTAAACATGTAGCATTAGTTATTATACTTAGCAGGCTGATGCTGCTAAATGAATGTACTATATAATATCATATCATATCATATCATATCATATCATATATCATACAATATATGATTGTATAAATTTCTTTGTGTGTGTATGTATTTATATTTCACAGTCAGAGTTACCTGATGTGCAGATACTTGTGATTTAACTGCACTTTCATTCTAGAGAACACTGTTGGGACAACCTGGTGGTTCATCTGCAATGTAATGTTCAATGTAAGTACAATGATATTCAATGGAAGCACACAGAATCCAGGAATGTTTCACAGAGAGATCAAATTGTTCAGACCATAAAGCCAAATGTTTATAGCTTGAATGGAAAGGTTAGGGAATGGACTATAAATGCTATACTCATAATGATATAAACAAAGGAAAATTTAGTCTTCACTCGATTTCAGTGTTAAGTGTACACTAGAGATGGATCTGTAGTGAAAATATTTATAAAATAAATGTATAAAAATTCCAGAAGATCTGAGGAAAGAAAATATCTAAATTTAACTTAGACAGTTGCAGCTTGATTTTAGCTATAAAAACCCAAACTTTTTCCCACAGTATTTTTGAATAGCAGTTCAGATTCTACAAAGCCTTGTTTTTTCCAAGAAAATTGACTAGTCTAATAAAATATGCAACATCCCTTTAGTTATTTTATTTTATTTTATTTTGTTTTATTTTATTTTGTTTTATTTTGTTTTATTTTATTTTGTTTTATTTTATTTTGTTTTATTTTATTTTGTTTTATTTTGCTTTCTCTTAGCTTGTGGAAAAAACCTGGTAACTCAGAATAATGGAACAAGAATTGTAGGTGGAAATGATGCCAGAAGAGAGGCTTGGCCCTGGATAGTTTCACTCCATTTTAATTTCCAGCCCGTTTGTGGAGCTTCCCTTGTCAGTGACGAGTGGCTGGTGACAGCAGCACACTGTGTCTATGGGTAAAGTTCTTTTATGTGCAACTTCCCTAAGGAAGCATCAGGTTATGAACAAATTGTGACACTGATATGAAAAATTAACAAACTCCTGGTTTAATTACCATGTTTTGAATCACCTGTAGGCTCAGCTGAAAGCGCCCAGGTAAATCCTCAGTCCTTACTTTAATGCAGACAATTGTGGAAACAAAGCAGCATTTCCTGAACAATAAGGAACTGCACTTTAAATGCATGGTATTAATACTGAGCATTGGTTCTTAATCCATAATTATTGTGGGCCTCCATAAAATTAGGTGAATCCCTCTACCAGTGGTATGAAAGGTGACATCATATCCCATAAACTAAACCCATAAATTAATCCTCCTTCCTGTTATCCTGGATTGATCAAGATTTACTGTGCATCACTGGAATGAATCTTGATTTATGTGCATTGATTAGGCAATAGTGGATATCCTCTCCAAGGTGTTATTTGTACCATTCAAAGAAGTGATGCATACTGAAATATTTTCTAGGATATTTCATAGTATCTACAATAAAAACAGATGTTGTAAAAGACATATAGAAACTGGAATGGCAAAAAAAAAAAATCAACCAAAAAAAACCCCCTAAAAACAAAATCAGAGCAGAGCTTTCACTACAAATAGCTAAATGGTAAGGCAGTGGAGACTATGCCAAAATCCTAATGCTGACTCATGGCAGGAAGGAACTACATTCCTGTAGTAGACACTTTGTAGTGTCACTAAAATGAAAAGGATTAAGCCCCTTAGCTCCCACAATAAGTCCACAATTGTCTTGATACCTTCTTTTCACATGAATCACCTTTCTATTTTCAACTAAATCTAATTTTGCCTTTGCTAGAATTTTCCTAAATTGAAGTTTGTGGTTTCACATCTTCAGAACACTTAACTTGAACACTCCTAGTTTAGAACAAAAGAACATCTTGATGTCAAACAAAAAGATGAGCAGAAACCAATTCAATCCAGCAATCAGGCTGAAAATGTACTTTTTAAACCATAAGGTGATTGATTAAAAACCAGAAAATACTTAAGTTCTCTGATTAACACAGCCTCAAACCAGCATGTGCAGATTAGGAAATAAATGAAAATTATGCCATATTTTTTTTTAGCATATCTTGTTTGACTGAGATTAAAAACTAAGGGACTCGTTTTCTGAGTCTGTGAGCTGCAGCATTTCCAACATCTCAGACCTCTTATTCCTTAGACATTCCATTACAGTTTTCTAACTGGGATCAATATTAATTGCCAGCAGTCAGCAGTATTCTTCATAGTGTTTAGAAAGCCATGGTAATTTAGTTAATGTATTTTCCTCCTCTGCACCACCACCTGATTAATTCATTATAAATAATGCATTATAAGCTCACCATAAAAAAATCAGCAATGCATATTGCAGTGTGGATATTTAAGACAGTGATACTCACAGAATTCTAAGCACATCTACCCTTTTCTATTTATTTGATAAAACATGCAAATGCTACAGATTACCAAGAGGCTAGATATCAGCATTTTATCTGATACACATTTTTTAAGACTTCCATTAATCATTCCTAACTGTGAATACTCTCTTTGCAACTTCCAGGAGACAGCTGAAGCCATCCCGTTGGCAGGCAGCTCTTGGCTTGTACAGCCAGTCAGACCTGGCACAGCCTCCAGCAGTGGTTCAAAACATTGACAGAATAATTATAAATCCTCATTACATGAAGCAAACAAAAGACAGTGATATTGCTCTGATGCACCTTCAACACAAAGTGCAGTATACAGGTGAGTTTTTGTTTTCCCAAAAGACCCATTTATTCGATTATGCTATTCTATATGAGGATGGTGGGGAGTCTGCTCAGTAATTCCTGGATATCTTGGCAAAAAGTGGGTTTGAATTAATGAATGTTTTCTGGTATGGCTTCATGAAAACCTGAATACAGGGAAGAGGCTGAAATTGATTACTTGTTTCTCATTCACAGATTACATCCAACCTATCTGCCTACCAGAAAAAAACCAACAGTTTTCACCAGGAATTCACTGCTCCATTGCTGGCTGGGGGGCAATTCGCAATGAAGGTGGGTCATGTAGCTGTGAGGGCAGGCTTCTTCCTATCCCACAGGAGTTGCTAAGGTCAAATAGTTTAGAGAGCTACTCTTCCACATGAAAATTTAAGAAATATCCCATTCCATTGCTCTGAAGCAAAATTATATCTCTTAGAAAAAACCCATGCATATCTAAGTTAATTAGGCCATGAAGAAAGCTTCTTACATTCACTTAGAAGTTATGATGACTACTTTTCTCAACATGAAATATGTACATCTGAGTTCCAGATATTGGGTGGGGGAAGAGGAAGATTAGTCTTTCTGACAATGTGCAAATGATTTTCCCCAGAAGTCAAGAAAGCTGACTGCAGTGTGAAATGTATGTTCTGTTTGTATGTCATATGCTCCAGATTTGGAGTCTCTCTGAAATAATAAACATGACATTTCTCTTCCACAGTTGAATACATTGACTTCTACATTAAATTGCATTTAAAATTTCTGGTAGGAATTAATAAAAGAATTTTTTACAAGAACATTAAATAACCAAAGTTGCACAATGAATAGTGAAGAAACACTAGACAACCCATATTCCTAAGTCTTTAATCATCTCTTAGATCTCCCCACTGTGAGTTCATAGTCATTGATTTTAGTAATCTTGATTCAATTATAACCAAATTCAGTCCCATTACAAAAATGAAAGACAGAATTCAGTTAATGAGCCCTGTTTAATCAGAGACTGTGTTACAGAGGCATAAGCCTGAGTAGTACAGCAGTAAGGCAGGGATTCCTGCTGCTCAGGAGTGTGCTGAGCATGCTGGAACAGGAACAAAACCATCAGTGTTCCCAGTGGGATGCACGTATTTAATGCTGCAGGTAAATGTACCTTGTATTCTCATCAGGTCCCTCTTCAAACATATTGCAAGAAGCAGAGGTCCCTCTCCTTTCTAATGAAAAATGCCAGCAATGGATGCCAAAATATAATATTACTGAGAATATGCTCTGTGCAGGATATGACATGGGAGGAATAGATTCCTGCCAGGTAAGTAGAAGCAACTCATTTTCACTGCTGGGATAAACTTCATCTAGTTACTGAATAAAACTCTCCCTGATCCTCCACTCATGAAAAACAGAACAATCCCTGTCCACGAATGTAACTTCTACTCATGGTACTTAGCACATTTAATAATTTATCAGGATACAAGTTTAATTTTTTGTGTGTGTGTGTGTCATCTTGGCATAAACAATCATGGAGGGAGATAAATATGAGGACTGGGAATTTTTTGCACTAGGCTTTGAATAATTCCTGCTGAGTAATTCCATGAAGGCGAGAGGCACATGCTTACAGAAATGCAGAGAACAGAGAAATAAATACCAAATAGACTGAAGTCTCAGAAATCCTTCATTATGGGAAAGAGACATAGCAAAGCTGCTTTTCCCAGGATCTGTAGACTCTGGAGACCTTTCCCAAGCAGACACCACAACATTTCAGAGAGGCTGCCTTTCTGCACTGATATATGTTCGTGTAGGTTTAGTTTTTATCCATTCCAGCTCTTTTTAACTCCCTGTTCTCTTTGAGAATGTCCTCAGAGGTGGCTGCCACATGATTTTTATTCCAGCAATATGGAGTCTGTGGCATGGAGACTGGCTGCCCTCCCTCAAGGCTGATGAGGAGCATTCTCTCATAATTCCAACTGCCTTGTCCTACCAACCTAAGCCTTCACCACCTGCCCTGACTTTGCCCAGTTTAGTCTAGAACAAGGATTCTGTTCAAGCCTAATGTCCTTTCCCCTCATGGTTTTCCTCTTTCCCTTTTTCTTTCTGAACCTGATACTGAACAAAACCAAAAACAAAACAACAAATAAAAGAAACCCAAAACAAAACAACAATTCCATGTAGGACCACAGGCTGATAGAGAGTACAAGTGACCAGCACTGTGATCAATGACCAGTCAGCCATGAGCAAAGATAAACAAGTGATTCCTGATAGCACATCCCCCTTTAGGCTGCTGTCACAGCCTTTAACATTCTGGGATGCCCCAGGGTTATGGGCAGAAGTATTTTAATGGCTGAGTCCTTGCAGAATTCTCTGGTAAAGATCTATTCACAGGGCCTGGAGAAGACACAATTAATACTGGTTCAACTAACTTGATAGACAATGAAAAATACTAATTGTTTTCTTTCTCATCAAAACAAGACACCTACGGCTGACTCATCCCCACTCAAGCTAAATCAAATTCAGTCTCTATTACAATGCTACATCTGTTAAACTATTGAAAAGGAGGTGAGAGAAAAGAACACCTCTTCTGGCAATCTGATTTTGTCTTCTAAATTTGAAACTGTGGAAACTGGGGTGACTGAAAATAGAACTGTGCTTTGGCTGAATACATTCAACTGAACAAAATCCTCCACATTTACTCAGGCTTTGTGAAATATGAAGGGCTGAACATATAAGGAATATGATTAAAAAAAAAAAAATCTCTTGGAGTCCAGTCCTGTATTGGAAGACTGATGACAGCTTAAGCTCACATAATTTAAAAAAATAAAAAAATAAATGGATAATTTCGATTTATTTTTTTTCACATGGAAATATTCATATTGATCTTTCTGGTGCTAAAGACATACAGGGGTAGAGCATCTGTGATTAAGGAACAAAATGAACAAACATCACAAACAGGCTCTGCCTGAAAGTTGACACTGTTCACTTTTAACCTCTGAATTTGTCATTGCAGGGGGATTCAGGTGGCCCTCTGACATTTGAAGATGGGGACAAGTGGTTTTTGGTTGGTGTGACATCGTTTGGAGAAGGGTGTGCCCTTCCCCAGCGACCAGGAGTGTACGCTCGAGTCACCATGTTTGTGGACTGGATCAAAAACATCATCTATTAGCTTGATATTTTTTAATTATAGCAATGGAGTTCAGATGTTGAAAGCAAGACATTGCATAATGATGTAAACTAGGCTGCCATTTCAATCTCACAGAGAAACTAAATAAATACATAACTCTTGGTGAGGAAAACATTTTTAACTTCATGAGACCCATTTCCAAATGAGCACAATATTCCAAAAGAGATGCTGTGGTTTTGTTAATAAATAGTTTTGTCATTTTAATTCTTATTTTATATAGGATTTTAGGAAAACAAATTCTTTGAACATCAGTGCACTAACTGCACAGTAGAGGGCTTTACAAAGCCCAGGCAGTAAAAAAAATGTTTGCAAACCATAAATGCTGCAGTGGAAAAGAATCAACATTGTTAATATCAAGAGAAATATTATCTGGTTTATGTTTTTACATTGTGTTTTTCAATGTGCAATTTCATATTAATGCAGAGTCAACTCTTCCCAGCAATCTCTCTGCACATCAAAATGAAGGTGTATGTCCTCTCTTCAAACTGGGCTCATGGGAGTTCCTCTGCCTTGCCTCTTACAAAAGGCTCTGGAGTGAAGTTTATGGATTGTGCAGAAAGGCTGACCATGGATCATGCTGCTTTCTAATGAACAAACTGAATGTCAGCCAAATGTTCTCTCTTCTGTAATGTGCTTGGAATTAATAGAGTTAAAAAAGGATTGAATAAAGCTTTTTAGTTTTCTTTCTAGGCAAATGTTTGGCAATTATTCAAACAATTATAGAGATGTGCTTTTCCACACCCAACCACAGACTCACAATACCGCAACTTCTTCTCATAAAAAGTGATGTTTCTAAAAATATTTGACAATAATGAGTACCAGTTCTCCCTCAAGAATAATAGTGTTTCCATATTACATGCTTTTCCTGTACTGCTGATTTTTAATATATATCTTGTGCTTTGTAAAAAAACCAGCAGGGTATCCCATTACAGCATTCTAAAGGGGAAAGAATATGAAAACTAAAATAAGGGGTTTATCTTCTTGAGCTCTTTTATAAATAGGTTTCAATTAAAAAATAATTACTTATTTGTTCAAATGCCCTAAATTCTACTGTATTAGTGTAATATGATGCACTTCTTTATTTCCATTTTCACACCAGTGTAGGACTTTAATGTATTTATCATTCCACAGTAACCAAACTGCAAAATGCATTCTCACTTATTGCATAAGTGCATCTACCCATATACACACAGGTTTTGTAAGGTCCTGGATTTGGTTGTTACAACCCTAAATGAAGGTATGGAATGCTTGCAAACTGAGGTTGGCAGTCACTGATAAAAAAAGTCCCAAACTGCTTTCAGGTCTTTGTAATTAGAGAACTAGGTCCAGACCAAAATCTGCAGCTTTATCAAGACATCTGTGATCACAAAGAACATAGATAAACATAATTATGACAAAGAGAAGGTAAGAAGGTGTTTTAGACAAAGGTGTCTCATGTGAAAGAGACAATTTTTGGACATTAAAATATTAGAGTTGCAAATTTTATCTTTCATAGTGAACCACTGTTTCTCCTATTACTCTAAAAAGTAGAGCATTTTGCTACCAGTATAAACTGATTTGGATTACGCAATTAAATTAAAATGCTTAAGTAAAATATGACCTGATTTTTGCATTATTTATCATATATCACTATTGTACATTGTGTTACAGGCTGTTAATGAAATACAAAAACCAACTGAAAGAAGATCCAGTCACTAGAAAATGTGCTTCCCAGGAATAGAGTAAGATACTTTTATCTGTGGGCATTTTCTTGCTTTCTAAAATGCAAAGTGTATTTTGAGATATACATTGATAAAACAACTCATCAGAATGAAAAAGTTGTGTACTTATACAGTATACAACTATATAAGCATATATAAACATATTATATATATTTATAATATATTATATATTTATACTATGTAAACCCTGGCATAAAAAGATATATCACATAATAACTATTTTAATTTTAAAAACCATTTTATTTCAACCAATTATGTTTAGATAAAACTAACATAACCTCAGTCAATCACATTCTAGCCTTTGGTCAACATCCACGGCTTCAGTTGCCTGCAAATTAACCTGTGAAGAAACCAGTCAATACTATGTTAAAATTATGTAAAAATAAATGTAAAACTATGGCCAGAACAGATTATTTGCAACTGAGTCAGTTCCAAGATGCTTTGAAACAGAGGATGGATATGGTAATAAATATGGAAATATTTCACCCCAATAGCCAATATTTCTTATTTCTACATAAAATCTGAGCACACTACAACAGAAGCATTGGATGCCACTTCCCCATCTGCCTTCATGCAGAGCTTGAGCCAATGCCTGCCTATCCATCACTTTCACTCTGCAAAAAGCACTCCTGAAGGTATTTTCATTCTCCTAACTGCTGCTTCAAAATCACTTCTGCTGCCATTAACCATGATACTGATAGTGACAACTTTACATGTCCTTTGGAAGTATGAAGTATGAAGAAATAGTTAATCCCTAAGTTAAAGGGAGTTAATCCTTCAACACCATAAAAATGAACTAAGTCCTTTTTATCACAACTCTTCTCAAGAAAGAGGTCTCTCCTCCCCTCAGCTGAGTTAATCCATATTTACATCAGTAGAAAAACAATTCTGGTCTTGGTGATCACAGAGGATCATAGTATTTTCTCACTGCAAAGAAACTGAAGTAGGGCATTGAACAAAGAAAGAAGTTCCTACTGAATGGAAGAACTATGGAATATTTTTAGTAGGAATAACAATACTTAACTTGAACTACAGCAAGAGTTTTCTTTAAAAAAGAAGCAGAACCACTGCATAACAGGAACTTTAAGATACTTCCAAAAGTGTTTCAGCAAGTAATTTCACAATTAGTATTAATGGAAACTTTCAAATATTTTTTCTGTACTCAGAAAATTGAGACAGATTTGTGTCTGAAGTGATGTGGTGAACATCAGCCAGCACAATGCAGGCAACCCCTCAGCTCTGCTTTGGTCAGGCTCTCCCCAGCCAGTGGTGGTTATCAATCCGTGTTAAAGCCAGCAAGGTTGAACTCAGGCTCTTGACCTCCTGCTGCAACTGCAGTAAAATACCTGAACTTTTGCTCTGACACCAGATTGTCACCAACAAATCAACCAGAGTGCTACTGCCACCATCCCAGGCTGCTCCTAATGACTGGCACAACCATTCCTAAGGCACAGAAATCTCTTAAGCTACCAGAGAGAATGGACAATGATGTTAATCATAACTCTAAAAGACAGCTTTAAATCTACCACAGTTACCTCTAAATCTATCCATCAATTAATATAATTAATGTGTTTCTAGATAATAGTCTGAGTAATGTAGGAATCAATCTATGAGTGCCACTTCCAAGAAAAAGCCTTTGTCTTCTCTTTGTTCCAACATTATATTATTCCTAACAAACTATTAGCTATATTTAAATGACCTTTAATGTCTTTTTTATGTAGACTTACTGAAACAGTAATTTTAATCTTAAACTCTTGCACACTGTGATTTTTTTTTCATCAGAAAAATATTTGACTGAAGTAACAACTAATAGCTGCCTGTAAAGGGCACACCATTAACGAGGTATCTCTTTCAAAGTTTTATGTTGACCTTAAGCCAATATGAAAAAAAGTTATAGTCCTTCCCTGGTAAAATTAATTCATTCTATGACAGCAAAGGGCTTTGATGAATCCTTGAATTTTGCCACATCAGGTTGATGTCACAATATGGTGGCTGTTTCTGTCAGCAACCACATCATTATTTAATAAAATAATATTTGTTCCCAAGCTTCAAAAACTGTGTTAAGTGTGCAAATAAACACTAAACAAATATTTTGTATCAAACTTTTATGCAAAGATAAATAATTGTTACACTGTAAAATTGTCAGTTCCATTTACTGTACATTGACTATACAATACAATGCATGAGAGACTAAAAGAAACAGAGGGGGGTTTGTTTAACTACAAACAGTCTTAAAACTGACATACACTGTGGATATTTCCCCATAAAAACTTCAAATGCTCTGTTCATTTCATTGCTCACAACTAGCTAACTTACATCTCTTAGCAAAATAAACACATACCCTTTATTTAGCATGGCATATTTTGTTACTGAATTAATAAACAAACATCATATAAAAATGATCTGAACATGTGCCTCAAGGGGGAGCTTACAGTTCATTCTTGTAGATCCTTTGCATTTTCAAGCCATTCCAAGCTAATGTTCTTTGACGACATTATAATACAGCCTCACTGCAAAATGGTATTTTTGCCTCATTTTCAGTCAGTAAATCATTATACCTCCATGCTACTGTCCTTCCTGGGTGTCTTTGAAATCCATAGTGTGGACTGGTTTGGACTGGTTTTTGTTCTTCCTTTACTGAAAAATAAAAATACAAACTATTTTCAGTGCATGAGTGCCTTTGCAGTCCTGATTCAGCTCTGTGATCAGACCTGACCATCCCATCCCCGGATCTCAGGGCCACATTTGGTGCTCCCACAGTGTGGGCTCCCCATCCATTACCAAAAATACCAGACCACTCTGCTTAGCAGTGCTGCTCCCAGGAACTGCACTGAACTGGCCTGGATGTTTTTTTATTTATTTTTTTCCAGTCCCCATCCAACCACAACTCTCATACAGAGCAGTCTTTTCAGAGAAGGACTCTGTTTGACCAGGGCTGGTGGAAGGTGAGCACTTCCCTTGTCTGGAGGGAAGCAGAGCACACAAACCCCCCAAATCCATGCCCAAGGTGCAGCCCACCCACCCCAGTGGGTACGAGACCCCTGCCCACCCTGGGTACAGCAATGGGGTCACTGCACAGCCCTGTGCCAGAGAGCCCCTTTCCCTTGGGGCTGGACCTGACATCTCATGAAGTGATGGCACATGGATCAGACTCCTGGCAATGAATGACTGGTAGAAAGCTTCCTGAGGGCTAGTTTTCAGTCAAAACTGTCAACAGCAGGTTTTGTGTTTAGTGTTTGTCAATTAAAAAAAAAAGAGTGAAAACTGGTTCCGAAAAGTACTTTCTCTGCAATACTGCTAATGTGTTTTCCCTGAATTTTCCAGGGAGCCCTGAGGCACCCTGAAAGTTTATGGCAGTCTTTCCACATGGCTACAAATGCCACAATACACCATCCTCCCTCACTTAGATTGGGAGATGACAGTGCACTGCAGACTACTGAAGGAGAAGACACTTCAGGAGCCATTGGAGCTGCATTTCAGTGAAAATGCTTCAACCTCTGGGTAGAATATTTCACACTGGTGATTTTTTGGGGTTTTTTTTCCCAATTAAATAAAAACCAGAAGAGGAGAAGTAGCCCTACATAACTCTGTAAGGTGGAAACCTAAGAGTCCCAACAGTCCTACACATTCAGTTTTATTCCTTTCTTGAAGTGTAACTGTGAGCGAGTCTGAGTTGATTTAAAACGCACTTTGAGGGTGCTGAATGCTAAAGTAGTTTTCAGTCCCTCTAGACTTACCTCTGAAGTCCTACAAAGTAATGCATTATGTACCTGAGCCCATTGGAGTAACTGGAAAGACTCCCTTTGGCTTCAGTGGACTTTAGATCAGGCCACAATGCTATAAACAAAGCAATTGCAATGAATCGAGTAGTTCCAGCGCTTCCTTCTTAAAGAAACGAAGTCACTACTTCCCTCTGGATTAATCCAGCAAAAGCAGGCACAAATTAATGATGAAAAGCTTTGAATGGAGGGTCCTTGCCACACAGCAGGAGCAATTTCTAAATACCTTGGATCAAATGTGTCAAATGAGCTTATCTTCAACAAACCTATGCTGATTTTCACAGCTGGTTCAGGAAACAGATTTTAGTGACAAAGGTAAGACGCAATAAATAGCTTGAGCATGTTGGTGTTTTGACCATCAAATGCAATCATAGAAACTGAGAAATATACCAGGTTGGAATTTAAACTTTCTGCAAGGCATTCAGATGATAATGGAGATGGGTCTTTGAAGCAGTTTCTCCTTGCTTCCCTGGAAGAAATGAAAGGGAGAGCATCTAAGCATGAATGAGCTGATCATTTCTGCCAGCTACAGGGACGAGGTGCTGCTCTGCCTCATTACTACCCTTCAAGAGCCCAATGACAGGCAAAATTAGGCATGACCTTTCAAGCTAGGCATGTCCTGGTTGGCCATGGGTTGTGGCTTTCAGAGGAAAGGTCACCATGTTGTGGAAGCCTAAAAAAGAATGAGAAGTCAGGTTCATGTGGAAAGTTGGGGGTCCCTCCTTCCCCAGCAGGACAGAATCCCATTCCTGAAGTTCTAAAGTGTCCAGATGATAAGTTCAAGTGATTGTTTCTTCTTTTGATTTGGTTTTTGCTCAAGACCTTCATATTTGTGGTGAACTAAAATGGTTTGCAAGGGAGGTCATAAGTGGAAATCAAAAACAGATAGAAATTTTTTTAAAACAAACCAAAATTTTGTGTCAAAAGATAAGATATTTCATTTTTGGTGATAGTTTTTTTGATCTAAATGATTTTTTTTAATGGTTTAATTTCTTTATTTAAAGGTTTTGATGTAACTCAAAATAGACATTCTAGGAACAAAAACAAACAAACAAACAAAATGAGAGCCCTGTTTTGCATCAAAACCATTTTGTCCTTGATTTTTCTATCATTTCATCTATCGAACTAATCAGCAAACAGAAAAAAAAAAAGGAAATCTTCCAAGGTGAATTTCCAATATCTGTGTCATGCAATTTTGAAGTCTTGGAAGTTCAGATGAATTACTTCTGGATGAAGTGCTATAGCATCAAAGGCCTGATCAAAGCCCACTGAAGTCAAGACTACTTTTTCTATTGATTTCAGTGGGCCATGAATCTCTCACTGCTTTCCCAGGAGTATTTAAGGGCTGAAACTTTTCTCAGAAATGAAGGACTTGCCAGAAAAACTACTAAGATGTACAGTACTTACCAGGAAATCCAGGGCCACTGGTTACAGGGTTCCACAATTCAATTACTATGCAATTCTTAGTGTTATACATATTATTATTTTACTACTCTTTTCTGCTTTGAGCCTCCAACTAGTGGTGAGGTTTCTATATAACCTTTCACAGGCTTGGTGAAATGTTTATTTGCTTGTCATAAGACAGGTTGGAAAGTGTACATTTTCCTTTTCTTATAGAAAATGCATTTAGAAAAAATCAAGTTTGTTATGCAGACCTCATAATGTCTGTTCTTTATGGCTACTTGTTTCAATGAGGCATGGAACCAAGGAGTACTGCTAATATCACTGTGCATTCACTCACACAGAAACAGTCTTCACATTTGGAGTGCTTTCTCACCTGAAATATGTTACTGCAGCTTTTGGCAGGAAATACTAAGTAAAAAACATAAGGAAAAAATAAAGAGCTAAAAATAAGCAGGAATTTTAAAAAAAAATCTTAAAACTGTGATATCATATTCCTTTTAGTTATTCCTGGTCTTCAAGAGGAAAAACAGCTTACAAATCTGCTTATTGCTCTTGATATTTTAGGTAAACAGCATTTATCTATAAAACATATTTCAGTGTAAACTCTTCTGGATTACATGAAGCTGAAAAGACTTTCTGAACTAAAGGCTAAATGATATTTCAGAGTTTCAGAAACACCAGTTCAGAAAAAATATAAATTATATGCTGTCATGTCTTTATGTATCTAAATCATATTTTGAGAAAAATGAAAAGTCCAAAGAATTTTAAAGCCTGAAGCAAATTATACTGTATCTCAAAGGCTGAAATATTTCTTTTTTGCATAATAGTACCCCTGCCTGATACCACAGCTATGAATACATATCTCTTTATTTTATGCATCCTCTTAAGCACATACATGATGCACAAAGCATGTCACACTAGTGTGTGGCTCAGAGCAAGCTTTTGCTTTTCATTTTCAATTTCTGTGCTCCAGCAGTCCATCTCTTGCTTGTATGGTATGTGCAGTGGTACAGGATTAAGCAGCTGCTGGCCCTTAGGCTTGTCCTTGGAACAAATTTTTACTTTGGGTTAGAAATTGAGTCCTTGGGCTCATCTGTGAAGGACCCCTCTACCATCTCCCACAGCCCAGGTACTTTAGAGGTGGTAATCACCATAAAAGAGGTGAAATAAAAGTGCTGACAACAGCTCTGCCTATCAAGTGGTCTGCAAAGAGACTTCCTTCAGGAACAGGTGGAGTCCCAGCAGCAGCATCCTTTCAGACCTAGAATTATCTCAGCATGTTGTGGAAAAAGCCTGAAGGTGAATGTTCAGCTGTAACAGCTGTAAACTACTTGCATTTTAATAGATGAAAAGGCACCTATTTGCATATTTGGGGACAGATGTAAGCAGCCTTTCAGTAGGAATAGCTTGCCAATGGAAATATGAATTCTGCATCATAAAACCACTATGGATGAGTATATTTTACCTTTTATGAAGCATCTGGAAACAGCAAGTCCCAAAAGCCACCAGTATCAACAGCAGCAGTGGTATAGTGGGTATTACAACATAAATTAAATTCGGAATTATACCTACAAGACAAAAATTCTCATTAATGTCTCCCGTGTTGAAACGCTTTTAACCATGTCAGGAAAAATCTGGAGTAAAATAACAGGAATACATTAACTTACACAAAAGAACACATATATTCCTTCTACAGGAAGAGCTCCAAAGAGAACTCAGCAGCACTTGAGTTATAATCAAAACATGTCTTAAGGTCTTCAATGCTGATATTTTCCAATTTTTTAATTCACAATTCAAGTGTTTTAATGGAGTACATTTCACTGTCTAATTTTTTTTTTGCAGTCCATTTCAACTGTAGACTCTGTCATCTTCATATGTAGATTCCCTGCCCATGCAGGACCACAGGAGGAATGAGCCTGGCTCTCATCTTCCCTTTCCCCTTAAAAGACACATAAAGCCTCTCCTTGACTAATGGGGAGAGCTAAAGGTGCTCCTCTGCAGGTCCCTGCACAACAGGAGTGGGAAATGGCACAAGCTGAGGCTCTATAACCTGCCTACAATAGAGGATAGGGTCTGCAGCTTCCAGAGGGGTCCTGTGTCCCAGTAACCATATTCCCATGTTTTGTACTTGTACACATTTAATGTACAAATTGGGAGATTTTCTTACCTATTGTCCTATTTTGAAAATATTTTCCCTAGCAAGAATAAATGTGAATATTCATGTCGTGTTTGAGTTTTAGACTCTTGGCACAGTTTGTATTAAAAGGAATAATTGATTACAAACCACAGTTCCTCAATATAATAATTCCTCTGGAGTTGAAAATAATGGAAACACCAGTTAGGAAGCTGGCTCAAAACCAGACAACCAGTGGGCAAACTAAGCACCCCCTTTCCATAACCCCATGGTGCAATCCTGTAAAATCCAGGGCTGCTCCTTAGTTCAGTTCCTTGAAGCAAAGCCATGCTACAACTCTTCCTGAGCCTCAGGACTCTGTTCAGAAGATAAATTGCTGAATGAAGCAGCCAGGGGCATTGCAGAACCTGGGCAGCAGGTATCCACTTCCCAAATATCATCTCTACTGGGAATCTCAACAGGGCACTGAACTCCTCTTAATATGTGGTTTTCCAAAAACACAAGGTACTTGGGGCAGCTATGGACACGGTGTTCATTCTAAGTTTGGTGAGACAAGGAAATAATTTGTTTCCACAGCAACTAAAAGAGACTAAGGCTCTTGAAATGTTATTCAAATATATGTATTTTCAGGGCACTTCCCAGGGAAACAGACTGTTTCTTCCTATTGACAAAAATGGAAACTGAAATATTAATTTACTTCCACTATTAACATTTTTAGCAGAACACTACATTCATATGAACACATTACCTGTTTCAGTGGCAATAATATGATACTGATCTTCTGGTTTGCTTGTGTCATAAGGATTTCCTGCTGGCACTGTTGGAAAAATATCTGAAAAGGAGATCAGACATTTTAGGAAAGCAGTAAAAATTATGGCCATTATGTTGTTAAATAAATTAATAGTAATTACATTTTAATTTATATTGGTAAAATGAACATTTCTATGATTTATTAAATACACATGTAAACAGGATTTTATTTTTTAAATTGGAATTATATCTGGAAGAATTACAAGCAGTGTTATGATGAACAGCCATATATTTGTAGCTGTTGCTCTCTGAAGAATTAATTTTTCCTATGTTCCAGTTCTTAACTGTGCCTGTTAAACTTGAGTAATTTTGGAGGCTCTTGAATGGTATCCTTACAATTATGTATTTACCAGTGCAATGGAATTTAATGTGTCAAAATTTCTTACCGTATTCTGGCTCTGCTCTGTCTCCTAATTCTTTTTCTAAGACATTATCTGTTAAATCAATATTTGAAATTGATTGTTGAAGAATAAAAAAAAATGTGTGCAATAAAACAGATGTTTCCATTTTTTTCATGCAGCATCACAGAAATAGATACATTCCACCAAACAATAATTGCTTAATTCTTCAGCATTTCATCTTTTACCAAAGACTCTTTGCAAACTAGTGTCAGATCACCTCTAATTCACACTTTTTGCTCCTTAGAAGGCTATAGTTTAGTCTAGATACAATTCTTGGTGGCTTCTTATTTAATGGCTAATGGTCAAACCCTAACTTCTTGTGCTGAATAAAATGCCTAACACATCCAAAGCTTCAGTTGTGTAAACAGTTCTAAAACAATATCTAAAGTTCTCTCTGTCATAAGATTATACTAACTTAATAGTGCTGTGAGACTACAGTTCTGAGGGTCTTGATAAACACAAACTGCTGGGAGAAATCAAAACAGCAATAAAGCCTACTAAATAAAGGCAATTATTTCACCTACTCTGGTGAAAAATAGCTACATTTGGCCTCATATAAAGAAAAACACCAAGATACCCCAAAGAACTGAGCTGCTGTCTCTTGACAGCAGATGAGGAGATGAGTTTTTAATTTGATTGCATAATCAAACCTACAGGAGCTGGACAGGAACTAAATGAGGTTGCAATTACCAACCTATAATTAAGTTTTAGATTGCTGAATGATCAATATGACCCAAAGCCAGACTGAACACTGCAGCAGTAAACGCTGTCAGGGGAGGGCTTGGAAAAATAAAAGTGTCACCAGAAATGTAGTTGTTGCTTAAGCAAGGCTGCCTAATGAGCACTGTCCTGGACCTGCTGATGATACAATTAGATGCAACTTTATCAAAGTCACCTGCAGCCTGTTTTGGCCTGTGGCTGGTGTCATGCACCCTACACTGCATACAGACAGGAGAGTTGTGAAAAACAACATACTCGGATAACAAACTGAAATTCAATATGCATCTGGCACTTGAGCACTCCTGGTGCAATGGATGTATTTTGCACTGCTAAGAGCTGACATTGAAGCCTTTACAATGATTTGAGGGGGGAAAAAAGGTCGTTTGTAAGTCTCACTTGGTTTGAGATAACAAAAGTAATTTTCCTACAAACATTGTGTTATTTTCTTCAGGCAGTGAAAGAAATGTCATATATCTATTTATATACATTTTTGCATCTACTTCTTTCCTCTATATGACAGAAAAATACATTTCTGGAGAATACTCTGTTTTGCTAAAGAGCACAACTCCAACAGTTTGAAAAATAAATAGCTACAATTCAGCAGTACTGCATTTAACTGCATAACAATGTCAATACTAACAATAATCTACCTATGCATTGTTTGCCTTATGTGCCTCATTATAAACTAATAACCCACTTCTACCTAGAGAAAGAAATACAAATGTATTTTCATTGTTACTGTTATCACCTTGTTTTCTGAAAATCCAAAATATCCAGCATTTTCTCAGATGGTAAAAGCAATAGAAAAAGCAATTCTTTATCACATCTCAACAAGAATGGTAAGCCGTTCACTAGTACAGAATAATTATTTAATTTAAATTTGTTTGCTTTTAAAGCTACAAAATAGACCTGAAACCAAATCTTTTTAATAAAGCCTGCAATTTCTGATGTAAAAATGTTGGGTTTTTAACAACATGAAACATGTTTATTTTGTTATGCGATTTCAAAATAATTCTAACAGTTCTAAAAGTGATAAAATTGTCACATTTTCTTGAAAGGCCTATGATGATTACTGATCATCATAAAGTAGTGATAACCACTAAAAATTTCAAAAGCAGGAACAGGTTTTGGGGGTGGCAGTACACCAAAACACGTTGGTATATCAACTCTGCCAAATATTTAGCATTTGCTGGCAATATTAATTGCCATTATTATCTTCATTTAGTGACCAAAAAGTGAAAAAGATATGTATCCACCAAAATCAGAGGAACAAAATAGTCTGGATCTGTATGGGTAGACAGATCTCTACAAAGAGAGTGATTATTTTTTGATCAACATAGAGAAAGAAGGTAGGAAACTGCAGAATTATATAGTTCAAGCAGATGCTAAGAGTAGGATTTCACAGAATCATAGAATGGTTTAGGTTGGAAGGGACCTTAAATAACAGCTTTTTTCCAACCCCCTACCCATGGACAGGGACACTTTCCACTATCCCAGGTTGCTCAGAGCCACATCCAACCTGGCCTTGAACACTC